>CM030360.1:304009830-304377002 GCA_017893485.1 Hemerocallis citrina
TACGCACGCTCAAGATCTATTAGCTTTACCACTTTCACATTACCTTCTGTTATTTATGTTCCTCATTTATCCACGAACCTTATTTTCATTAGTGCTCTGTGCAAGGTCATGTCGTTACCTTCGATTCTTTAGGTTGTTCTATAGAAGATCCACAGACTAGACAAGAGATTGAGTGTGTTAGCCGACGTTATCGTCTATATCATCTAGATTTTCTTCATGTACATGGATCTCATTCTAGTTTTTCTAATCTCGTATCATATGTCTATCTATGACACAAACGTTTAGGTCATGTTAGTGAATTTTGCTTAAAAAAATTTGCTCGTAGTGGTGCCCTTTGCCGTCTTTCTTTAACACATTTGTCCATTTGTCAGGGATGTAAGTTAGCTAAACACATAGATCTTCATTTTAACACTAAAAGCATCACTCATACTTTTCAGCTTGTTCATTCTGACCTATGGAGATCCTCTTCTCCACCTTCTAACAAATATTATCTCTATTATGTTAGCTTCATAGATGACTTCACACGCTACACATGGTTGTTCCTTATGCGCTAATGATCTGAGATTCTTGCCATTTATCATGTCTTTACACCAATGATTCATACACAGTTCGGTGTGCACATCATGGTTTTAGGCTCCGACGGTGATCGTGAGTACACTTCTACCACTATGAGATCGATTGTTCAGTCTCACGATAACCTTTTCCAACAGTCATGTCCTCACACACATGAAAAGAATGGTGTAACTGAACGCAAACATTGTCACATTCCTGGGATGACTCGCACTCTTCTACTTTCTTCCTCTATTCCCCGTAACTTATGGGCTGAAGTTGTCATGACTTCTGTCGGCCTCATTAACATCACTCTCTCGTCTACCCTATCTGGTAAGACGCCGCATGAGGCTCTTCACCACTCTCCACCGGACTACAGTATGCTCTGTACCTTTTGGTGCATCTGTTACGTCCTTCTCTTATACTAGGTGCACAAAGCTGACCATCTGGGACGCTAAGTGTATTCACCTCAGCATCAGCTCTGAGCAAAGGAATATAGTATGATCCATTGACGCATCGCATCCGTATCTCCCGTCACTCCTTTGTGGAACTCCCTCTACAACTTATCATCCTCTAAGGGTGTTCGCTTTCTCGATTCCCCACTTTCTTCACCTACCTCCATGGATACATCTTCACAAGTTCTCTTGATCCCACCCCTCTAGATCCACTTCCACCTCACACAGATACTTTCCTATTCTCCAGTTTCCCAGATGAACACAATTCGCACTCTCCTTGTCGTTGATGTCATTCGTCATTGACCGTGATCCCAGATGGACGTGAACAATGTATTTCTTCATGGTACATTATCTGAGGTTGTTTACATATGCAGCATCCTCTTGGCCTCACCAACCCTCCTCGTCATGTTTTTCATCTACGCCGAGTTATTTATAGTCTGAAACAAGCTCATCGAGCCTGCTTTGAATGCTTTCGATGTGTCATCACACATGCAGGTTTCAGTCAGAGTTCACAGAATCACTCTATATTTATGCAGTCATCACAACAAGAAAGAGTACTTCTATTGCTATATGCTCATGATATGATTATTACAGAGAACGACTATGCAGGCATTGCATCCACTTAGAAATACCTTCATCAGAAGTTTCATATGAAGGATCTTGGCATGCTACGTTATTTCCTGGGTTTAGAGATTGCCCAGACCCCTCGAGGGATACTCATTTACTAGCAGAAATATACATCAGATATTATTTCCGTTGTAGCTTTATCTAACAGTCGATCAGCTAATACTCCCTTAGAGCTTCATGTGAAGCTTCGCACCACATATGGTGTGCTCCTCCCTGATCCCACTAGATATATGCAGATTATTGGACAGCTTGTTTATTGATGCATGGCTAGACCCGATATCGCTCATGCAGTCAATATTGTTAGCCAGTTTGTTTTAGTTCCTCGATCAGTTCACTACAATACTCTTCTTTGAATCCTCAGATATCTTCGGGGCACTATCACTCACTCATGATTCATGTCATCTGCATCTTAGACTAAAGCTTAGTGCATATTCTGATTCTGATTGGGCATTTCTTTGTGATTCGCTAATCTTATGGCGAAGCAAGAAACAAACAATTGTTGAATATTCCTCCAAAGAGGCTGAATATAGAGCGATGACAACCAATACTAGAGAGATTGTTCATGTTTTTTTAAGGAAAAGGTGGAATAAGGCCACCCTGTTTCATTAATAAGAAATTAACAAAACAACCCCAGCATACTGGGACAAGTTACAACCTACAGACAGAAAAAAAAAACATGACGCGACATGACCAGTACATATAATCAGCTCTCACTCTAAATTACGATGACTAACTAATTGTATGACTGTCAAGCAAGCTTCGAGCACCCACCTCCACGGCACGCGGACACCCACATGAAGCAAATCAAGAGGGATTTGAAAATTTGCCGCTCCCATCCTTCTACCACACCAAAGCAACTTCACACATGGTCCAATCGGAGTCACACCCAAAAGGAGAGCCGTGGAAAAGGTACTCACCTCTGTCACGCTATAGCTCTCATTAGCAATTTCTCACCAAACAAAACACTCGGTCACCCTAACCACGAACACCGACAAGGAGAGAGCCGTGAAGAGGATACCTTCACCTCTCACACGCATCTACTCTCTCTAGTAATTTCTCATAAACACTAACAGACACCAGCACATAATAGAGAAAAGCAACATCTTTACTCTCTCACTCTCTCACACTCTCTCTCACACAAAACCTGAAACAATTACAACTAACAGAAGCATCACCTTCCCCTCTCGTCCCTACGGGCGGTGGACGTTGTAGATTGCAGGTTTATTGATGAGGGCATAGTGGCGGCGCTATTACGAAACCTGTGGCCATTGATTAACGGGTGTCAAATTCAGGGTGCGACTACCCCACTACCGATAAAAAACAGATACATCTCTATCTCAACAATTTCTACAGGACTCCTCATGGGGGGGACTGCGTCTGCGGGCCCAAGCCCCACCTAGTGCTGTAAAGGTGCGCACCTATGGGGGGACCCCGTCTCCAGGCCCTAGCCCCGTAACCGTGCAACACCGATCCCAGGCACCCCCTCCACTCCCCCCACACAAACAATAACCAGATCAACCCGCTGTCGTCTCTAACTCCGGTACTACCATCACACTTACTCTCTCTTCTTCGCATCGGAAGTTGAGACAAGTAAACGCACATCACGGAGGGACCCCATCTTTGGGCCCAAGCTCCACAATCGTGTAAGACAGCTTAACTCCCGACATCTGCACACGCACTACCAACCCTCGCAAAAACAAGCCGAGAGTGTGGGCATGGTGGCAAGCTCACAGAACATCCAGACAAAAAACTAGCAAATCCACCCAATCCCAACCTAACCCCAACCCCAATCCCAAACAACACACCCCCAAACCCTCACCAACAGTCGATGGGGGGTCGCAACAGATCCAACCATCGGACGTGGTCGACGGCCCACCACGGAGCTAAGGCCGATAGGGCTTTGACGGGAAGGTAGATCGGGGAGGTGGACTGCGATTTTGGAGTTCAGACAGATCTGAGAGAGGACGAGGGGGCGGGGGAGTTGAGAGAGGGTGAGGGGGCGTGGCAGAGCGTCGCGCAACGACCTACGTCGACGCCAGTTGGAGGTCGATGGCGCTACGACGCTCAGTGGTGGTCGACGGCGCTACAAAAGAATCAGGAGGGGACGGCTTCGAGTTGTAGGGAGACCGGAGAGGAGGAACGCGGCATCGCCGTCGAACGGCGGTCTGGGAGGGGGCGGCGCGACCCCGGCCGTCACCCCTCCAACCTCTCTCAAGATCTAGGGTTTTGTCAACGGGGAGAAACTTATACAAGAGACAGAGATTGTTCATGTTCAGAGACTATTACCATACATGAGTGTCACCTTACAGGAGCTACTTTTTTTTATTGTGACATCTGGAGTGCTATATATATTGAAAACAACCCGATCTTTTATGGGCGGACAAAGCACACAGAGATTGATTGTCACTTCGTACGTGAGCGTTTTAAGACAGAGACCAATTCACTTTCTTTTGTGACTTCTTCAGAGCAGACAATCGACTTCTTCACGAAATCTCACACCGTCCAGACATTCCAATACTTAGTGGGCAAACTCATACTAAATTCACCGTGAGTTTGAGAGGGGGTGTAAGATATATATTAGATGTACGGCTGAAATTGTATTTATATTCTATATATACCGATATTAAAGCCCAATAATATTCATTCATATTTTCTCTTGATCTCAATCTACAGAACCTAACAATTAATATGTGTATAATAAAAGCCCATTAAATGTCCAGTAGTCTAAAAATACCCCAAGTCAACAAACAGAAACCAAAGTGATCAAAATGAAAGAAGAAAAGAATATTAAAATAGTAAAAAAAGAAAACTCAAGAACAAGGTAAAATGCTGAATCTCAAAATCAAATGAATATAAATTCAATTCAATCCAATCAATGTATAGAAACCAACTAAATTAATAAAATGGAATCTCAAAAGAATGATTGATAACAAAATAACAAGAAACAGTTTCAGAATTATGATTCACTATCTTTATCAAACCCTAATAAATCTTATTAGAAAGAGTAGTTGGGTATCAATCCATAAAGAAAAGGATTGATAACTAGAGATCAGATCAAAAGAAGATAGTCGAGATCAGAAATTAGATCGAAAAACAACAAAGAGAACAATCCTGAAATAGTTTTTAGAAGAAACAATACAAAAGAATAATCATCAATCTTCAAAGAGAATTAAACAAACCTAGAAGAACTCACCCTTAAGAGCCTCACATCGACTACTCATATAACTACTCATATAACCGATATGGAACTAAATGGTCCCTACCAGAGGATGAGTGATGAACAAAGATCCAAGAGAAAGAGAAGATTTGAGGAGTACCTAGGTCGTGAGAATCAATTCCGATACGGAATTAAGATTTCTAACAAAACGCGCCCAAGAAATTGAAAATCACTCTTCATTCGCTTGTGATTGTTATATGTATTTTAGAATTTGCCATGGGCCAATGTATATTGTGTTTGTGCTCGTTCCTTTAGGTTGTCCTCTATCTAATTGTTGCGTACAACTTCAAATCATAAAAGCTTAAACACTTGGCATGATGTAAAATCACTAGTTATGGAAGCATCAAACATCACATTACATATATTACATATATTGTACTCAAGAACAAATGAAGCCCATTTCAGTTATTAAACATTGAGATGTAAGTAAAACCCATCATGTCTAAGTACCAAGTATCAAATCATTGAAAACAAACTAGATAGCATTATTGAATGAGAAGAGCATACCGGGATCTTCCTCCAATTCAATTCAGTTCAGGTGCCTAATAATCCTCTGCAACAGCACAGTCCTCGCTTTCCTAATATCCCTATCACACCTATCAGTCTGCTTCTGCAAATCCTCTACAGTCTTCATGAACACCTCAAGCTTCCCCTTAATCTCCTCGATCACAAACCTCACTGCCTCTTCTTCTTCAAGTGCAAATTCAACATTTTGTAGCAGAGAACTTATCTGACTTTCCAACTTATCCACAAGAACACGGATGCTATCCAAATCCGAGATTGTGACAAAAGTTCGAACCTCCACTGTGTCGAGAATTTCATGTTGACCCTTCAAAGCATCCATATAGTCCTTCCAAAGTGAATTGATCCATTTCCCTATAGGCCCCATTGCAACCCCCATAGATGCGGCTAACGCAGTGACAACAGGAGGCGCAGAAATGGCTGCAGCCACCACGGAAAATATAAGAACAGAAGCAAATACCGAGACATAGATAACACTCAAAACCTTCCTCCACGTCTTCATTGTCTTCAGCTTCTTGTCGAGCTTTCGCTTCTTTGATTGCAACTTCTCTAGCATCGAAACTTGCTGCTTGTAAACCGAATGGAAAATCTGAAAAAATTCTTCACTGAATGGATGATCACCAACAGCCTTAAAATGCCTCAACTCTTCCAACGTCCTCTCATACTTGTTCCTACCACTGTTTCCCACCTCTTCTTCGTCTTCATCTTTAAAGTGTTTGAGAGCAATATGAACGATGAGCTGTGAATCGCGGGCTTTGGTGAGGCATCTTTCTAAGGATGCACACAAGTCAAGGGTTTGAAGGGAGTTGTCAAAGTAGTCTTTGACAACGTCAAAGAGCTCCGGGTTCTTCCATATATCCTTCTTGGATTCCAATATGGTTTCGACTACTTCTTGGTTTAGGTCAAGGAGGCAGCCAGTGACTACTCTGAGGGTGTCAAAGGATAGGGAATGGGGATCGATATCAGTTGCGAGGGATGAAATGGCATGGCTGGTTGTTCGCTGGAGGGTTTGGTCGAATGATTGGAGGGAAGGGTCTTGAATGCAAGCTGATTCATAGGAAGTCAGCTCTGATGCATACTCTAAGGTAGTGGTGGTGGTGGTAGTGGCTTCCGTAGGAGAATTGAGGCTCTTGCTAAATGGAATGCCCATCCTCTGAACAAGAATAAGATACAAAATTTCAATGTAAGGAGGGGGGGTAAATATGAAGTTTACTTGTTGAATGATTTGAGCTAATTACTTGTCTAAGCAAAACTAAACCCTGAAGAAATACAGGTTAAACTAGAACCTTAAATTAACATGCTTAAATTTTCAGGAAATTACTAAATTTGAGAAGAGATAATAGGAAATGCGCCTGTTGATTGAAGTTAGAAGCAAACAAATATACTAAAATAAGAAGTTTCTACTAGTTAAGGAAAAAAGTTACAAATTTGGGTTGATGGGAGGAAAAATTACCCAGATGATGGAAGTGAGTGATTGTAGGATTGTTGATGCAAAGTGGAAGCAGCTTTATGAGTAGTTGAGCTTAACTTAGAAGAAAAAGAGTAAACCAAAATAACAAGTTTTCAATATTGTCTAGGGGGAAAGACAAGGGATTTTGGGTTTGATGGAAGGGAGAATGGAGAAATGGGAGAGTACCCAGATGAGCGGAAGTGGTGATGCATAGGATTGTGAAGGAAAGGTGGAAGCTTGATGGGTAGTTTGAGATCAATGTAGAGGAGGAGAAGAGAGAAGAGCAAGCGGGGAGAGCAATGTTGGATATGAGGAAATTAATGGGGAAGATTGTGGGTTCTTACTTACTGACTTATAGAGGAAGGAAGCGATATGAGGGAAACAGAAAAGAAGTGTGGGTTGTGTTTGCGCGTGAGAAGAGGGGTGGAATGTGGGCCTTTGTCTCCTCTCTCCCTTTTGAGGTTGTGGAATATAAAAAGGAAAATGGTGAAGGAGAAAGTGATCAAGGGAAGAAAGGAATTTTTACCGTACTAAACAGAAACTATTTATAGACTGCCAGTAGTTTAGACATCCGATGCACGTCTTAATAAATATAGTTTTTTAAAAAAATAAAAATTCAAACGTAAATCTGAATTTGATTTAAAATCTTATTTACAATAGTTATGAATGTCCGATGCACGTCTTAATAAATATAGTTTTAAAAAAAATAAAAATTCAAACGTAATCTGAATTTGATTTAAAACCTTATTTACAATAGTTATGAATGTGCGTTGCACAGGTTGGTAGATGGACAAATTACACTAAGGTACTGTTCTTTTTTTTGCCTCTTATAAGAGGTTAGATTTACAGTAAGAGCCTCTTGTAAGAGCCTCTTTTTGATGTGTTCTTTTTATATAAAAATAACCTCTTATAAGAACCTCTTATAAGATATTTATATTCCTTTTTCACCTCTTACAAGAGCCTATATTACTCCAAAGTCTATATTACCCCAATTGCATCACTTTGGATGCCTATCAAATTCATCAGCTACTAGTAACAACACAGCTTTGATTGCAGAAGGGAGCAGATACTAGTAACAACACAGATTTGATTGTTAAAGAACCAAATGTCAAAGCTGACAGTGAGAAAAAATCACATCCACAAGAAATCTAGGAATCCTTCTATACTCGAGGACAGGTTGTCCAAGGATGGGGAGAATGTATTTAGTAGAAATGATGGCATTTCAGAGTTAGCTAAAAACTCTTCAATACTTGGTAATGAAACTGACTTTGTGAGATGTGACAACTGTCTACAACCTCTAAACAAGAATGTTACTTTGATCTCTATGTACAAGAACTGACACATTAATACACATCCAAATATCCAATGCCTTTTCCCTCTCCCTAATTATACGAGCATCTCATTTGTATCAGCCCACAACCTTATATATGTAAGCTTTACTCCACTTTGGAAGAAAAAAAAATCAGCTGCGTGCTATGCTGTGATTATATAACCTGCAAAAGAAAATAAAGAGTAAGGTAACTTTGGGGGTAATATAGACTTTTTAAATGATAGAAGACTTATAAGAATTTGAAAGAGGCTACTAGAAGTCTTTTAGGCTTATAAGAGATTTTGAAAAAAATTACTTATAAGAGGTTAAAAAAAAGAACGCTAAAAAAACTCTTGTAAGAGGTGGACCACATCTTACAAGAGGTAAATCACTTATAAGAGGAAAAAAAGAACACTACCTAAGACCTTCTCCCATTATAGTAGTAGAGATTTACGGAAGTAAGATATCTTCCAACCTATTTTTAATGAGTAAGTCAGTCGTTGTGACCTTATTAACGGCCACTATTTTCATAAGCGGCATCTGCAATTTTAATGTCGCTAATAACAATAGTGGCCACTATAAAAAAATTTGAAATGCTATTTCTATTAGCGGCTACAATATATATGAAGTCGCTCATGAGAGCAGCAATATTATCTCAATTATATTGAAACTCTTGGTCATTCAGAGAGTTATTTCTCTCTGGAAAACAAATAAAAATAAAAACAAAAATTATACTAAGGTCGTTGTTCCCGGTAGCAGCCTTAGTATAAATATTTTTTGTTATTTTTTTAATAAATAAATAAATAATTTATACTAAGACTGCTAATGGGAACATCAACCTTAATATATAATTTTTTTTCATCTTGGGAATGATTAAGTGTCTCAATATGATTGGGACAACGTCGTTATTCCCATCAGTGGCTTCATATAGACTATAACCGCAGATAAAAATAGTGGCAAAAAAAAAATTAAACTTTTTAGAAGTTGCCGATATTCCCATAAGTGACCTTAGAAAAGCAAATGTCGCTGATAGCGGCCGCTACTGACGTTGCAACGAACGACTCAAATATGGAAATAGTTTGGGAAGTGTCTTACTTCTGTAAATAGTTTTAAAAAGTGGTTTAGTACGGTAAAAAAAATTGAGGGTTCAACCTTTTTTTTTTATGTTGTTCGTGAACGGAGAAGGTGACAAAGTGTAAAGTACACAAAGGGGATGTTTAGTTGCGCGTAAAACTATTTCAAAGTTGTAAGATTACTATAGAGAAAAGAAATCTGTGAAAATGAGTTCTGAAAAAGTGACTTGCTTGGATGCAGATTTATTGTTGCTGAAATGGTTTTCCATGGAAGAATATGTTTGTTTGAGTTGTAAGAATACTATAGCGAAAGTTATTTTTAAACTTTTAATTTTATATGTAATCAATCTTAATTAATTATGGTTTAATCTCAATTAATTAGGAATTAATTAATTTTAATCTTAATATTAATTATTTAATTTTAATACTAATCTTAATCTTAAATTTAATCTTAATGTTAATCTAAAGGTTTAAAAAAAAACCGACCAAACTCAAGTAAAGAAAAAAAGACCAAATTAAACCCATTTCTTTGGTTATTAATCAGTTATATTAATTAATTAAATTAAACCAAAAAAATCAAAAAATTTAAAATTTAAAAAAACGAACAAAAAAAAAACCGAAAAACAAAAGAAAAAAAAAATGAAACAAAAAGTGTAGACATTAGAGAAAAATCTCCTCACTTTAAATAAGATTGTGTATGGCATGCTTGGACAAGAAAAAGTTAAGAGTTGGAGAGTGTGTGAGGTTAGTTTGGGATTAGGGAAGACTAATTTAGTTAATCAGTTTGGGATTAGTTTTGAAACGGGGAAGTGGCTTTGTTTTGAAATGGGGGACTTTTAGTCCCACATCAACAAAGCGGATGAATTAGGGATGGCATTTACGGCCACTCGGACCAGGCTGGTGGGGGCCGGGGGAAGTGGCTTTGTTTTGAAATGGGGGACTTTTAGTCCCACATCGACAAAGAGAGGGATGAATTAGGGATGGCATTTACGGCCACTCGGACCAGGCTGGTGGGGGCCGGGTCGGTTTTTTGCGGGAATTTTTTTATTATTATATTAAAGATCAAGTATTAAATTGTAATTTCATAACAATTGCAAAGAACCAAGTATTAAATTGATTTAATAAATTTAAAATTCTTAAATAAAATGAAGTACATGAATCAAATTTCATCCAAATTAGATCAAATTACAAAACAAGCGAATTACTTGAATTTAGAGATCGAGATTGCCTCTATTTAGATTGAAGAGAAGACATTGAACTATTGTCGTGCACTTCTACTTAACCTAAATATAGAATCTCATCTCCCTAAATTTTTCAATTAATTACAATATGTTGTACATCGTTTTAATGTAAATCGACTACATCCCAATTAACAATTTCTGGGGAAAACTTTTACTGTGCAGCGGTCGGCCCGGACCGGTTCAGCCGGTCCCGGTCCTCGACAGGGCCGGGCCGGGCTGATCCGGGCTAATTGCCAAAAATTCGGAACCGGACCAGTCCCAAGGTATGGGGGGGCCGGCCGAGGGTTGAGACCGCAAAATGGGGGGGCGGGGCGGGCCATATGCAATAGAAAGAGAATCTATCATTAAATCACTAGCTGTAAAGGTAAATGGTTATAAAACATAAAATTATGGGCACAGTGGCAGAGGTGAGCGATCCGCAAATAGTTTGCCAAGTAGGTGGGCAAACAACAACAAAAAAGATATGGGGTGGGTTTTGCAAACTTATAAAACATATGGTATGTTTACTGAAATTTACATTTTTTTTTAAATTAAGGAGTCTGGTTGCGTTTGGTTTGTTGTTTTGAAAACATTTTTCTAAAAACAGTTTTTAGAAAATGATAGTGTAAAAGGTGTTTAGTAATCATTTTTTATGAAAACAGTTTTTTGAAAATGAGAGTATAAAATATATTTGGTAAACAAAAAAATCTGGTCTTCATAAAAATAGTTATTGAAAAATGAGCTTATAAAAGGCGTTTGGTTATAAAATTAAATTATCAAATTTATAGAAAAACAATTTTTTTGACAATTAGTTTATAAAAGGCATTTGTTTAATCAATTTGCATTAGTTTTCTTATGAAGTTATTTTTTTTACTGCAGTTATAAAGCACAATCCTACAAGTAGACCAGCAAGAAGCTTGTTCCAATATGAAGGCTGAGAAAGTGGGAATCGAGAAAATCATGAATATGAGAAGTCGTATTAATGTGATATACCTGAAGCTTGTTCATATGAACTAATATGCGACTATGCTTGTTCCAATGAAGATCGTGTATCGGTATTGTATTAAGACATTTGTAAGCCTGCTATGCGATATGCAAAAGACTAATATGAAAGTTCATATGAATATAATATAATGAAAATTCTCAAATCGCATCCTTGTTTTCTAACTCGTTACACTTACTTCTGTCTCTAGTCACATAATAAGAACAAAGCTCAAATACATTATATTACATTGCAACTCTCTGCTTTTTTATGTGGTTGTTGTGGTATCTTTGGCTTCAACTTTTTTTTGTTTCTTCTCTGTTATCCCCCCCATCACTGACAAGCTTATCAAAATATCACATTTCTCAACCCTGTTAACCTGCTGCTCCACACCACTCTTACTCCTGCGATAAATTGTAACAACTATAAATATGACATCATGCAAGTAAATACAAGTATAGAGCAATGTAAAATATTTGGGTGGATTGAATTAGTCGTAGGCTCAGAACAAATTTGTATAGACAAAATGTTTAAATAAAGCATCAAGATTAGTCTAGGGCTGCATTTTAATATCATGCCAACTAGTTCTAATCATATGTCCACCCTGTAACCCCTGCCCCTAGCTCAGACAATTTATACAATTTATAAGATAAATTAGGTGACTCTTGATCATAGGCTTATATTATTTATATATTATTATTTTCTTTTCAAATTCCGATATGGTACTAATTCTCACCTCTTTCTCGTTCTCTGTCCCACGTGCAGACCCCACCCCCGGGGGCCCCACACGCTAGTTTAGGAGGAGAGAAGAGAACACACAGGTGTGCGGGTGGGCCCTATCAACCATGCCACGTCACTGTACAATAGCAGCACAATATTTCAATTTCAGCCCCCCCCCCCCCCCAGTCATTACATAAACCATTTTCAATATCATTTACATATATATGCCATGCATATGTTCCAATAGCCAAATCTTTTTTTTATCAATATATATTTTATATACCATATAATATAGCTCGGACAATTTATACAATTTATAAGACAAATTAGATACTATGTAGTACAACTGCCCACCATAGGCTGCCTCTCAAAAGTTGGTTAACCGATTAGGTGACTCTTGATCATAGGCTTATATTATTTATATATTATTATTTTCTTTTCAAATTCCGATATGGTACTAATTCTCACCTCTTTCCCGTTCTCTGTCCCACGTGCAGACCCCACCCCCGGGGGCCCCACACGCTAGTTTAGGAGGAGAGAAGAGAACACACAGGTGTGTGGGTGGGCCCTATCAACCATGCCACGTCACTGTACAACAGCAGCACAATATTTCAATTTCATGCTGTTTCATACTTTGGTGCCCCCCCCCCCCCCAGTCATTACATATTCCATTTTCAATATCATTTACATATATATGCCATGCATATGTTCCAATAGCCAAATCGTTTTTTTTTTATCAATATATATTTTATATACTATATAATATACTTTTGAAAACTACGGGATGTTACACACCCCCTCCGCCACCCATAATTAAATTCCACAAGCATACACTCAACTTACCAGAAAATATGAACATGGATGAAATCAGGACAGCAAATAAAATTCAGTGTGGTTATATAGGATCAGAAGGCATCATCTCAAATTCAATTTTATACAACAAAAACAGGCAGAACAGGGGGAGACATTCTAAAAATAAATTGATCCATTTCATCATTGCCTAGACCGACAGAAATAAAAAAGACTGGGGTGAATTGAAATTTAAATCAAGCACTTCCCGTTAGTGATAACTCCAATCATTCTTGCAGCATAGATGGTTGAAATCGTCCTGCAGCATGGATGGTTGAAATCGAACAGCAGCAAAGATGGTTGAAATCGACACATGCCTGCAGCATAGATGGCCTTCACTAGTCTCATCTTCAAAAATGAACTGGATCAAATAGTCCATGCACACAACAGCCATATTGTTACACAAACCCAACCAGAGTGCATACTGTAGTACATTGAAAAGAGTAAAAATAAGAAATAGAAATTCAGTAGTAGAAAGTAATAAAAATTCTGTGGAATGGGGATGCTGCAGTTTGTCTGCTTGCTATCTAATGCATACAACAGCAGCAATGTACCTGCAATTACACAATGTGAGCAAGTATATAATACTAGATTGATGGGAAGATTGTTTTTACATTATGTGAGATATTTAGAAATAGTATACTTATCTATTTTTATTAGAATAACAATAAATTTATATTCTAGTGTTTTACAAGTACCACTTCGCTAGCTGAGAACTAAAGACAGTGGGATAATCCAACATCCAGCCAACCTTTTCCAAGTAAATTAAAAGTGTTATCAACATCACAATTGCCTTAGCCTTACAGATTACCGACTCATTCTCATCTACAAGCAATTATAAGGCATCATCACATCATAATAGTACTCCATTGGAAATCTCCAGGTATTCAATACTATTATTCTCAAATGAATCCTACAAATTAAGCACTATCGCAACGTACAAGTTCTGATATTCAGAAAGTTTAAATTAAATTTGGGACGAATATCATAATGTATCAGTTGCAGATATCATATACTATACAAAGATCTTGAAACTTATACAAGTGCATGCTTATCTCTACAACCTGCAAACATGAAGAAGACCATGGAAACAGAAGATCCAAACCCATGACATATCCCATCAATAAGTATGAATTTCTACATAAGATGCAGTGAGCTCTTCCAGGTACAGTAAATAAATTATTTCCAGTTATTGTTCTTGTGATCTAGTTCAAAAATCAGCCACTTATAACCTGAATGCACTTATAACAAAGTAATGGATACAATAAGTGCAGGCAAAATTTTAAAGCAGGGAAAATATGTACCATCTTCCAATTGATGAGCTCAAAGCACTTAGCGCCATTAATGTGATCCTTGAACCTCACCAAGCATCAACCCCCATCAGAGTAATAACATAGTAACAAGAGAATATGGTAATTTTCACAGTAACAAAAATATAGGTTAATAAAAATTAGCATCAGAAGCCATCACCTCCAGTATCAATTTGCATTCTTCATTGTGGTAACAAAAATTTTCATCTTCTTCTGCAGATATTCTTACAATGAAAAAAAAGCATCTAGGGTTATCAACTAACACATCAAGTGCCTTCCCAAGCTGTTTGTAATCAAGCCCACTCATCAAATTAATTATATCAATGCACTCATCAATGGAGGAAGAATCTTGTTCATTCGAGGGATTACTTTGGTCGCCCATTTTCGTCCTATACTTGTCTTTTTTTTGCCTCCTGAGCATCGATAAACGAATCAATAGCCATCTCTATCTTCGAGATTTTTGTTGCTTGACCACTTGACGCACCAAATCGCCTCTTGCGAGACCCCGAACCTATCGGTGCATCATCAGCCTCATCATCCACATCTACATATGGTACATTGGGGTGGGCAACTCATAATTGACCATCCGTTCCTCATCGGAGTCATACACCTTTTGTGTTGAAGCCATAGAAACAAAGCCCTGGGCAGTAGACCCCTGAAAAATTTTGGTCAAAGCATCACAATTTGCTAATTCCTTCGACCGAAAGATTTTTGCCGCAGGGTGTGCCTAATCAAAAATTTTGTGTTGTTAATTTACAAGTAGTAAAGTCATGGTTAAGTATAATAAGATCAGAATCACACACTATTATAAAAATAAAATTATATATGAACCTTAACATATGTGTCCCAAACCTCCTGCTCGCAAGTGATTGTTTGGTTCTCTCCATCCCAACCCAAACCACTCTGTTTCTTCAAATTCTCAAACTCCTTCTATTTAATTATAAGTCTGGAATGTTTGTCCTTTAATTGTTTAACCGTGAATATACGATTAGACATGTATTTCATATGGGTAACAAATCGTTGCCAAACTTTGTCTTCAAATGTCAAACTTTTCAGACTATTTTGGTCTACCTCCTCCTCCATCAGATGCACAAATACCCGCTCAACAACTAGATTCCATAACCCAACATCAGCATCCACCTCCATTTCCTTTCCATTCCCCTTACAAGTCATCTATATTACGAAAAGAAACGGTAAATAATAAACAACAATGATAAATTGATGCACTTAAAGAATGATTCGAACTTATTTTCGGAAGTCAACAAATTTGTAAATGAGGACTTCTTGTATCTCCAATGTAGGATTTGAAACATTTTTTTCACAACAACAAAATGAACCCTCATTTTAATCAAATAATTAGGAGTATAGTCGACCATATTTATCAGAAGTCATCATCTCCAAATCCATCCCATGCACATTCTTTAATCCCTCCACATCAGTCAATTAAAAAAAACAATTTCGCTAGACGGATCTGGATTATCTCCTTATAAACCGAAATCATAGCTTTGTAAC
Source organism: Hemerocallis citrina (assembly GCA_017893485.1). Lineage (NCBI taxonomy): Eukaryota > Viridiplantae > Streptophyta > Magnoliopsida > Asparagales > Asphodelaceae > Hemerocallis > Hemerocallis citrina. Next base: position 304,025,626 of record CM030360.1, read on the forward strand.
AAGGGGAAAAATGGGTTCCAATTAAATCATACATTCGTTTGGTTGGTTTGAAGAGCAAAGAAATTGTCACCAACAGATTCAAGCTTCAGTCGGCGTTTGATTCGACTAGCCCATTGTCGAGTACACCTTCTTTTGTAAGCAGATCGGGTCTCACAAACCATCAACCCTAAATCGATCACTCACCCCACCAAATCTGACATTCTCGAGAGTTGTATGCTCTCAGCGAGCGACAAAGATGTTAAGGTGGAGTAGATTTGGGACAAAATTTTTCCAAATTCGTTGATTTTGGGTAGATTGGGGAAGATCTGGTTTTGAGCGTAGTTGTCGAGAAGAAAAGGAAGCAGGTGAAGGAAGTAAAGAAGAGGTGGGAGTGAAGAGGGAGTAACTCGTGTAGAGAGAGAAGAGAGTAAAGGAAAAAGAGTTTTGTGAAAACTCTTTTCAAAAAAGACCCTAACCAAACAAGTTTTGGGGTTTTGGAAAAAAAAAATTAAAAACAAACCTTAATAATCAACATATTTTTTATGATTTTTTTTTTTCCAGATTTGACAAATACCCTTAAAGCTAGGGTTTGGTAGTGGAAGAAAGAAATTGGTGAATGGAGGAGGTCATGACTCGGCGACAGTGGGAAGGAGTGGTAGAGGAGGAAATTTGTATTAGAATTGGGTTGATAAAGAGATGAAGGTGAAGATATTTGAGGAGGGGAAGATGGAGAAAAGAGGAGTTGGAGGATGATGGTTTGGTTGAGGGAGAAGGAGTTCAGAGAAATAAATGAGGGAGGCGAATAGGAGGAGGTGGTGAGAAAGAATTGAGGGAAAATATTTGAATTTAGGTTTGGGTTTGAGTTCAGGTTTGAAGGGGTTCAAAATTTGAGGAAGATGAAACGTGTTCGAGGAGGCGGAGAAGCATGTTGTGGTGGTGGAGTATGAGGATTTAGGGAAGGATGTTTAAGTTTGGGTTTGAATTTAGGTTAGGGATCAAAAATTGTCACGCCCCATTTTCCAATAACACGGAATACGAGCGCGTGACAAAACCCAGCGAATGATTTTCATCATTCATGAGCTGTAGGATCGACTCAGCATCATAACAAGAATATAACACAATGTACACAACCACGCATGCATGAATAATTTATTAAGCAACAGAAAACAATTGAAACAAATAGTAATATTCCAAATAGTTTTCAACTCTGGACCAAAAGATAAAACTCGGGACTATAAGCCCGTTACAAGGTTCATGTAGCAAAAGAAATAAATAATTCAAAGAAAATAAATATTTTAAGCAAGTCATTTCTCCAAGTGAAGCCTAAAATGTCTGCTCACCAATTCCAGCAGGCAATTCGTCTTTAAGTCTATATATATAAATATAAAAAGGGAGGGAAAATAGGAAAAACAAGATAAATGCCCTTAGTGCAAGTTAGGACCGTAAATAGTAAACCAAGTACAAGAAATATGGAACAAGATTTGGAATCAAGAATGTAATAGGGATGAAACAAGTAGTGGGGATTCAAGAAACTAGTTAGCAAGAAAGACAACTCAAGTGATAAGGTTGGATAACAAGTAGTAGAACAAGTGGCTAGCGAACATGTAATGTGTGTCAAGCATCAAGTAATAAGTATCACGTACAAGTGTCGAGTAACAAGTAACAAGTCTAGTGTGTCAAAGTGTCAAGTATAAGTATCAAGTAGCAAGGGTCAAGTATTATGCTCAAGTATCAAGTCTCATGTATCATGTCATCAAGTAATAAGTCTCAAGTAGGGTATCAAGTGTGTAGAAGTGACAAGTTATTCTTAAGTCTAATGTTTAATTCAATCTAAGTAGCACTTCATGCATCCATACTTTTACTACATGGTTGCTACATACAAACAGTTTCGTTTAGACCTATTGGTGGATTTTATAGGGCGGTGTACTCAGGTATCAAGTATCAAGCAAACACAGTTCATGAATACGAAAATAAAGTAACAAGCTCACGAAGCAAGTCCGTGAATACTAACAAGTTCAAGAACCACACAGTGGGTTCATGAATACAACAAGTTCATGAGCCAAGTAATGGCTCCATGAATACATCAAGGTGCAACAAGTTCATGAACCGAGTACTGGAAAACACGGGCCCCCTTCCGAGTACACTTACCTATATTGTCCACTACTATGGTCTTTCCCTTAAACCCCGACATGTTATTTATTATTAACTATTAATCAAGTATAAAAGTGTACGAAACAAGTCAAGTAAACATAATAAAGAACATGGAACAAATCTAGGCTAGGTATGGTACATGTTCGAGGGTCAAAACAAGTCAAAGCATCAAGAACAACGAGAAATCCAAATCTGGACAGCATGACGTTGTTGTACCAAAACTACGATTCCCGTTGCTACAAGATAGAAAATGTGAATCCATCAGAAGGTCTAGAAACTAGACTCCTACCCGGTTCTAACGCATATAATTAAGGTACATAAAAGTTGTGGTAGCATGTGTCAAAACAGTAAACTATACAGCATTTGTTTTCAGCCAGAATTTGTGAATCTGAGTTTATACATATGAAACAGGGTTGAAACATTATTAATTAATTCTGAGAAAATTAGGGAATGTTCTCTAGGGTGTCCAGTAACAACATGTAAAATTTTAAGTCAATTACTTACTGGTAGCATAGTTTAAAAAAATTGTAAACTAAAGAAGTGCAATAGTTTTTGTGAATCTGCGACTACCGACACAGCAACAGTAAAACTGCGATATCTCCTAGACCGTAATTTGGAATTCGAAAATTTTGGATGTTACTGACAACTAGACACTTAGGGCTACATTTTATATTCAGGGCTCAAGTTTAGATTTTGATTTTATTGGGGTCGAAACAGCAAGTAAAGACAAGAACAGCAAAAAGAGTGAATTTCTTTTATATACAAGTTTCATGATAAATGACTATTATGTGTCTAGATTAGTGTGTGATACAAATACGGATGCATTGGGGATCAAATTAGCAAGTCATATATATTTCTCAACTCTGAAGAATATAAGATCAACACAATACATCACACAACACACGTCCACAAGTCAAGGGGTTCATGTTCAAGTAATTAGGGGATAAAGAGGGTCCAACTAGTTTTGTAAATATACCAACAAAGGGTTGTGACTCTTAAGATTTTGAAATCGATGAGGAAAAATTTAAGATCAACAAATGATGAGACAAGGAGGAGTCACAACCACAATCTATTTTCAGTATTTTCAATTAAACGCTTGTACTAGAATAATAATTTGTACAAGAAGAATATTTGCCTTGGGGTGTAGACGATGGATCCGACGGAGGAATAACGGGAATGGATCCCGGGCGACGAGCATGATCGGCACGGATCTCGATGATCACGATGATGATCAAGTTGAAGATCAAGCAAATCCAACGGCCGAGATCGAACATAAAATATATAAGAATTAGAAGGGTGCCAAAAGAGTAAATATACCATGATTGACAATTAATGAATGAGAACAAAAGTGGATCAAATATTTAACTCACCAAGTAGAAGGCGAACGAGACGATCAATGGCCGAGATCAAGATCAGATCAAACGGACGGCTGAGGTTCAAAGCCATGATCAAGATGAGATCGGATGGTCCACAATCAATGATGAATATCATGTTGATCATGATATCAAGGAGATTGACGGCCAGGATCGAACATGATCAAAACCCACCCTCAAACAACACACATCAAAGGTGCACCGGCTCAGCTCTGACGGTGGGTGGCTCAGCGACGAGATAGGGCTGCCGGCACTGTGGGGCGGCACAGCGGCCAAGGGGGACGGTAGTGCTGCGGCACAGGGCGTACTGCAAGCTGGCTGGTTCGGGAGGAGCACAAACTAGCGCTGCGCAGTGGGCAGAGGACGTGAGGGGTTGTCGCAGGTGGCTGCGGCCTGGCTGGCGGAGGAGCATAAGGTCGCGGTGACTGAGATTCGCAAGACGGCGGGTGAAGGCTGAACTGCTTGCGCGTGCTGAGGTGGTCGCGGCATGACGCAGGGGACCAGGCGTCGAGGAGCGTGGCTGCGCTGCAGTTGCGACAGGGGGCAGGGGGAGCCAGGCTGACGCTGGTGGCACCTGGGATGGAGGAAGGTGGTGACGGGAGTTGAGGTGGGAATGGGTTTCAAAATGAACAAAGGAAAAGTTCCATGGCGGCTACCGGGGCTTCGCTGGCTGACGGGAGAAGGGGAGAGGTACTGCGGCGGAGGAGCAGAATGCAGCAGTCGTTGCTGCGATGGAAGGTCACAATAGGGAGGAGGCGCGACGGTCGGGAGGCACTGCAGGAAGGGGCAGCGGCGTTGTCGCAGCAGCAGGCGGAGGCTGGCGCGCGACGGGGAGAGCGAGGGCAGCGCTGCAGCCGCTGACGGAGGGCTGTTCGAAGTCACTGAGGGGATCGCGACAGGGAGAGGATGAGAGGAAGGTCGGGAGAGACAGGGGCACTGCAGGAATAGGGTAGGGGATGGGTTAAACGGGAGGATGGGAGTAAGGTTTCGGACGGTTGAAGAGAGAGAGAGCGGGAGGACGATGGGTGAACTGGGAATTGGAGTTTGGCGGCTGAGGTTAAGGGGTAGAACAGTAGATTAGGGTTAGGTTTAGGTTTAGGGTGGTTTATATATATAGGGTAATGGGTTTTAGGTATTGGGTATTGGATTATCCAATAAGAAAATGGGTTATGGATTAAATGGGGTATTATGATCTAAATGAAAAGATCCAATAGAATAGATAAAATAGTAAATTAAAAAAATTAGGATTATATAACAAAATATATTTGTACCACAATATGGAAATTATTTGAAATGACTACAAATACAATTAACGATAGAAATCGATTTTTAAATTAAAATCAAGGGTAATAATATTAATAGTAAAAAAAATACTAATAATAGTACAGATAACAAGAATAATAAAAATGATAATAATAACAATAATAATAATTTGATATACATATCAAATAGGATTTGAAATAAACAAGTTTATAAAATTCAAATAGTAACAAAATAAGATACAAATAGCCAATCACATAGAAAATAAACATTAAAGTTAGAATATACTACTATTCGAAGAAAATACAATTTCCGGTTCGAAAAGATTTTAATAGAAGGCACAAATCGAGTTTAAAATAATACTGAATTTATAAAGACGCAAAATACGAATAATGTTTCAGAAAATACATATTTAGGAAAACAGATGTTACAAAAACTATGAAAGATGTTGTTTTAAGAAAGAGAGGAAGGAGCCGAAAGAATGATAGGGAGGATGTGGAAGAGGAAGGAGCGCCGAAGATGGCAGGGGAGTGGGAGGGGGAGAGGAAGGATATATGGATATTTTGAGTAATTTAGCTCATAATAAGTCATGTGCATAATTAGCACCCTTTAATTATCCTTTAACTAGCATATAGCCCGTGCAATGCAGGAAAAGATATATTCTAGTATTTTATTTAAATTCTATATTGATTCAGTTATAAAATAAATCACATTTATATTTAACTAGAGAATCTATATAATAAAACACAAAGAAAGCTATCAAGCAACTCTCATTCATTTGGAAGAAAATCAATGGTCTAGAATTTTTCTCCCAAAAGACATTTTTCCTTCCAAATATCTCTCCCCCCCCCCCCAAAACAAAAAAAAATAAAAAATAAAAAAAAAAATCAAATTCCTCCCAAAACAAAATAGCTCCTTCATTTATCACACACACTCTCTTTTTCCCCTCTTTTCTCCGTTTTCATAATTCTTTGTTGTTTTTTTTTAAACCCAGGTATGTCAACAGAAAAAAAAAATAGTGAATGTTTTTTTTTTGGTTATGCAATTTCGGATTATGCTTTTTTTTTCAAATTTTTAATTATGTATTTTTTTCAGATTATGCTTTCATAACTCAATAACATTCACTTCCATTTAATTGCTTTTGAATTACCATATTTGATCTGATTGTATTATACTTCACTGAGTAATTATTTTAGATTAAAATGCTTTACTGAATTAATTTTGCTTATAATATTTTTTTTTATTATGCAATTTTGGATTATTCTTTTTTTGAATATTTGGGCATTTGCTGCTTTGAAAGTTCGTTGCAAATTCTTTAATTGACTCGCTTGATCGTGCTTTTATGGATAAATCCATGCTTAATCCCTGTATTTCGGAGTTTTGTAGCTGCAAAATTGTATCTTGATCTGTTTTGCTGCAATTTTACTTCACGTATATATCACAAAAAAAATTCTTTTTTAAATTCATACATGATTAACTGCATAAAAAACAAATAAGGAGGAACTAACTCATGCAGTTTGAGGCGTTAACCGTAACTCATGCAGTTAAAAAATGAATTGCTACTTATTTTAGACTCCAAATCAAAAGAGAAATCTCTTATGCTCAAGTCACACATAGCAAGGAATTTCCGATTCACTACTGTTGTAGATTCACAATACTATTTTTTAATCCCGAGCTGCTGATAAATAATCCTACAATATACAAACCAATAAACATCAAGGTCACTTCATAATGTTACTTCAAAGTACATCAATACACCAACGTTTACTAGCAAATAAATATCTATATAAATCATCTCTTACTGTTTACATGATTTTTCATATGTTGTATCGTTTCGAATACGTATCGTAGACACGTGCCCACAGGCATACCTAGTAAATAAACAAAATAGCTAAGACATATATAAGAACACATTTAAAAGAAAAAAAAACTCAATATTTCATCAATCAAGGAAGAAAACAATACCGGCAGACAAATTACACATGCAGTAGAAAAACCGAAAAGACAATCAACATATAGTCCATTTGTCCCTCTCGCAGTGTACTTTAACACATTTTGTTAGTAACTCTCACAGATATAGATGGATATGAAAGTATGTATTTCAAAATATTGTAATTACGTATCTTATTTATTAATGTTAATGTATAGATTTTGGAAATCGATCACTTAATCTTGATAGAAATCTGCCGTATCAGCTCACCACCCTGGCTCTTACATACATAAAATTGACATCAATCATGTTTTGTTGCCCCTATACTAAAAACAATACATGAAAAATAAAGATTAGTTAAAAAGAATATTTGCTTCTAAGAGAGAATAGCAAATAAGTAACATATGCAAACATAGGAAATATACATTTAGAATATACATATTATCTTTTATATCTTGTATAATTTTGTGTCTTGATAGAGGCATCATGAGAGTATTATTTTCACATGAAATAATAAGATGAGGCATTATGAGTTTTTTATTATAAAAAAATTATTTAATTTCATTATATTAAGTGGTGTATCTGAGTTTCAGGGGGGCCTAAGCAAGTTCTCAAATTGGGCTTTTTGCAAGTTGGTAAAATAAAAATGACAATTATTCAAATGCAAACAAACTTGGAGCCTTGAAAGACATACTATTTAAATGAAAATAAATTTATATATATGCTTCAAAAAAAAAAATTTGATAACGTACGTATTTTACATGAAATGCCTCGTGGCAAAAAGAAACTCAGACAAACTGTAAGGAAAAAGCGGCAGTGATTTTATTCTGAATTGCATGTTGTCTGAAAGAATGGAAATGATGAATGATAGAATTAAAGAAGAATAGAACCCAAAAAAAAAAAAAAATGTTCAAAACATACAAGTAAACGCACGTTGAGTTTGTGTACATTAAGAGAAAATATTGAGTTGACATAATTGAAGTATATCTATAATGCTACTTTGAATGCTTTCATGATACATTTTGGTTTTATCAAATGCCTCTTCTATTTTTTTCTTTTTGAAGACCACCCTAGTATTTCTTTCATTAACAGATACATAATTTAGAAGAAAGGAAAAATAAGCAAACAAAGCAAACATGTATATGCACTTAAAGATTACATTACCGCAAAGAGATAAGTATGATATATTAGATAACACGGTCAGAATAAAGTGATGATGGATATATGCATATGAGAATACTAGTTGGAAGCTTAAAATATAGAATAATCATATGCATTTGAAGATTTGGTTAGAAATTTACTATAAACAGGTAACTATGATATATCATAGAACATTGAAAAAATATCATAGAATGACATGCATGTGCTAAGTGAAAAATAATATTAAATTTATAAAATGGTAAAATAACATGTATGACTATGTGAAAAATAATTAGTTTAAAAAATAAAAAAATGATTGAGGTTTCAAACCTGCGACCTTCATGTTATTAACACAACACTCTAACCAGATGAGTTAATAGGCCAATTATTGTTTCAAATTTTAGATAATACAATATAATCTTATCTGAAAACAATTATATATATTTTTTAAACATTGTAAATACTTAAAAAATATAGGGCCTATAAAATTAGGGGCCCAAAGCAATTACTTGTGCTTGGGCCCAGATCCGTCCATGATTATATTAGTAGTAATGTTCATCAAAAAACAATTAATACAGAGATAGAATTAGGTTATAGCATGAAGAGAAATATAATGTTTCATTTATCATGTATTTAAGACTCAATTAAAGTGCTTCAAATTAATAAACCTTAGTATATTTAACCAATTTTTCTCATACTTCATATTAACAAAACAAAATAAAAAATTTGAATTATTTTAAACAGTCACAAATACAATTGACCGTGAATATAAATATGTGCAACCATATGTTGCTAAGTTCTATATTGGAAATAGATATAAATAATTAGGTGTTTTCCCTCTAACCTTATGAATGGATAGGAATAATAAATAACTAAATATTTGTAGTGGTTAGAGATAAGATTAAAGGTATTTTTGAAAGGAAAAATAAAAAAAAAAAAATCATATGAAAGCATGGTCCATGAACTAGGGGGCTAACCACCACTTGATTTGCTTTGAAATTTGTGCCGCGTGAATCATATGGTTGACACAATCTTCAAAGTAGATCAAGTGCTGATAAACCCCACTGATTCATGGACCATGGTCCTTATTTTCTGTATTTTATCATATGTTTAACATAAAAATGCCACTATGAAAATAAATAAAAATGTCTATATGGCGGAAGTAAAAGAATCAAATAGATTACAAAAATTTAAAAGTAATATTTGGTAGAATTTTGTGCATTGACCAAAGCTTGAGAGGATTTCTTACATTTGGCCAATAGTTCATGCAGGCTATCCTATTATTCAAAGAGATTATGAACCTTAAAATCATGGTAGAAAAAATCCCCTCTTCCACATGTTAATAATCATATGCATTTGAATATGGGAAGCCTTTGCCTTGAAATCTACAAGTCTAAATTCAACCTACGTGGATTGCACTGCAGAAACAACTCTATCAGCAAACAGAATCTATATTTCTCAAAATGCAGGATATAATTACATAACCTGATGAAATAATGGATTGTGGAAAAACCCAAATGTCATAAATACAGAGATCGTAAATTCAAACTTTGATATATACAGACGCTAATACTTGACCTGCAGGAAAAGCACAAAGCAAAAGGACCAGCTATTGCCTCCAACCTAAAGATTTACTACCTCACTCTGCTAGTAGTAAGGGTTCTCATCAAGTTGATGGAAAATTAAGGGAAGAAAATGATATCGCCCTCCATCTAACGAGGACATGACCACTTGTTAACCCCTGGTATAAATAATTTATAACCTTATACTCCTAGGTTACCAGATCCATGCCTGTAATTGGGGCTTCATCCAAGAAGTAGGTCATGAGAATTAAAACAACACATGAGCTAGTTCTTAGATGGAGATGTAACAATGTCTGTAGGTTGGCTAATTCAGGGGTGATAAGGTGCTAAATTATCAATAACAGGGTGTACAGGGCTTTCTCCTGAAGTAGGCAGAAGGTGTGTTTTCTGTTATTACCCATTACTTAAAACAAAGGGGGTAAGACTAAAATGACCCAAAACAGCAGTATCTCTTCCTGAACTTTGCCATCCTACGGATGGATTTAGATCCTGATCCCTGGGAACTACTGCTCCCTTGTGAACTTCCAGAAGGACTGGCACTTGCCCGACTTCCATGAGATGAACCAGACATAGAAGCATCATTATCACTTTGCAGTCCAACAGCAGATGAAAATGTGGAAGGGTCAGATGCAGGTGACGAATTAGCAGACCTGTTCTCCCTCACAACCAGGTTGGTATTGCCGCTGAAAGCTGAGAGAATGAACAAGATGTTACCGGGAGTACTGAAAAAAACATTTTGGCATCTAATGTTTAGTCAGTAGACTGTAAAGCCTAACATAAGTAGAACTTGAACCTTCGACCTCCCATAATATATTATAGGGGTGTGGCCTAACCAACAGTTTCTTAGTTTTGAAACAAAATGTTTATTTAGGGGAGATTCGTCAGAGATCCCACTCCCAAATCACCATCGCGTGTGAATATGTTGTTTAAAGTTAATTTATGATGCTACATAAGAGGGTTTATTTAAAATAATTTGTACGGTGGAGTTTAACGTCACCTAATTCGTTTTAAGGGCTAATAGAGAACCACGGGCAAATAAAAGAGTTGAAACATTTTTTTTTTCCAACAAAAAAGGTACAATGGATCAAGATAAATACCTGGCAGAGGTGGTGGTGAGATGACCACCCGGTCTGACCTGACTGATGCAGTGACACTAAACCTGGAATTTACATTTTCCTGCAGGTCCATACCATCATTCTCAATATCTCGCAACAAGGCTTCTGCATCAAAGCACTCATCAGAGTTCATCGACTTTGACATTAGGCTGGAATTGTCAGAACTAGATGCAGATGATTCCGGATCATATAAATCTTTCAATTCCAGGAAGTCCTCCTTCAAGAAATCATAGTCAGCTTGCCCACCTGCCATTGAATTATCGGGTACTAAGTCCTGACACATCTGCCCATCCTCACCAGCCATCTACATAGCAGTAAAAAGTCAAACCACATCCAATAGAATGGGAAGGAAATTAAACCATACAGCAAACAGGTTGATAATGGTAAAAGTACTACTTTATATGACATGCTCTAGCTAATAATTCCAATGAACCTTAAGATCATTTTCAAATTTACAATCTGCTAGCTCAACCTATTTTTCTTTTATAGTTAACACCAGGAAGGGGCATTGCTATATTGCTACTTTTGATTATGCTTCCGACTATTGGAGGGATTAGAAACACTTCCAGGATGTTGACCAGTGGAGTAGAACCCACCAAGTATTTCCGGTATAAGTGGCAAAACATTAGGTATTTATCAAGAATTAACTGTTAACGTTTGTAAGATGTTCACAGCGGCATAACAGATATAACTAATGACAAATCCCAGCCAATAACATACTGCATGTCACTAACCAGCCAAATTCAAAGGTCGTAGGAGCTTTCTTTTTAAGAGACTGTAAATTAGTTTTTTCCTCTACTTTAGCTTGTGAATTTGGTTCATAATCTTTCAGGATGTAGAATTTGAAAGGAACAAAGGGTACAAAACTTAACAAATTTCACAAATTATGAATCTGGAACCTACATGTGTTTCATTTGCAGCCTCCCTTGATGAAGAATTTCTTTCTTCTTGTTCTGCAAGACCCAGTAACATGGATTCTACACACTCACAATTAGCATCCCCGCAAGCCACAGGATCACAATATTCCACAGTATTTGACATTTCATCTTCTTGGAGGAAGAATCTACACAAAGTACTTTTCTCCTGCAACAGAATACAGTCAGATATATGGCTAATTTTAAAAAGTAAAGTCGAAAGGAAATATATGTGAAATTCTGAGTACCTGTGATTCGTTACTCCCCTGTTCTGCTACCTGGTCTGCCTGGTACTCGAGCATCCTCCAATTAGTTTTTTCACCAAGTGGTGCTTGCCCAATATAGAAGTCCATCGTAGTTTTCCTACCAACTGCAGGAGTGCTAGTTGGTATTCTGGAATCATCCATGGATTTCCAATATCCATTTGTTGATTTGATAATGCTTCCTTCTTTGTGAGAATGTATATCCTCTAAATTGTACAAAAACCAGATGCCCTCTGCAGAACAAGTTTTGTCTCATTAGCAATTTACTGTATATGAAGAGGTTATTATTAACTCTAAATATAGAACTTTAAATATTTCAGTCAAGATATTTGGATTGTAATATGGGCTAGAAATTGCAATAAATGCAGGGCCTCCCATACCAAGAAATATGTGTCCTACCAATCTCAAGATTAAAGAATATCTTCTTTTCAAGTTACTGAGAGAAACAAAAATAAGACTTTTTTTCTTTCACGACTTATTTGTATACCATAACGGGAAAATTGTGTCCAACTAATCTAAGGATTTAGTAAATCTTAAGTCATGCAGTCATTCTGTGACATTACTTCAAATATTACGAAAGAGGGAAGGGACATGAGATACTTCTGACATTAAAATTCCGATGACAGAAAAGGGTGTGCATGTAGGACGGCTATAACTTTGTGAGTAGGCATATAATACAATTTGGTGAAAGCAACAAAATAATTTAACACTTAAAATTGCTGGAGCGTTAAATATGAAACTAAGAGGTTTGCTGTTTGGTGGAAAGAAATATGCATGCTAAATAAAGTTCCGGCAAAATGTAAGGTATGTAGAGGGTGGGTGAAATTCAATACAAGGATACACAATGGAAAAAAGCAGGGAACATGGATTAGGTACCAAAATATATGATCTTCCAAACAAATGTGATTTCTCTAACCCTTATTGAATTGTATCTTCTTTTATGGTTGCAGGATTGAAATTTTCTCTTCTCACTTAAATGCTACATCATACAACCTGCATATAGCTCACCTCAAGCTAAAGAATTGGATACCTGCTTCTTCGGATTAGGTCTTCAAATGAAGCAAGGCACATTAGAGTGTATGCAAGTTAGTGTTCTTACAGATAAAATCTCATCAACTTGTATAGCTTGAAATTAGATTCAAGGTGTACTTGAACATGCCATGGCACGGAAAACAAATTTAAAAGAAACGTTCGCATAATGTATGATATTCCGACCAAAAACAATCCAAAGAAATACCAAGTGTCATCTGGAATGCCTCTTCAGTTTTGTCTTATGTCACTTTTGACAGTGCCATCGCCCTTCAAATTTTAATAATAAACGGGAAATAAAAGGGAAGTTAGTGTTATCACAATCAAAACGAGATAACAAATGAGATGTGATCTCCAACTTCCATAGTTGGCACACACCTGTTACTAAAACTTACCTACAAGTATTAGGGAGTTGAGAACAGACAAGAAGAAAGAATTAAATCAGATGATTCGTATGCAGGAAAGGACGGGATGGGTCCAAGGCGAAACGTTGGAAGTACTGAATATTGGAGGGGAGAGAGTTGAGGTGTTGAAAGACGGGAGTGTGGGAGTGCATGGACCATCAATTTGAATCTTGGAAGCAGTATGTGATGCGGTGCGGGATTCAGATTTCAAGGTACACCTCTAGAGTTAATACTGTGTGTGGGGGGTATCTGTGGGATACTAATGTTCCGAAAGAGAAACCAGGTGTATGGGTATTTATTGTACGGGTTGTGGTTTGCCTGGTATGTAAAGTTTAAGGGGCAGTTTTTTATTCTAGTAATACTCCTTTAACCTCCGCAACAACTCATACGACAAAATTGTTGATCAATTCTTGATGAATGGACAGGGCGACCAGGCACCCACCAAAAAGAAACTGCTTCGGTGTAAGAAAGAGGAGGCACAACCTAGCGGAGTAACTAGGTGGTTCCAAACTTCTGCAATTTTTTTTAATGGATTTTGGAGGGGGTAGTACGAATGCCAGTGGCTGCTTCTGCTCCTTCGTCCACACTTGATTGCTATTTTGCCATCCTACTCTTGTTTTTGCTATTTTACTGCTTCTTTGTCGACCACTGATTTGTAGGCATTCTGGCAGGAGTTAATGTAAGGTTTGGTTGTTGTGATGTGGTGTAGTTCCACACAGCTTCTTTTGAACGTAACCTGTGTTATAGTTTCATTACTCACTAATTAACAAAACAAGGGATGATCAATTGTTCAACTGTTTTCTCAAGGGGAAAAAAGGGAAACGCAGCTACAATTAAACACTATGTGCGATATGGAAACTAACATGACGAGAGGGAATATATTTAACTAAGAGAACAAAAATTCTAGCCACTATCACAATCCAATCATGCACCCTTTTTATGCTGTTTCCATTTTAAACAAATGATTTGCTTCTCCATCACCACCCTACCATTAACCACAAGCAAAGTTCCTAAATCTTTCAGTATCTGACATAATATTATTAAAAGCTTTAGTTAAACATAATCCAGTCTATTAGACTGGTCAGTATGATATCACTTTCAAATTACTAAACAAATCATTCTCATAAACCTTACAATATACCAACTGCAACAATAAACTTGTTCATGCCTTCACCCTTCTCAAATTTGAGTCATGCTCGAACAAACCAAATCCTCATGAGATAACCCTGGAAAATTGAAAGATAGTAAACTCCTCACTTAACACCAAAACCCATTATAACTTAGAACTTTACAACCCTTGGCATGTGACAATGAGCTCCAAAATATATAGTTTAGTTTACAAACACAACTCTCCCAGTTTAACCATAAAAGTTAATCAGTAGTTTTTGCATATAAATAATTAATGTTCTCACATCACTAACTTATTCAAACCACAATCCACGTTCAAAAAGAACAGCAACATTCCGAAATCAATCCCATCAAATAATTTCATCAATGAATACAACAAAAAGGACAGAATCAAGACTTACCAGGAGAAGTCCTAGGGTCGATAGTAAAAGGGTTGACTTGCGTGATCACATTCGACGGAATCGGATCCCAAACCCTCCTCCTATCCAAATAGAGTACCACTTCTTCGTCACTCGAATCCACATCGATTTCGATTAGTACAGACACGGGAGGTAAAGGACACATCAATCCCAATTTTAGTAAAAACCCTCGATTTTTTTCCCTGTCAAATTCAGTTACAGATCCCCAATTCAGCAAAATTTTAAAAGGCAGGCACCCCATTTACAATCAATCGATCAAATCTCATAACCAAATTGATTTCCCCCAAATTTCGAATTTTGCAAGGACTTTTGAACCAAAAAAAGGGGGAAATTTTTCGAAATCGATCAGGAAAATTGGAGAGGCGATCGTTCTGGCGATTCCACTGCAATCTAACTGAAGAAAATTCAAAGGGGAAAAAGAAAAAAGAAAACTAACCTTTGTAGGGTTTCGGCGTTTCCCCCCGTATCGCTCTACTTTCTCTCTCTCAAGAGAGGAGAGAGAAACTCTTGTGCTCGAAGAACTGAGTAGGGGATGGGAGTGAATTTTTATAGGCTCTAAATCAGAGATTATTGGATAGTTAACCGCGGTTAGTGACTCGATTAACCGACAGTCAAGCACACAATTAGATCGTCATTTACTTATTTACCCTTTAGACTGATAGTCAAGCACACAATTATTTTACTTATTAAAATAATGAGTAATGCTACATGCAATATCAATTTTACTATATTTCTCTTAACTATCTTGGGTGGCACACTCCAATAGATAGAGAAGGATAGAGTAGATGGAAAAACTCTCCAATAGAAGTATGTCACCTAAGATAGTGAAGAGAATAGAATGATAGTGAAATTGGTAGTGGCAAAAGCATTATTCTAAAATAATTATTCTGGCCATAGTCAAGCACAAAATTATTATGCAAGTTAGTGTTCTGGCGATTCCACTGATCGTCATTTACTTATTTACCTTTTAGACATTTGAGTATCAGAGCATCTGTAGTCGTGGGCTAAATACCCAAATTTTGGAAAATTTTGGAAAAAGAGAGCTGCAGTCGTCGTCCAAATACCCAAAATTTGGGTGTACGATGAATAGTGTCCTGCCAAATATAGCAGACGATTTGGCAAAAGCCAAAATATAGCTAACGACCTATTTTATTTCGTCCGTCAATAGAGACGAAAGATAAAATTTCGTCCCGTAGGGGAGACGTACAAAAAGTGATTTAGGACGATGGATTAAACCCTGTTTGAAAAAGGGAAAAAAAAACAGAAACGATGCATTATGCATCGTCAATTCCGAATCCGTTAGATGCCAAAATAGGAGAAAATCAGCTAGATGTCAATTCCCAATTGGTCTGCCCACCTTTAAAAAAAAAAATAAACAAAACCACCGACGGCTTATTACACACCGTCCGTTAAATGCGGTTGTGAGATTGACGGGAGAAAATCTCCCGTCCTTGCATATTTTTATTTTTTTTAAAAAAATTTAAATCGGCGATGGATCATACCCCGTCCAAACTTCAGTTTGATTTTTTAAATATTTTTTCGATTCAAAGACGGTACATTATTTTACTTCCCGAAATATTTCTCAAACCGCACACTCTACGACGATCGACAATCTCCTGTCTTTAAAAAAAAAAACAAACGACATTTTTTTTTCCTATTTTTAATTGCTATTTACCCAAAATTTGGCAAGTAACAACTACATGCTCTTACGGAAGTGCCATTATTGCCCACGAATTTCAGTGTCAACCGTCCAGAGTGCCACGTCACTACTGTCTGTAGTCTGCAGATGAGCTGACGTGAACTTTTGTTGACAAGTTACAGCTAACGCTTTATGATTCGTGCCACTGGTTAGTGTGAAAGGGTTTCTCTGGTCCTGCCAGTGGCAGTGGGGTGGGTCCCACATATAGTGTCATCAGGCTGCTGATGAGAAGCTTCAGCAGAAAGGAAGAATCTACCACCTCTCGTTTTAAAATACTATTAATTTCCGCGAGCGAAGCACGTTTTAATAAATATTTTTTTTTTAAAGTAAAGATTCGACGTAGTCTGGTCTGGAAATTGAGACTTTTTTTATATTAGTTATGCACAGATAATATACGTTTAATATAAAAAAATTTAAAATAAAAACTCTGACGTAATGAGGACTCGAACCTGAAACCGCATTTATATTAGTTATGTACGTACATTACACGCGTTGATAGATTGACAAATAACGTTAAGGCCTTCTCCCATTATAATATTAGAGATTAGAGATAAGTCATTCAGCTTTTTTTTGCGTTTTTGTTTTCAAAATTTAAATTACTTTAGGTTTTTTAGACAATTGTTTTGTCATTCTTAAATGGCCGTCAAATATTGTTTTATGAGATTTCTAATTTTACCCTTATCTTTTTATAAAACGAGTAATACAAAAAGAGATATTTTAGCAAATACCCTCATTCAAAATATGGAAACTAAAATATACCCCCACTATTTTTAAAAACTAAGAAATATCTCTAGTTTGGATGGAACCATTAAAATTCGGTTAAGTTAATTTATGTGCATCATACGTGACACAGTTAAATAACCAAAATACCCTCAATAAAAATATTTTAGCAAATGTCCCCATTCAGAATATGAAAACTAGCATATACCTCCACTATTTTTAAAAACTAAGATATACCCTCAGTTTGGGGGGAAAATGTATGTATAATTATGCCATCAGGTAAGCTCGAAAATTTCCCAAAAGTGCTATGTTTAACCAATTAGTTATATGAATATATATACATATACTAAAATCTTCGTGCTTTATTGAACATATAGGCAATGTGGTGGCTGCCACTTTGACCTGGGATCCAATCTATACAATATATTATACTAAACCACCTTTGTCTAGGATTTCTCTCATTAAAAAAAAACAAATGTAGGAGACAACACCCCACTCTTGCTCTATCCAAATTTTTAATTGGAATCATATCCTTTAATCAAACCTAAAAAATCGTGCAATAATGTATAGATGCTATTATATTTATTTTCCAATAAGAGTTTTATTATTTTCTCATTTTTTTAAAGTTATGTGCAACGTTGTATAGAGTTATACTATCTATACAATATATTAGGCTAAGACCACTTTTGATTCAAATATATTTTTTCTAACTTTTTTATTTTTAAAATAATTTAAAAATCTCAAATGTAGGAGGTAACTAGTACTGTCACAAAATTCTGAAACCCGGAACCGACCAGAACATGGTATTGGACCGTAATCGACATGGTCTATTACTAATAGGGTTTGGGTCCTAAAATATGACCCGATCATATTTTCAGATCGGGTCTGGGTTCGCAAATAATTGGACCCGACCTGTATTCGGACTTGGTCAACTACGGTAGGGTTCAGGTCCTAAAATAAGACACCTTCATATTTTCGGGGCGGATCTGGTTCTGCTTAAAATGGACAAGACCCGGACCTGGACAAAAAAAACCCTAACCTCCCAACTATAAAAAAAACGAGAAGAATCTGCAACCCAACATCCCTCTCCTGCCCGACACCACCCGCTCGCGTTACCCTGACCCGATTGGTAGCATTTTCTTAACAAGGCATAAACCCAGTTTTCGCGGGCCGGGTCTGGGTCCAATATTTTAACCAGTAGAGAGCAAGTTTGGATTCAGTAGTACATGACCCAACCCAACTGACTCGATAACAGTGCCAGAGGTAAACCTCCGACTTGCTCTTTATCCTTACAAATTTTAAACTAGAATCATATATATTAATCAAACTTAAACATATTGCAATATTGTATACATGTTATTATATGAATTTTTTCCACACACAAAAAAAAATTGTGCTTTTTGCATTTTTTGACATTCTGTGCAATATTGCACAGGATTATGCTAGTTTAAGTTGTCAGGGCTACGCACTGCTTTCGATTGAAGGATTGCACTGCTTTCAACTGAAGGATTTACAATCGAACTTGCTTTTGTAGATAGATACTGGGAAAGGAGCTACAACAACCAATTGTTGACTTCACATAATCTCATAATACACCTAATGGTATTCAATCACAGATGCACAGAAGGAACTCGAGCGATGCAAGAGTGCATGCACACATGGAACCGCGAGACCATTCGTTTTATCTCCAATTTTGCTTCAGGGAACCCTTCCTTTGTGTAATGGGTATTTTGATCATTTTACTGTGTCATGTGTGATACACGTAAATTAACTTAACGGAATTTTAACTGTTCCGTCCAAACTAGGGGTATTTCTTAGTTTTTAAAAATAGTGGGAGTATAAGCTAGTTTTCACATTTTGAATTGGGACTTTGCTAAAATATCCCATACTAAAATTAAAGAGGAGGGCAAATTGGATATTTTACAATTGATAGCTCATTTATGAGCTTCAAAAACCAAGAATTGTTAGTACTTTTTTTAAAAAAGAAAGTTAGTACTTTTTGTTAATCATAGGTTTTTTCATTAATAGGCGTGTAGAAACCTAGAATGACTTATATTTTGAAACGGATGGTACTATTTACCGTCCTTTGTTTGCTTTCTTTTATTTTTTTAATAATTCATTTTATGTTTTAACTTATCTTCTTCAGGCACACAATAGTAGTATTGCGGTTTTGAGGGCCATTATGTTCGCAGTCGAAAGACCCACTAGAAAGCTCTCTTGCAAAGCAAAAAACTCCGAAGAAGAGTGATTTAAAGGCTGATCTCATTCAAATATTGTCGATTTTAAAAAAATCACACTAACATTTTTTTTCCTATACTCAATCAACTATGTTTTCAAAGCATTGGTGAGTAAGGTTTTCAAACAAAAAAAATTTGTTGAAAACATAGCTGATAAGTTTTTTTTCAACCAAATATATATATATATATATATATATATATATATATATATATATATATATACTATATTTGAGTGTGGTTTTGTTTGAAAATCTGCAATACTCAAGTGAGGTTGTTTCACATTTAATCTGACTAGTATAATGTACGTGTGATGCACGCCTAAAAAAAGTAAAGTCATCAAATTAAATGAATATACATCGAATAAGAAAAGAAATAGTTTATATTTGAATGTTTTGATCTGGGCTACACGTGCGGTGCACATTTATATTTGTTGGATATAATTTGGACGTGTATTATACGTGTTTATATAGTTACAAAGTTAGGACTTGTTTGTTACAAACTCCAACTTTCTCATTAAAATAGTAGAGAAGTAAATATATTATATATAGATGGATAGTAATTTACACATATGATGCATTTTCAATATAATAATAAAAAATTAAGTCAAGAATCTAACATAGTGAGGACTTGAATGACCTCATTCATATTAATTATGCACGTGCAATGCACTTGGTGATAGATTGACAAACTACACTAAGGTTTTTTCTTGTCATAATATTAGAGATAAGAGATTAGAGATTTGAGATATTAGAGCATCCGCAGTCGTTTGCTATAATTCTCATATTCTCATATTATGATAATATATGAGAATGGAGCGCTGCAGTCGTTTGCTATTTTCTCATAAAATAGCAAACGATCTACAGTCCATTCTCATATTTGAGAAGTGGGCTTGCGAATATTGCTATATAGAAGACATAACATCTTGTATCGTTCAAAAGTCGGACGATACATGATGTCTCATCCCGTAATTTTTTATTTTTTTTTAAAATGGGTCGGAGGATACATGATGTATCGTCCTTCCCAATAAAAAAAATTAAAAAAAATTAAAACCACCTCAAACGGGATAAGATGTCCCGTTTTATCAAAAATGCTCTCGGACACAACGTCATGTTGTGTCCCATGGGTTTTGATTTTTTTTTTTTTTTAAAAACACTAGGACGAGACAAGTTGTCTCGTCCTTCTAAAATATAGAAAACACCGTTGCACAAGTTCACATCTATTCTATTCTTATACTTCTCATTTTGCTAAAAAAATAGAAAACTCCATTGCAGATGCTCTTAGAAATTAGATATTTAGAAATTAGATATTTTAAAGGTAACAAAACTAGAGTGAAATAAGTCGATTTTGTCCCCCCCCCCCCCCCCCCCCCCCAAGAAAGCCACGTGTCTTGTAGGAAGTGGGTGCCAGCTGCCTGCAAGTTGGCACCGTGGAACATAAAGTGGGGCCCATTGCTCAGATTCCCTCAATTCAGTCCAAACTCAGTTGTGGGCTTGGTGGAAAGCCCAAATCCAGTCCAAATTCGTGTTAATTCACAAGGGCCTATCAATGAATTTATTAAAGAGCCTGCGAAATCTGAAGGTGGGCCTCGGTAAGGGTCCAATCATGATGGGTTGGCTTTGAAACATGTAACAAAAATGGGTTTGAGATGGAAAATAAGAAAAAATGATTCTGGGCCTAAGATAAGGTTCCTGCCAGTGGCAGTGGGGTGGGTCCCACAGATAGCGTCATCAGGCTGCTGATGAGAAGCTTCAGCAGAAAGGAAGAATCTACTCCATCCCGTTTTAAAATACTATTAATTTGCACATGTGATGTACGTCTTGATAAATATATGTTTTTTAAAGTAAGAATTTTGACGTAGTCTGGTCTCAAAACTGAGTTATCTTTTATATTAGTTATGCACAGATAATACACGTTTTGATACATAAAAAATTAAAAATAAAAACTCTGACGTAATGAGGATTCGAACCTGAAACCGCATTTATATTTATGTACGTACGTTACACGCATAGATAGATTGATAAATAACACTAAGACCTTCTCCCTCTATAATATTAGAGATTAGAGATAAGTCATTTAGCTTTTTTTTTGTTTTTGATTTTCGAAATATAAATTACTCCAGGTTTTTAGACAATTGTTTTGTGATTCTTAAGTGTCCGTCAAATATTGTTTTATGAGATTTCTGTCTTGAATGCAAAAGAGATATTTTACCCTTATCTTTTTATAAAAGGAGTAATACTAAAAGAGATATTTTAGCAAATGTCCTCATTCAGAATATGGAAACTAACATTAGGGATGTTCATACTTTGGTTAAAACCGATTACCGAACCGAAATTTACATTTTTGGTTCGGTTTTTTGGCTTTTCGATTCGGTTTTGATCCAAACCCTGAGTTTTTTAGATAGTTCGGATCGGTTTTTGGGTGGCTTCTAAATAAACCGAACCGAACAAAAAACCAAACTTTTTTTGGACCGAAATAAATTCTACCCCTAGGATCTAGGGTAAATGAGATCTAACGGCTGAATCTAAATGACTTCTCAACTTCTCTATTCTTTGACCTTAGATATAATTTGAGTGCTTGTGCGAGTGCTAAATGCACTCTTAATCTACATGTCTATTCAAGTATCAAGTGTGTGTGCAGGATTGAGTTATCAAGTGCAAAATGCTTGTGCAAGTGTTTATGCAAGTGCAGTGCCAGTTATACAGTTGTAACAGTTCCACTCCTCTACAATTGTGCAAGTGATTATGCAGCTATGCTTGAGTGCTTGTGTAAGTGCAAAATACAACAAGTATTATAAAAACGTGTAATTTTAAATTGTAAATTGTAACCTTATATAATTGTATTCATTTGTAACTTGTAAATTCTAATGTATTGAATATTGAATAATATTTTTTTCATTCAAAATCACATGTAAAATTCAAAATTGAACAACTTCTAAAAAGTTCGGTTAGTTCGGTAATTAACCGAACCGAACCGATAAAATTCGGTTCGGTTCAAACCGAATTTTATCAGTTTCGGTTCGCATTTCGGTTTCGAATATACCAAACCGAAAATTTCGGTTCGGTTCGGTTATTTTGGGTTCGGTTCGGTTTTGCACTGATGAACAGCCCTAACTAACATATACCCCTACTATTTTTAAAAACTAAGAAATATCTTTAGCTTGGACAGAACCATTAAAATCCAGTTAAGTTAATTGACGTGCATCACATGTGACACAGATGACCAAAATACCCTCAATAAAGGTATTTCAGCAAATGTCCTTATTCAGAATATGAAAAGTAGCATATACCTCCACTATTTTAAAAAACTAAGATATACCCTCAGTTTGGTAAAAAATATATATATGTATAATTATGCCATCAGGTAAGCTCGAAAATTTCCCAAAAGTGCTATGTTTAACCAATTAGTTATTTGAATATACATATGTACATATATTAAAATCTTCGTGCTTTATTGAACAGATAGCCAATGTGGTGGCTGCCACTTTCAACTGAGATCTAATCTATACAATATATTATACTAAACCACTTTTGTCTAGGAATTTTCTCTTTTAAAAAGAAAAAAACAAATGTAGGAGACAACTCTCCACTTTTGCTCCATCCAAATTTTTAATTTGAATCATATCCTTTAATCAAACCAAAAAAATTGTGCAATAATGTATAGATGCTATTAGATTTATTTTTCAAAAATTGTTTTATTATTTTATCATTTTTTAAAAGTTATGTGCAACATTGTAGAGAGTTATACTATCTATACAATATATTAGGCTAAGATCACTTTTGATTCAAATATTTTTTTCTCACTTTTTATTTTTAAAAAATTTAAAAATCTCAAATGTAGGAGGTAACTAGTGCTGTCACAAAATTCTGAAACCCGGAACCGACCAGGACATGGTATTGGACCGTAATCGACATGGTCTATTACTGATAGGGTTTGGGTCCTAAAATATGACCCGATCATATTTTCAGATCGGGCCTGGGTCCGCAAATAATTGGACCCGACCTATATTCGGACTTGGTCAACTACAGGTAGGGTTCGGGTCCTAAAATAAGACACCTTCATATTTTCGGGGCGGATCTGGTTCTGCTTTGTAACACCCTAGTTTTCATTTATGAGATTTTTGTGATTTTACGTGTTTTGCACGTGTGATTTTATTTGTATAATTTTTCGTATAAAATATTTTTATAGTATTTATTCTCCCTTATTTTTCCAAAAAGTATTTTCTTTTAAAGCCTAACTAAAATCTAAAGTCCAAATTGTCTTTTTAGCCCACTTTATTAATTAATTATTTTAATTATTTAAACTCATGGTTAAATTGGCCCATTAGTGAGCCCATTTAACTTATTTCTCTCTTAAAACAATTTAACATGTAGTGTAGACACATTTGGTAGACAATAAATTAACTAATCATGTACAACTTATTAATAGGGGTACTAGATGAGACACATGCATTGCACTAGCACGTGTCTAGTTGTGCATGGGGGTGTGGCCGAATGGAGCAAGGAGAGATGGAGATAATGGAGTTGTGGATTGAGGTGGTTATGTGATCATGGGTAATTGCTACAACTTCCTAACTCATCCTAGCCTTTGATCTCTAACCATTTGATTTAATCCTAGCCATCTATTCTCACCAACAAAAAAAAATGTATAAATACCCCCTAAATCTTCTCATTTAGTACACTAGAAAAATTGATTAAGAAAGAAAAGATTAGAGTGAGAAAAGATCGAGAGTTTTTGGTGAGTAAAAGATTGAGGAGTTTTTTGTGTGTGTGCTCATCCAAGAGGAGGACGGAAGTACACTAGGAGAGGCTCGGGTTTGCTACACTAAGAAGGAGGAGACACTTTTGAGGCACAACCTAGGAGGAGAAGGATCCATTCGTGCATTCTAGGAAATTTCTAGGAGCTTTCTATTCGTTTTCTCCAAGTAGGTGGGTATTTCTCATACTTCTAATTCTAGTTACCATGCTAGGAATGCTTTGATAGAATTATTAATGAAAACTTAAGTAAAATTGACTCCATGTTTACTTATGTAGAGATGAATTGATCATTTAGAAGATGTTTGCTGAAATGATTGCTAGTTATGAATTATGAATTATGAATTAAATTATGAATTATCGATTCATAATTCTAGAATTTAAATGCTAGAAGATATCCTGTTTTGCCATGCTAGATTGTTAAGAACCATATTGTGTGAAGAAAATCTATAAATTTGAGACAAAGTTGAATGTAAATTGTGAAAGTGATTGTTTAAATTAAGATAACTCTAATGTAGCAAGATGAGAAATTTGTGTTTTAAAAATGTTGTAGATTGCTAATAAATGAAAGAATGAAGGAATGAAGTATTTTTGTAGAAAATTATAATCAAATTGTGTGCAACCATGATTTGTTCTCAATGTCGAAATTATGGACATAGAACTTAAAATAAGATAAAAAATGCATGTGTTATTGGTGAATAATGAATTTAAAAATACTAGTTTACTGTGTTTTTATATACATTAAAATCTAGAGAGTTTTGACTCAAAAAGAGAAGAAAAAGAACTAAAAATATTTTGGGAATTTGAAAAGCTAGTAGCATCAGTTGATCGATTAGATTGAAACAGTCGACTGCTCTGAGTATTTGTTTTCGAGTTCAAATCTTTGCGGAACAGTCGACTACTCTGAGTATTTGTCTTCGAGTTCAAACCTTGCGGATCAGTCGACCGATTACACTGTGACAGTCGACTACCCTGACCAATGATTTTCGAGTTGTAAATCCTCACAGAACAGCCGACTGTCCATGCTTTAACAGTCGACTGCCCTGAAGTTTCAACTAATGTCTGAATTTTCGTGAGATAATTTTCTATAACTTGTGGTCTAGTATAAATAAGAATTTGAGACTATTTTTGCAAGAAAAACTTATTATTTTATTGGTTTAAATTGTCTCTGAGTAAAGAAAAATACATGCCTTGTTTAAAGGAGTTTTGAAATGAGTTTTGGCAATGAAAGTGTGAATTTTTTGATACAATGACAGTACGGTAAATTTCATGGTGGTTAAATGAGCTATCAATGTGACAAGTTAGAAAAACGAATTCTTTTATTTATGCATGAGCTTATACATGAAAGTGAAATTGAATGTTATGATGAATTATGAAAGATTTTTATGAGCATGAATATGCAAATGCTATGAACATGAAAGAAAAATTAATGTTAATCATGAAAAAGACTTATTCGATTTTGCGATTGTGAATTGAAATTGAGAACTAGAGTATAGTTAAGCTTCATACCGGTATTGAAAAGAAATGAATTGAAATGAAATTTTTAAATGAAAGGACCAAGATTTGGGTCGTATTGAATGGATGGTTAAGACCGGGCTAACTCTAGAGAATTGATTTTATTCATGTTTCAATTAAATTAAGGACTAGTTACATAGTAAAGATGTGACGAAAGTAAGAGAAAAACATTGAGTATGAGGGCCATTGGATTGGCAGCGTGAGAGTATTCACAGGATGTCCCATGATGCGTCATGATAGGACGTGGATACTGCTCCAGAGTACCGTCCCAGTGGCGACGCTCGTGGGGTATTTGGTGACTGCAGGTGGTGTCATGTCTATGGTAGTAGCTGAATTACCACAGGATGCCTGCATGATGAGTCATGTGTCAATGCATTGGGATTCCCTCCAGGGTGCCTAGACATGAGTTCGTAGTTCATAGAACGTCTAGGATACTTACCGTAGTTACAATAGTAGATTAAGTCATGACGAGGGATTGAACCCTACAAGATGAAGAATGGTTAAAGGCTTGCCCTCGGACCTATGTAGTATGGGCTGCATAGACTCTGAACAAGTGCGCATTAGTGTCATATAACAGAAATAATTGCATTAAGGACTAAGTGCATGTTCACAACACGACATTAATCGGATAGTTCCTTTAGCTTTGTTTGTGAACAAGTTTGTGGTTGTTAAGTATTGAGAATCGTTATACTGTTTTCGGCATAGAGATGATGGTCGTGTATAATATTTCGTCAGTTGAATAAACTGACATGCCCACAGATTTTATGCAGGGTAAAGTGGTTAATAAGACTAAAGAATGCATGCTGATTAAAGATTGATTCAAGGGTTGTACATTTCAATTCATGTAAATTGTTGTAAATTGCTTCTGCTGTAAATATGTAATATAATTGTAAACTCTGATGAACAAAAAGTTTTTATTTCGTTGTAAAATTATACGAAAGAAGTGTAAAGATCCTGTGGAACTTCGAATTGAGTCTGTTTTGGAATTCGGGGTGTTACATGCTTAAAATGGACCAGACCCGGACCCGGACAAAAAAAAACCCTAACCTCCCAATTAAACAAAAAAAAACGAAGAGAAGAATCTGCAAGCCCAACCTCCCTCTCCTGCCCGACACCACCCGCTCGCCGTTACCCAGACCTGATTGGTAGCATTTTTTTAACAAGGCATGAACCCAGTTTTCATGGGTCGGGTCTGGGTCCAATATTTTAACCAGTAGAGAGCAAGTTTGGATTTGGTAGTACATGACCCAACCCAACTGACTCGATAACAGTGCCAGAGGTAAACCCCCCACTTGCTCTTTATCCTTACAAATTTTAAACTAGAATCATATATGTTAATCAAACTTAAAAATATTGCAATATTATATACATGTTATTATATGAATTTTTTCCAAAAAAAAAAGTTGTGTTTTTTGCATTTTTTGACATTCTGTGCAATATTGCACAGGGTTATACTAGTTTAAGTTGTGTCAGAGCTACACACTGCTTTCAATTGAGGGATTGCATTGCTTTCAACTGAAGGATTTACAATCGAACTTGCTTTTGTTGATAGATACTGAGAAAGGAGCTACAACAACCAATTGCTGACTTCACATAATCTCATAATACACCTAATGGTATTCAATCACATATGCACAGAAGGAACTCGAGTTATGCAAGGGTGCATGCACACATGGAACCGCGAGACCTTTCCTTTTATCTCCAATTTTGCTTCAGGAAACCCTTCCTTTATGTAATGGGTATTTTGATCATTTTACTGTGTCACGTGTAATACACGTAAGTTAACTTAACGAAATTTTAACGGTTCCGTCCAAACTAGAGGTATTTCTTAGTTTTTAAAAATAGTGTGGGTATATGCTAGTTTTCACATTTTGAATGGGGATATTTGCTAAAATATCCCATACTAAAATTATAAAGGAGGGCAAATTGGATATTTTACAATTGATAGCCCAATTATGAGCTTCAAAAACCAAGAATTGTTAGAACTTTTTTTTTGTTGAAGAAAGTTAGTACTTTTTGTTGATCATAGGTTTTTTCATTAATAGGCGTGTAGAAATCTAGAATGACTTATATTTTGAAACGGAATGTACTATTTACTGTCCTTTGTTTGCTTTCTTTATTTTTTTTAGTAATTCATTTTATGTTTTAACTTATCTTCTTCAGGCACACAATAGTGGTATTGCGGCTTTGAGGGCCGTTACGTTCGCAGTCGAAAGACCCACTAGTAAGCTCTCTTGCGAAAGCAAAAAACTCCGAAGAAGAGTGATTTAAAGGCTAATCTCATTCAAATATTGTCGATTTTCAAAAAATCACACTAACTTTTTTTTTTTTTCTCTAAACTCAATCAACTATGTTTTCAAGGCATTGGTGAGTAAGGTTTTCCAACTAAAAAAAATTGTTGAAAACATAGTTGATAAGTGTTTATTCAACCAAATATATATATATATATATATATATATATATATATTTGAGTGCGGTTTTTTTGAAAATCTGCAATACTCAAGTGAGATTGTTTCACATTTAACATGAATAGTATAATGTATGTGCGATGCACGTATAAAAGAGTGAAGTTGTCAAATTAAATGAATATACATCTAATAAGGAAAAAAAAGTTTATATTTGAATGTTTTGATATGAGCTACACGTACGGTGCACATTTATACTTGTTTCCCATTATAATATTTGCGATTCGAGATATTAGAGATGAGAGATGAGAGATTTTAAAGGTAACAAAACTAGAGTGAAATAAGTCGATTTTGCCCCCCAAGAAAGCCACGTGTCTTGTAGGAAGTGGGTGACAGCTGCCTGCAAGTTGGCACCGGGGAACAAAAAGTGGGGCCCACTGCTCAGATTCCTCCATTCAGTCGAAACTCAGTTGGTGGGCTTGGTGGAAAGCCCAAATCAAGTCCAAATTCTTATTAATTCACAAGGGCCTATCAATGAATTTAAAGAGCCTGCGAAATCTCAAGGTGGGCCTGGGTGAGGGTCCAATCATGATGGGTTTGGCTTTGAAGCATGTAACAAAAATGGTTTTGAGATGGAAAATAAGAAAAAATGATTCTGGGCCTAAGATAAGAAAAAATTTCCCTGCACTCAGTCATTTCCTAAATATTTCTTGACTCTCGGAATTTTAATGGAGGGAAGGGAATGAGAGGAAAATGGAGGGGAGGGATTTTAATCAAGACTCTGTTTAGTTCAAAGAATGGGAGGGGAGGAAAAATAATTATCCTCTTGTTTGGTTCACAAGGGAAGAAAAGAGATTTTTTAATAAAATTACTTTTATATCCTTTTACATTTTATAACAAAACTCAATCACATAAAGCTTTATACGTAGTATGCTTCTAATTCTATCACCGAGCTATTCAAATTTGAATAACAATAATCTGAAACAAAGTTTCCGCATGTTAAATTGAATTTTGTCAGTGAGTTCAATGGAAATAACCCATAAGTATATTTTTCTTCTCACATCATGAACGCAGAGCAAAGGCACTTGCGCAAGTAAGTTCCCTTCATGTATATATATGTCCGGAGCCTTGGTTAGAAAAGAAGGTAAGATTCAGAGACGATTGTCTACCCTCTTTGATCTACTTCCTTTCCCACTCCAAACTACTTCCTCTCTTGTGTTTAGACTAGAAAGTCTACTCGATGCACACTGTGGTCATATGTT
This sequence comes from Hemerocallis citrina, assembly GCA_017893485.1. Taxonomy (NCBI): domain Eukaryota; kingdom Viridiplantae; phylum Streptophyta; class Magnoliopsida; order Asparagales; family Asphodelaceae; genus Hemerocallis; species Hemerocallis citrina. The sequence continues at coordinate 304,054,903 of CM030360.1, forward strand.
CATATTTATTTCAATTAATTTGTAGAGTTGGAGTTCAGGTTTAAAGGTTATCACTAGGTTTAATGATTTAGGCTACTGATTGAAGCTGGTATTTTGTCTTATGGTGGTTTCCCTCCGAAAGCTAGCCCAATTGAAACTTGTGGCTGTGCTACAAATGTTTTAAAACTAGTGCTTACGATGCCTTGTAATTGTCTTGCTAGGTTACTTGCTATCTGTTGTCTGGTTGAAGTCACGTTGCTGTTGCGTTGCTGCTTAGTGCTGTCTCATTGTTTTATTGTTCTGATGCTGCTGTTTATTCTGGATGAACAATATTAATTCAATATTTAAATAGTTTTGCATGTATAATTTGTCATGCTTATGTGTCTTTCATTGTTAATATATCTTTCTTTGCCTGGAAGACAATCTGATAGACCATGATGTGAAATCTGAATATAATATGAACAATCTGATAGGTGCTTCGAATCCTTAAATGGAGCATATGCAGCAACAGGTTTATATGATGAAATTGCATATATTGATTTCATCATGCATGCTGCAGCAACAAGTTTGTTTGTCATTGGTTGTTTCTCTGTTGAATTCTTTATTTATGCATCTAGCATATATGTGAAGCACCTAATGTTTATATACGTTTTAGGAGGAACGGACATATAAAATTGATATTATTTGGATTGTGATTTGAAGTCTGTCTGGAATGTTTGGATTGTGAATTGTTAGTTTGTTACAATCTCAAGTGTGCTGCAACTTCATTAAAAGGACAATTTTTATTCAGTAGATTTATAGGCAGATTTGGTTTAGATTTATAGGGATATAAAAAGGACAATTTAGTCCAATTACTTAGACCAATTTCTTTTCCCTCCAAATCCCTCCAATATTGGAGGGGAGCCAAAAGTGGCTCAGGAGGGATTCTGCACCCCTCCATTCCCCTCCCCTCCCCTCCTAAAAAACTGAACCAAACAAGAAATATTTAAAAAAACCCTCCCTTCCCCTTCCCTCCCCTCCATTTCCCTCCAACCAAACACACCCTTCAAGAGTCAAGACAGTTAAAAGTTTAGCGTATGCATATTTTGCATATTTAGCTACAGTAGATTGCTATATATGAGAGAGGATTTGAGAATTATGCATATTTCAAATGGCGAAACATCATGTTGCGTCGCTTGAAAAAATATTATTTTTACATCGTCGGACAAAACTTCATATTATTAAAAATTAACTTTTTAAAACAGAAAAGGCCGAAAATTTTAAAAAACCCTCGGACGCTTGCATCCCTCATCTCCGTAATTCTCGGTTGCGTCCGTTGGGTTTTTTCTTAAAAAAAATATGAATTCCCTATTAGATACTACGTATCTATAATAGCTTGGAAAAATATTTAATTACCTATTTAGTAGTTCAATATCAATTACATATCTATTACTTATTTAGTAGATATTGAACGACTAAAATAGGTAATAAACAGAATTCCCTATTTATTAGTAGTTCAATACCTAAAAACTTCATTCAAAAAATATTCAATTCTCCCTGATTTGCCGTCCGGCAAATTTTTTTTTTTTTTTTCCCTCCTCCGACGCAATGTGTGTAACACCCTAGATTTGATTTATGAGATTTTTATAATTTTACGTGTTTTGCACGTATGATTTCATCTGTATAATTTTTCGTATAAAATATTTTTATAGTATTTGTTCTCTCTTATTTTTTTCCAAAAATTATTTTCTTTTAAAGTCTAATTAAAATCTAAAGCCCAAATTGTCTTTTAAGCCCACTTTATTAATTAATTATTTTAATTATTTAAATTCATGGTTAAATTGGCCCATTAAGTGAGTCTATTTAACTTATTTCTCTTTTAAACAATTTAACTTGTATTGTAAACTCTTGTCATGAACAAGTAAATTTTTATGCACAAGTACACTTGTAAGGAGGGGGTACATTGCACACCTTTACACTAGGCCGGATTGTGATGGAGGGATGTGGGACAGATGGAAGTGGTGAAGAGGTGGTTGTGTATCATGGGTAGTTTTTATAACTCCCTAGTTCATCTAGACCATTGATCTTTAACTATTTGATCACATCCTAACCCTACATTCATCCCAAAAAAAGTGTATAAATACCCCTCCATATACTTTTCATTCTCACACTTAGAATTTTTGAAAGTAAAGAATAGAAAGAAAAGAAAGAGAAGTAATTTGAGTGAGACAAAAGATTGAGGAGTTGTGAGATTGTGTGCTATTTTGTTCTTCATCCAAGGAGGAGGCCGGACTACACTAGGGGGCAAGGCTCGGGTTGCGGCATCATTAGGAGGAAAAGCTTTTTGGTGGCTTGATTTAGGAGGAGACGACTTCGCTCGATCGTTGTAGGAGTTCATTAGGAGTTTGTTTGTTTTTCTCTCCATCATGGTGGGTGATTCTCTTACACTTCTAACTAGGTTCATGTTAGAGTATGGTTGATGCATTTGAAAAGAGACATAGTTATTCTATTCATATGTTATAAGAATAAGACAAATTAGAATGCTTAATTGTGTGTGAAAAGAATGATAATTAGTTGCAAATTTTGATAGTTAGTTTAATTTTGACATTTCTACCATGCTTTAATTGATGATTTGTGCTATACCAAGGAGACATGATTGTATGCTTAATTGGATTGAAATGTTAATCATGCTTAGTAGTGAATTTACTATTTCAATGGTTAAAAAAGAGAAAAAAGAGATTTTGTTACTGAAATAATTAAGTAATATTAATAGTCATAATAAAAAGGTAATGCTAGAAGTTTGAATGTCAATTTACAAAAGAAACGACGTTGGTTGTACCTATTTGAAATTGTAGACAAATTTGTAGTCGAATAGAAAAAGTAATGTTTTTGTGTCAAAAATCAATATTTAATTTACTGATATGTTAGAAATGTATAAAAGTTATGTTCTGTAATTTTTGAAAGAAAATGGAGAATAAACAAAATCAAAATTAGTTATTTTTTTATAAAAGTTCAATGAACCAATTCATATCAGTTGGCCACTTAGCCTAATTGGTTAGTGGGTGTGTTGGACGTGCTTACTGTAGCGTGGGTTCTGGCCTTGGTCTCAGGTTTGAAACCGAACAAGAGCCTTTTTCATTTTTAAATTTTTTGGAAAAAATCCGAAATCGAGATTGGACTCATATGATTCCGAACCATTTTTGTGACGAGGTTGCGCTCTGTCCCTTTGGTTAGTGCGTGCGTTGGCTTTCTCTGTGGTCGCTGGTTCAAAACCCGAACTCAGCAACTTGAAAACTTTCGTTTTATGAGTTTTTTTTGGTGATTTTGTGACTTTAAAAATTGGGGATAAAAATGCTATAATTGTTATAAAAATATGTAGACTTCATGAAATATAATTGTACACTATTTCGACTTGATTTAAATAGCGTGAGACGAAAAATTGAGTAGAAGCTTGTAAAAATCGATATTTTGCACAAGTACAAGTATAAAAGTGACTTTTGAGTTATACTAAAATTATAAAGGGGGATTTTGTGTAAAAAGAACTTGAAGTGTGTTCATTATGAATTTTGTTATTAATTTGGGTAATATATGCTTTGGAAAGTAAATGAGAAATATGATTTTTTTTGAAATTTGGAGATAAAGAAATATTAGTACGGAAACTGAGACCTATTTTGGTTGAATGAGAATGTTATGAATTGAATTGGAACATTGAATTATTGGAAAGAATGGAAATTATGTTAATTGTGAAAAAGACTATATGAGTATGAGAACTCAAATATTGTGATTATGAATTGAAATTAAGAACTAGAGTGTAGCTAAGCCTCATACCGGCATCGAAAAGAAATATATTGAAATGAGATTTGAAACGAAACGACCAAAATTTGGATCATGTGATATAAATGGTTGAGACCGGTATAGTGGAAGGACTAACTCTAGAGAATTGATTTTGTTCATGATTCAAATAACTAAGGACTAGATACATAGTGAAGACGTGATGAAATATGAGAAAAATACGAGTATGAGGGCCTCGGAGCTACGGTGTGAGAGTATTCACAGGCTGTCTTCACGATGCGTTGTGACATGACGTGGGTATGTCTCCAGGAGTCCATACCGCAGGCGACGCTCGTGGGGTATTTGGTGACTGCGGGTGGTATCATGTCCCATGACGAAAGCTGAATTGTCCATAGGTTCTTCACGATGTATCGTGACATGATGTGGGATTCCCTTCCAGGTTGTCTGGACATGAGCTCGTACTCATAGAACATCAAGGATACTTATCGTAGTTACTGAAGTAGTGTTAGTCATGACGAGGGATTGAACCCTACAAGATGAAGAACGGTTAAGGGCTTGCCCTCAGACCTATGTAGTATGGGATGCATAGAATCTGAACAAGTGCGCATTAGTGTCATATAATATACATAACTGCATTAAGGACTAAGTGCACCGCACAACACAACATCTATAGGATAGCCCCTTGTAGTTCTGTTTGTGATCAAGTTTGTGATTGTTTAAGTATATGAGAATCGTTATACTGTTTTCGGCATAGAGATGATAGCCGTGTATAATATTTTGTCGGTTGTAAGCAACTGACGCACCCACAGTTTCCATGCAGGATAAAGTGGTTAACAAGACTAAAGAATGCATGCTGATTAAAGAATGATTTAAGTGTTATACATTTCAATTTATGTAAATTGTTGTAATTTGCTTCCACTGTAAATATGTAATGTAATTGTAAACTCTGATGTAACAAAAGTTCTTTATTTCCTTATAAAATTGTACGAAAGAAGTGTAAAGATCCTGTGGAACTTCGAATTCAGTTGTATTTTGGAATTCGGGGTGTTACAATGTGATCTTCCGTCGCTCAATTAAAAAATATTTTTTTCCACTCTGACGCAACATCGAGTTTTGTCTGATTTGGATTTTCATTGTTTTAATTTAAATATGTAAAAAATAGCCTTCGACGACTGCAACAAACTTGTCAAATGCTATATGCATTTATCCATTTATGCATATTTTATATAATGACAACTGTGGATGCTCTTATGGAGGATTTTTTTCAAAATGACCCACTTTTCAAAAATAAATACCAAACTGACTCACTTTCGAAACTACTTACCAAATTGACCCACTCATTTCTTTCAAATAATGAGTTTAGTTATAGAAATTTCTCCAAGTAATTTCTCCCACACTTGAATTTTTTTTGCCAAGTTTCAAAACACTAAAGCTAAATTTGCTGTTACTAACAGCGAGTCTAGTTCAAATCGGGTCGTTGTTCGTAACAGCGAGTTTGGTTATAGAAATTTCGCCAAGTCTCAAAATACTAAAGCTAAACTTGTTGTTTCAAACATCAACCAGATTTGAACTAGACTCGCTATTTCAAGCAGTTAGTCTAGTTCAAATAGGATCGCTGTTCGAAACAGCGAGTTTAGTTATAGGAATTTCTCCAATACTTGGAGAAATTTTGCTAAGTCTCAAAAACACTAAAGCTAAACTCGCTGTTTCGAACAACGATGTTTGAAACAACGAGTCTAGTTCAAATCTAGTCGATGTTTTAAACATCGAGTTTAATCATAGAAATTTCTCCAACACTTGCAGAAATATATCCAAGTCTCAAAACACTAAAGCTAAACTCATTGTTTCGAACAATGACCCTATTTGAACTATACTAACTATTTGAAATAGCGATTGGTTTAGTTTGGTAATTAGTTTTGAAAGTGGGTCCATTTGATATTTATTTTAAACAAGTGGGTCATTTTGGAAAAAAATCGTTATAAAGGTGGTCCCTACTGCAGAAGTAGTTGTAATACCTCGTATTTGAGGAGTGTATATATATATATATATATATATATATATATATATATATATATATATATATATATGGGCCTTCATGGTGGAGGTGAGCTTCATAGCGTGCTTAGTAATTAATTCATGGTTAGAATGAGTCTATAGTTGTGGTAGTGTATGTATGGAGCCTATAGAAATAAATAGATTAATTACTATGAGGCCATGAAGTTCATGAAGGATTTGTGGTGACTTAGTCCCACATTGGTTGTATGCTTGAAAATGTATGTGTGTATATTAGGAGCCAAGGATCCATAGGTCACCTACAAGTCATGACACCTATTGGTGATACATGCCTGTGGTGGACCATTGTTAGGATTTGTTTAGTTCGTGCATTTCGCGCAAGCGTAGTCGCGTGCATAGCTGAGCCAGGCTCGGGGCATTACAAATGGTATCAGAGCCAACTTTTGACACCAATCGTGGGTAGAAATGAGTTAGAGGTACGCCTGAGATGGAGCTAGGATAGTACGCTGGTAGAAAGATCAGGAGCAGTACGCTAGCAGAATCAGGGTACTCCACTCAACGTCGGCTAGAAAGGCGATCTCGTGCTAGATTGCATGTTCCGAGCTTAGCGAGAATGCTAAGATCTCAAGGTAGGGTGTATGAGATGGAGCTAGGACAGTACGCTGGTAGAAAGATCAGGGACAGTACACTAGCAGAATCAGGGTGCTCCACTTAACGTTGGCTAGAAAGGCGATCACATGCTAGATTGCATGTCCCGAGCTTAGCGAGAATGCTAAGATCACAAGTTAGGATGTATGTAATACACCGTATTTGAGGAGTATGTATATATATATATATATATATGGGAAAAAGGGGTATGAGCAACTTGCTCATTTAGTAAATGAGCAAGTGATGAGGTGGCATGCATATGATTGGAAAATCATAAAAGTGATTAGATCGCTCTTGATCGTGATCAATGGCTCAGATCGCTTCGCCCATCACCCATCTCGCTTAAGTGACGGAGGGTTAATTTGGAAATTTCGTCTTAAATAACTCTTTGCCTCATTCGCTCTAAAAAATTGAATGAACCTAGGTCGTTGTTTTATAAAAATTGAATCATAGGCCGTTGTTCTAGACAACGGCCTTTTATAACCTAGGTCGTTGTTCCCAATAACGGCATAAGCTATAAAATTTCGGTGTTTCAAATAACCTAGGCTATAAAATTTTATAACCTATGTCGTTGTTATTATAAAAGGCCGTTGTTTGGAACAAGGACCTATGATTCAATTTTTTATAACCTAGGCCGTTGTTTCACATTCAATTTTTTAGACCCGGACAGACGAAGAGTTATTTGGGACGAAATTCCCAAATTAACCCTCCGCCACTTAAGTAAGATGGGTGATGTGCGGCAGCGATCTGAGACGTTGATCACGATCAAGAGTGATCCAACAGCTCAGATCGCTGTTTTCCAACCGGGTGAAAACAAACCCATTTTCAAAGGAGCATTTCTCATATATATATATATATATATATATATATATATATATATATATATATATATATATATATATATATATGTGGGTCTTCGTGGTGGAGGTGAGATTAATGGCGAGCTTAGTAATTAATTCATGGTAAGAATGGTCCTATAGTTGTGGTAGTGTGTATATGGAGCCTATAAAAATAAATGGATTAATTACTATGGGGCCATGAAGTTCATGAAGAATTTGTGGTGACTTAGTCCCACATTGGTTGTGTACTTGGAAATGTATGTGTGTATATTAGGAGCTAAGGATCCATAGGTCACCTACAAGTCATGACACCTTTTGGTGAGACATGCCTGTGGTGGACCGTTGTTAGGATTTGTTTTGTTCGCATATTCGCGCACGCGTAGCCGTGTGCACTGCTGAACCGGGCTCAGGGCGTTACAGTAGACCTCTGATCCAGTCCGGTCCACATTTTGCCCCAAAAAACCCGCTGGCGGCCCAACTCGCTCATACCCGGGACCAGGTTAAACTGGCCCGCGGGCCAACCGTTGGGGATTTTCTGTTTTTTTCCAGATTTTTTTTAAAAAATATTATGTTTGTGTAATTACTAAAATACCCCCCAACGGATCTATACTAACTATTTTTTGGGGGGGTATTTTAGGAAATTTAAAAAATTCTTATTCTATATATACAACCTCATTTCTTCCAATTCTCTTCACAAATTCACTCAACTCTCTTTGCTATCTCTCATCTCTCTCAACAAATCAACAACATTCAATTACTCTCTTGTAAGGATCAACATCAACAACATCCAACAACAAACAACAACAATCAACAATATCAACAACAACACTACAAGCTCTCAACTTTCTCTTCCTTAAAGAGCACATCGAAATAACAACTGTAGATTGGAATATTTCAGAGAGTAACTTGCCAAAAACAATGCTCCTACCAACTCCCGCCTCCATTCCCACCCCCACCTCCAGTTCCCTTGGCCATCTTCCCGGCCTTCCGACCCTATTCTTCTAGCTCTGTTCCCTCCTAGTTCCTTCCTTCCTTCTTGGTTTCAGTCCCCTTTCCTTTCCTTCACCCTCACACCCCCAGCCCCCTTCCCTGCACTGTGTCGACCTTGTTGACGCAGTCCCCCCGCCTTACTTCCCCCTGTTGCTTCTTCACCTTGCTCCTGTGCTTTCGGACCTGTTGCTTCATCCCAATGCTGTCGGAGGCAGAGCTTCGTGGTAGCGAACCCATCGAGAGGGTACGTCACCATACTGCTGCCCGTACCCCACCTCCGGTGATTGGAGTTGCTAGGGAGATGCAGACTCTCAGAGGTGCTCCGACGTTGAATGCTTCAACGACGATGAACAAGCTTCCCTCTGTCCTGTCTCCATGCGTGCAGCATCATGCTCAACACATTGAGGGGGATCCCTCCGAGCTCAGAGCTGTGGGCCCCCCTAAGCGGGCACATAAACATGCGCTGCCTAGGCTTGAGGGGGGAAGCAGTTTTCATCATCGCTCGCGTGAGACGGGGCAGTCGACAGGACGGGCCCAAAGAGGGGGTCCGCCTACTAGCCCTTCAAGGCGTAAACGAACCCCCCCGAGGGGACAGCATCATGCCCACCACCAGCAACGTCTTCCCCACTCCGACGGACTTCATAGGGAATCCCACAGGGTGGGCTACAGTTCAAGGATCTCAAATAGCTACCGAAGTACAGCCATTTCTCCCCCTCATCACAGAAGTTTCCCAAAGCAACTCAACAACAACACAATCCAGAAACCTCACGGTCACAGCGACATACCCCACTCACCCCCCCCCCCTGCTCCAAAGTTGACAGGGCCACAACCTCCCCAGCCCCTACAGCTTTTATCACCCAATGCCCCTCTCCGTGACTCAATACCAAAGAAGCCGACCAGTGTCTGCCCGAGGTCCACCGATGGAGGGGCCCAAAGAGGGGGTCCACACGGTGGAGCGGGGGAGACGGAGTGTCTACCTCCAGTTGGTAGTGAGTCGGCGGACTGGCAGGAGGTATCTTACAAAAGAAACAGAAATTCAAAGTCTCCACCGAAAACGGCATTGGTACATCAAAAAAAACAGCGTAAAGGTAAACGTCAACCGGTGCCTTGCTTCAATTGTGGGGAGTTAGGGCATTACCGATCGGAGTGCACCAAAGAAGTGAGATGCTTGCGTTGTATGATGTGGGGCCATCTCTCGTACAACTGCTCCAATGCCAGGACATCGCACAATGACGAAAAGCGTCGTGTGTACAAGGGACGCTCTCCTGACAGCCCCACCTCCATCAAACTAGCCAACAGCCTTGCGGCAATTAAGTCAGAAGAAGCTTGGTTGAGGCAGTGGTGCGCGGTGGCAAAAGCCACTGTGGGTCGACCTTCTGAAGCCCACATTCTCGCTGCCATGAACTCAAGGTGGCCGTTGAGGGCAGATAGAGACTGGGTCGTCAAGAAAATGGGACCACTTATGTTTTTGGTATCCTTCCCCTCACCCCAGAAGCTGATCGAGGTCACCGGTGGCAACGCAGTGGATTTTGGTCATTTTTCGTTGGAGTTTAAAGCCTGGACTCCAAGTTTTGGGGCTGAAAAACCACAAGGGGAGAGCTTCTGGGTGTGGATTCACAATGTCCCGCTTCATTTTTGGAGAAAAGAGGCCCTTCAAGAGATGGTCTCGGATTTTGGTTCTGTCGAAGAAATTGACGAGAAGACGGTGAGGAGGTCGGAGTTGGTTTCGGCGAGGATTAGAATTAGATGCAGAGACATCGCTCTAATGCCGAGGTTCGCAAAGGTATACTCTTATGAGAACTCATACCTCATCCGCTTCGTCCTTGACAAGCGCGTAGGTGATGAAGTCGACCATACTACCCCAACGCCTAATGGTGCGCTCCGAGATGGCAGAAGCTATAAACAAGCGACTGACCCAGCTTGGGAGTTCTCCATTGATGGGTCGCATGAGGTGGAAAGAGCTCACAGGGAGGTGATCAAGGCGGCGCGAGACAGGGAAGCGCGCCTTGTGGCCTCAGGCGAGGGTCCAGGGCAAGGAGGAGCTAGACGGGATGCCGATGATCCAGATCAGCTTCAGATCACTGGATCCAACGGCCTAGCGGCGCCGAGCACGGAACGGAGTCGATCCTCGTCATCACAGGCCTCAGGGGAAAAAGACAAGAGTCAAAAGCGGATGCATGTGGCGCATGCAGACCACCAGTATGGCAGTCACCAACTTCTTGGCAAGAAGCCAGCTTCGGAGCAGGGCAGATACAAGCTTTCCTCTGAGCAAAAGACAAAAGAGAAAGCTATGACTACCAGAGAGTGGGTGGAGAAGGTTTGGGCAGAGCCAAAGGGGCTTAAAGTTGGCGCTTTGGACCCAGGATGCCAGAGATCAGTGGCTTCTTTGGGGTTGGAGTTGAGGGATGGCGACAAAGAACAGAGGGTGGCCAAGAATGGGCATGAAGCCATTGTTGAACCCCAAGCTCAGAGCGCTCTAACCCTAAAGGAGAAAGGGGAGAGCTGTTTGGCGCCTATTGTAGTGCCAGACGCATTGGTAATGGAAAAGCATGCCGCAGCTGCTCCCAATTCGCACCCGCCACGTGGAGAGGGGGGTTTGGTGAACGGCATCATTTCACGTGAGGACGCTTCGAATTCTGTTGCTGGCGGTGTGCTGCACCGTGGGGTATCCGGTCCTAGCGGTGTGGTGCACCGCAAGGATTTGACTGTGGGCAGGGTCTCCTCATCCTATGCGGGTACCTCCTCTACAGGGACTATGGGGGTGAGTGGGCCTTTAGTAGAGCCCAATTCGAGTCGGGTATCCGATATTGCTATTCTTGGGCCCATTGAGGGGTCCACTATAGCTGGCTTTGAAGCGGTAACTGCTCAGTCTACGCCTTGTGGGCCATCGGAGGAGTCCACAGCGAGGGAGGCAGCTCGACAGGTACAATCTCTACATGCAGATAGTGAGGAGGACTGTGAAGACCGACTGAATCTAGACGTTGACTTTTCACTTACTGATGACGATTCAGGGGACTCAGATTTTATTGCCGATACTCAGAAGGTGTTATCACCAGAGATTGTGATTTCCAGTTTACCTGTTTCGCCACCGCAGCTCACGGCAGGGATGAGGGTACTTCGGTCACCCTTGAGGGCTCAGGCGGAGTCCTTGGATGACACTCAGAGGGGGTTTTCTCCAGTCTCAACTCCAGGTTTTGGTTCGGGACAGTCCCGTAGAGCGGTTGGTTTCAGGGTTCAGCGATCTACCAAGAGGGCTCATGTGGAGTCCTTGGATGACTATCTTGAGGTCGCCGCTGCAGCCAAGGCAGCTAAGTTCGACAATGGAGGTACGACTAGTTTTTTAGCCTCTATTTTAAATTTCATGTCAGATTCTGATGTTTTATCTCTAACTATTACTTGTGGGTTAGAGGTTTGGGACATTGAACGTATTGCCTTACTCCTCAATAAAATTCGGGGTTGGGAAACACAAAGAGTTAGGACATCTGACGATAAGGAGTCTGGAGTCGGCGCAGGGCCGACTATCATTCTCGAGGATGTAGCTGGCCCTACTCCCTTCACTATGATCTCCCCTATCAATTCTCCCCAATGAATACACTATTTTGGAACGTTAGGGGATTGGGGGATAGGGGAAAGAGGGGTATGGTGCGGGATGTCATTAACAATTCCAAGGCGGATATAGTAGGGCTGCAGGAGACCAAACTCCAGCACGGGCTCAAACTCAAAAGAGTGGGTGGTAACAGAATCAAGGAGTGGTTGTTACGCCCCTCTGTCGGTGCCTCAGGGGGAATTGCCATAGGGTTTAATTCGGATCTTCTGTCCTGCGAAGAGGAACATTGTGGTACGTTCTCCTTGACAGCCCGACTTAAGCGGCGTTCAGATGATTGGGTTCAGACGGTGACTGTGGTCTACGGGCCGAACGTGGCCACAGATAGAGAGGCCTTCTGGCAAGAATTGGCCGACATCCATCAACGCTGGTCGGGCCCTTGGATTGTAGGTGGGGACTTCAACATTACTAGATTTGCTTTTGAGCACAAGGGAAGAGGCGCTAGCGACAGGCACCGAGAGGAATTCAATAGATTTATCACGGAACTTGAATTGATTGATATCCCAATCAATGACAGACTGTTTACTTGGTCTAATTTGCAAGCGGATCCGGTTATGGCCAAGTTGGACAGGATTCTTGTCTCTATGGATTGGGAAGCTTTATTTCCTCTCGCTTCTGCCAGAACGATCCCCAGACCAACCTCAGATCACACTCCGATCCTCCTCGATGTGGGGAATCGGGGAGCTCGCAAGCCTAGGAAATTCAGATTTGAAAAGGCATGGCTGAAAATTCAGGGATTCCATCATATGGTTATGGAGAACTGGGCACTCCCAATGGCCGGCAGGGACGCGGCGTCTCAGTGGTGTGGAAAAATCCGAAGACTCAGAAAGAGACTCTGTAGATGGAATCGGTCTAGATTCTCGACCATCTGGCGTGATAAAGAGTCCTTACTGGAAGGTATTGATGAGCTTGAGAGGGTGGAGGAAACTAGAGTCCTTTCGCAGGAAGAACGGAACAGGCTCCTCGAACTTCGTAATAACATTGCCAATCTGTATAGACTGGAAGAGATCAAATGGCAACAGAGGTTCAGGATTTCGTGGCTCAAAGAGGGAGACGCAAATACGGCCTTCTTCCATCGGGTTGCAAGTGCTAGAAGGAGATCCAATCTCATCCTTTCAATTCAAACAGCTACAGGAACATCGCAAGATGAAAAGGTGATTTCCACCACATTTCAGTCATTCTATAAGGGTCTATTCGGGAAGAAGAATGACTTTAGGATCCCGATGGGGACTCACTTCTGGCAGGAGTATCAAAGTGATCCAGGTCAGAACCTCTCTTCCTTAGAGGTACCTTTCACGGAGTCAGAGTTCAAAACGGTCATTGACCAGATGGGAGCTGATAAGTCCCCTGGCCCAGATGGCTTTCCCATGCTGTTCTACCAGGTGTTCTGGGAAGAAATTAAAGAAGAATTTATGGATGTTATGCTGGAATTTTTTCACAATAACCTGAGGCTGGGAATGTTCAACTTTGCAGAAGTCGTGTTGATCCCCAAACGGGAGGACTCTAAGTGCGTTGGGGATTTTAGACCAATTAGCCTGATAAACTGCTCGGCTAAGATCATCACTAAGGTCCTAGCCATTCGCTTGGGAGGCATCATGGACAGTCTTATCAGTAGAACACAGACTGGATTCATTAAGGGTAGGTGTATCTTAGACTGTGTGGCTACGGCTGAACAAGTTATCCACCACTGCCACAAGAGCAACTCCAAGAACTTCCTCCTCAAACTGGATTTTGAGAAAGCATATGACTCGGTGGACTGGGAATGTTTGCTAGAGGCTCTCAGGGGGAGAGGCTTTGGAGACAAATGGATAAGCTGGATCAAACAAGGTTTACACTCTAGCAAAACGGCGATTTCAGTGAATGGGAAACCTGGTCCCTCGTTCCCGTGCAAGAAGGGACTCCGTCAGGGAGATCCTCTGTCCCCACTTCTATTCACTATTGTTGCAGATGTGCTCAGAGGAATGCTTGATAATTGTCAAAGAAAAGGGTGGATATCGCCTGTGGCCAGCAGCAATGCTAATCAGGGATGCACGATCCTTCAATATGCTGACGACACCCTGATCTTTGGTAATGGGTCTAGAGCGGAAACAATATGCTTTAAAGGAGTCCTTTACTGTTTTGAAGCCTGGTCAGGCCTGAGAATTAACTTCCATAAGAGCGCGCTAGTTCCTATTTCACTATCAGAAGCTGAAATTCGGGAGCATGCCACCATTCTCAACTGCGCGATGGAAGAATTCCCAATCAAATACTTAGGGCTTCCGCTCCGTCCAGGGAGGCTCACTAAGGCTGACTGGTTGCCTATTATAGACAGGGTGGAGGACAGACTGTCCGGATGGAAAGGCAAATCACTTTCTCTTGGGGGCAGAGTGGTCCTCATCAATTCTGTGTTATCCAATCTACCCATTTACTACATGTCGTTTTTTGAACTCCCCAAGTGGGTGATCCAAAGGATCGATCGTATCAGGAAAAGATTCCTCTGGAAAGGGGCGGACTCAAACAAGGGAGGATACCACCTTATCAAATGGAATATCGCATGCATGAAAAAGAGGCACGGAGGGCTATGCATCATTGACCTCCGAGATATGAACCTGGCACTCCTGGGAAAGTGGTGGTGGAAAGTGTTCCATCACTGCGGGGAAGGATGGCAAGACTTTATCCAACCTTACCTTCGAGGGAAAGGGACAAGACATCTAGGCTTCCGAGTAGGATCCAAAGTCTCCCGGTTCTGGAAAGGAGTTGCTAAAGCCAGCGGACCTTTCAATTCAGCAGTCTCATCTTTGATCGGCAATGGTCGAACCACCAGATTTTGGTGGGACAAATGGTGTGGTCCCCATTCTCTTAAGGATGGTTTCCCTGATCTGTTTGCTAAAACGAATCGCCCGAATATCTCTGTGGCGGAAACATGGAAAAGGGGGACGTGGAGACCGTCCTTCCAAGGAACTCTGTCCCCAAGTTTGCTACTGCAACTACAGGAATTACAAACGCGCATAGTCCAGTCTGGGGTGATATGTGCCCAAGGTCCAGATCACGTGCGGTGGGGACTTGAGCACAAGGGAGGGTTCTCGGTTAGATCACTTTACCATCGGATTCACTTCCGAGGATGCAGACCCAGCTGGGCAGCGGTACTTTGGAAGACAAAAACACCTCTAAAAATTAGAGTCTTCCTCTGGCTCGTGCTCAACAACGCCATTCTCACTAGAGAGAATCTTGCCAAGAGGCAACCCCACATTGCGACCAACTGCGGTTTCTGCAACGTACAAGTGGAAAGTCTGAACCATCTTTTTCTTCACTGCACTAGAAGCAAGGCCATCCTGACAGAGGTGCTGAGAGCACTAGGAACAAGTGACTACCCAAGAGACTATGAGGAACTATGGGTTGGACCCAGATTTGCGTCAGTCCGTCAAGATATGAAAGATGCATGGTTTATTGCCATTGCGGCAACCACATGGGTGTTATGGCTAGATAGGAACAATTTTTATTTCCGTGCTTCATGTAATTCTACTTCTAGTAATCTTACTCATATCATGCATCTTATTTCCTTTTGGGCCACAACTGCTGCTTCAGGAGCAAGAGGGAGGATTGCAAGGGTATTCCAGGTGGAAGATTATGATGACGAGGAGATTGAGATCGGGCCAACTCTAGACTGATGAGTGGACGTTCACATCGCTTTTACATATTTTGTATCAGACCTTGTACTTTGTTGTTTTTGTATTTTGGTAGCCTTTAGGCTGGATGATGTAACCCAACCCCCAGGGTTTTGTTGGGGGTTATGTTTTTATTTCCTGCACTGTTTTGTACTGTCCCGGATGTTCGGGGTTGTTTATTAATCACTTATTAATGAAACAGGGTGGCATTATTCCACCTTTTCCTCAAAAAAAAAAAAAAACTTTCTCTTCCTTCATTTTTCAATCTACAATCTACACTTATACGGTATTTTTGTATTTGTATAATTTTTAGAATTAGCATTGTAATTTGTTCTCATTTATTTATCTTAATTAGATTGAGTTTTGTTTTACTTATTTTTCTTACTCTTTTTAGTTTTTTAAAAATAAAATTTGGTAAACATAAACTAGTTTATTCATTTAATTGTTGTAGTTGTTGTATTGAAATATTTGTTCTTTTTGTTGAGATATTTTTTTTATTAACATACACCGGTTTATAGTATAATTTTATTGAACTTTATTTATTTTGTAGAATCATTTTCAATAACATACACTAGTTTATCTATCTTTACTTATTTTGTAGAATTAAATTTTAAAACATGCACTACAATTAATTTTTTAAACATACACTAGAATTATTTTTTGGAACATACACTAAAATTTTATTAACATACACTACTTTAGATGGCATCTAACCGATCACGCGTTAGACATAGTAGCCAAGAGTCCATTAGTAGTCATCGCATTCCTTCCATTCCAACTCCATATGTAGAGAGTGAAGAAATAGTTATGAATTATGATACTATTCCTTATTTTCATGAAACACATACGGATCAAGTAGAAGTGGAAGACATAGAACCACAACTATCGGAACAAGGCCCTTCTCAATCCTGTAAAACAAGAGGGAACACTTCTGAAGTACAAAAATATTTTGACTATGTCCCTTCACAAAATGATAAGAGTGTAGAACTAAAAATCTGTAAGAAGTGTCAAACACCATATAAGTTTAGAATAGGATCGGGAACGGGTACACTTCAACGTCACTTAAATAAATATCAACCCAAAATTTGTGAAGACAATCTCACACAACAAAAAATACACCATAAGACCGGTCAAGTAGATAGTCATAGCTACGATCACGATATCGTTCGTAGGAAAATGACTAAGTTAGTAATTAGAGATGAATTACCTTATTCGTTTGGAAATTATGAATGTAGAGACTTTTGTACAAACCGCATTAAACCCCCATTATAAAAAAATTGCTAGGAATGTATTTAAGGGTGATTGTAAATAAGGTTATAACGAGACTAAGGATTTTTTAGTAACAACACTAATATCACTAAACACTAGAGTTTCTTTGACATCGGATGTGTGGGTAAGAGTGAACCGCGTACCAATGATGTGTGTAACATTTCATTGGATAGATTCCGATTGGCTACTTCAAAAGAAGATAATTTCATTTGGATTTGTTAGGTACCCACACAAGGGTGAAATAATTGCCACACACATCATGGAAGCATGTAATAATTTCGGTATTTTTGATAAAGTTTTTGTTATTGGTTTTGATAACGCCTCTAATAATACTAAAGCAATCGCTAGTTTGAAAATTACATTAAAATTTTCATGTTATGTGTGCTTGTCATATGTTAAATCTTTGTGTACAAGATGCACTAAAATATAGACACGATAAAATTGAGGCAATGAGAAATTGTGTTCATTTTATTACGTTCAGTGTATATCAAGCTTTGCATGATTTGTGTCAACTTAGGAGAATTGTATTTAAACGTTTTCCTAAAGATGTTAGACATCGTTGAAATTCTACTTATGATTTACTAGGTGTTGTTCTTCACTATCGTTTTAATCTTAAAGAATTTTGTGTTGCAATGAGTATGCAATATTGTATGTTAGATGATGATTTATGGTTTTTTGCCAATAGTTTGTATAAATTTTTAGAACCTTTTAATGATGCTACTTTACAATTTTTAAAAATATATACATCTACATCTAGTGGTATTTTACTTACAATTGTCACTATGATGAAAACAATTAAAGTTTGATAAATGACAATTTTATTGGAGAAATGGTTTATGCCGCTTATATTAAAATTTTAAAATGTTTTCATCAACTTCCTATGTTATATTGTGTTGCTAGTATAATGAATCCCGTGATCAAGTTAAAGAGCACAAAAAAAAATTGAGATTTTTTATACTTATCTCCACACGATGAAATACAAGATTTTGATCACGTTATTTTCACTACAAATTTTGAACGTGTTTTGACTAGTTTATATGATAGTTACGATAGACTTTATTCAACTAACACTTTATAATCACAAAATGTTAGTTCTTCTTCTTCTATATTATCGAAGAGAAAGAGTCTTGCAATTAGTAGTGTTTTAAATCTCATAAAATCAAAAAAAACCAAAAACCAAAAACCAAAAACCAATCCATCAAATGAGTTGAATTGGTATAATGCACAACCTCCCATTGATGATGTAGTAGATATGTTTCATTTTTGAAAAACCAATGAAAATATTTTTACTATTCTTTCTTGTATGACTAAAGATTTGCTAACTATACCGGTGTCAACCGTTGCATCGGAAAGTGCTTTTTCTCTTGGTGGCAGGATTATGAGCCCGAATAGGAATCGCTTGACATCAAAGAATTTGGAGATGTTAGTATGCACCGAAGATTGGAGGAGCCAAAGAAAGGACCCAAGATTTACATGAAGCACACAATGGCTCAACATGTAGCGACGAATGAACATCTAGTACAATGAAGTTTGGATAATGTACCCTAGATATTTGGAAAATTTAGGGGGTGAGATTCTATATTTAGGTTAAGTAGAAGTGCACGATAATAGTCCACTGCCTTCTCTTCAATCTAAATAGAAACCATCTCGATCTCTAAATACAAATATTTCCCTCATATTGTAAGTTGATAATATTTGTATGAAATGTTACTAATATATTTGATTGTATATTAAACTTTGTAATTCATAAAAAAAATAAAAATTTATGAATATGTAACCCTCGTTTCCGTAAATATATAATTTATGAATAATTTTCTGTATTTCGAATTATTTATAAATTTAGTTGTGTTAAATTTATTTTAAATTTTCTATTAAAATCTTTTCTAGTCGGGAATTATGTTT
This sequence comes from Hemerocallis citrina, assembly GCA_017893485.1. NCBI lineage: Eukaryota > Viridiplantae > Streptophyta > Magnoliopsida > Asparagales > Asphodelaceae > Hemerocallis > Hemerocallis citrina. The sequence goes on from CM030360.1 coordinate 304,073,562, forward strand.
ATTTCGAATGAGAATATATTTTAACTTTACTTTCCATTTTTTTTTGAACAACTATTTATATTTTAGCCAAATCAAAAATATTCGGATTTACTTTAATAAATTGTTAAACTCAAATTCCTACATTTTTATATAACCTTGTTGCCGTCATTTTATTATTTTGCTATTATTATTATTATTATTATTATTGTGAGTATTATTATTATTACTATTATTATTATTATTGGTAGTACTATTATTGCTACTACCATTGTTATTAATTTTCGTGTTTTCATTATTAGTGTTATTAATTTTTTTTTGTTAAAACCCAATTTTGATCTATATTATATTATCTAATTATTTAAATTAAAGCCCATTGATTTGATCTACATTATATTATTTACTATTTAATTTGAAGCCCAAAATTTAGCCCATCTCCTATTGTTTTAAACATAAACCCATTAACCTAATTCCCCTCCTATTTGTGTGTTGACCAGATCAATTCTACTCTAACAATCAATCCCCAAAATCTCTCATGTAACTCCCCAAATTTAATATCACTAATAATCAGCCTATTGATTGATTCCCGTAACCCCCTCCTCCCTATAATCTCTCCTCTTTTTATTATTATTATATTATTATACATTTATTATTTTATATCTCTCCCACTGCTGTCTCTCTTCTCTCCCCCCTTCTGATTCGAAAGAATCGAAACCCAAACCAACACCTCCACCTTCTTCGCTCGCCCCATCCCCGAGTCCTCCGCCCTCCGCCTGAGCCCCGACCTCGAAGCTCCTCCCCCTGTGCCGAAGTCCTCCGCTTCCATCGCCTTCCTCCTTCGTCGACTTCCACCTCTCCTCCGCTCAAGCCCTAGCGACGCCGCACGCAGCCCGGCTCTCCTCTACCCTCGACGACACCCCTGTCGCACCGCTCTGCCAGCATCGCGACCGCCCTGTGCTGCCTTTCCTTCGTGACGCAGCAGCGACTGCGGCAACCACTGTAGCCGCCTGCCTCACCGTCGCTCCCCTGCGCACTGTGCCTCCCCGTCATCATCTTGCAGCGCCACCGAGCCAGTCGTCTCATCCCAGTGCAACCCTTCCCGGTGATCCTCTGCCTTGCCACGACCGCGATCCTCCCCTCTCCTTTTCCGTCATTACTGTCGAGCTCATCGTTTTCTTCCTCTGTTTTGGGAAGGAACAGAGTGTCAACATTGCCGTCGCTACCCGACGCCGTCGTCTTCGTGCCGCCACCGCATTCTGTTGTCGCTTCACGACCGCAGCGTCGCACCGTCGTGCCAATCGCCGTTCCCATTCTTCCACTCTCTCTTTCTCCTGCGCGCTCTCTCCCACCCTCTCTCTCTCTATGTGGCTGTGAAGGTGAAGAATAGAGTGTGAGTTTTTATTGTTGTTGCTATTATGGGATTTAGGGGATTGAATTGGATTGTTGCTGATTAGTGTTGGTGTATTGGTGTTTGGTGTTTGTAGGTTAGGGGGATTGTGAAGGAGTTGTTGCTACAATTGGAGTTTGCTTTTGTTGATGTTGGGTGTTTGTAAGGAGGACCTGATCCAGTGTATGGAGAAGTGGAGTTTGATGTTTGGTGCTTGTGGAGTGGATTGTATTGGCTGTTTGCTATTTTGGAGAAGTGATTGGATTGCTTTGTTGCTGGTTGTTACTTCGCCGCTCTTTGCATGTAGTTCGCATGTAATTTTGGGAGTTCGCTGGTTATTCTCTTTTTGAATCGTCAAATCAGGCAAGTATCTCTTGTACAAATTCATTTGTTCTAGTACAAGCTTCTTTGCATAAATACTGCAAGTATATTCTTTGATTCTAATTCGCATTTATAAGTCGAATTGAAATCTGTTGCTATAGATGATCCGTCGATCCCGTGTTCGTACATAATCGCGAATACCTTGTTGCCACACGTATTAAATGAACACGACTAATACACACATATGTACTCTTAGGATTATACATGATTTTGTACATGATTGTTTTACCCGTGATAGTAGTCTCAATATGATATCTAGTTATTGTTGATTAAAATTAATAAAAGTAACAAGCCGGGGTTTAAGAGAAAGACCATAGTAGTGAACTAAATAGATAAGTGTACTCGGAAGGGGGTCCGCGTTTCCCATGATTACAAGTTATACGGAACTAAGTGCCACGTAGAACTAAGTACCACGTCAGGGGTTGACGGGGGTCACCTCTAGAATCCATTACATGATTACAAGTTTACATGTTTCACGCTACAAGTTTACACTCTACATGTTCCACGTTACAAGTTTGCACGTATCTCGAAAAGATACAATTGACATGTTTTACCTGAGTACACCGCCCTATAAAATCCATCACTATGCCTAAACGAAACTAATTGTATGTAGCAACCATGTAGTAAAAGGATGGATGCATGAAGTGCTACCTAGATAGATTAATAAAAGACATAAGATTAACACGTACACTTGCATGATCCAAAAACATGTTACATGTTCTTGTTGACTTGATATTTGTTTACTTGATTACTTGTTTTCATGTCACTTGTTCCATAATGCCTTATTCATAATCATGTTTACATATTGTATTTCTCTTATTTCATGACTCTCGATTCCTTGCTCTTTTCCTGTTTTTCTTTTGTTTAGTTTTGTACATGTCCCCTTAGCTTGTACTACTTGCGGCCCGTAACTTATATTAACGAGCGTCTTCTTGTTTTTTCCTTTTTTTCTTTTTATAATAATATACTTGCAAACTCGGATGGAGAGTTACCAGAAGATGTTGCTGATCAAGTGTTTTAGTTTTGTTTATTCTTCATGTTGCTTTAATTCATGTTTTATTCATACTACTCTTTATTGTAATCCGAGCTTGTTTGACCCGTAACTATTTGTATTTCCCAGTGGTTGGTTATGTTATGGACTATGTCATAAACTTTCATTATCATATTGTGATTTTGCATGCCTGTGTGGTTTATTTTGTTATCTTATTGTTGAGTTTACCTGTACAACTTGTGAATGGTGTATTCGCATAATTCGCTGGGCCTCAGTCACGTGCTTGTATTCCCGTGTTTTAGGGAGCGGGGCGTGACAGAATATCTCTTTTATCTATATGTTCTTGATAATTCTTAACAATTTTTCTTCTTCTTTGTCTTTGTAAAATAAAAAAAATCGTCCCGGCCCGCACCGGCTCGGCCCCGAGCCAGGGGCCAGGGGCCAAGGGTTGGGTCCGGATCGGCATTTCACCGGCAAGGCCTGGCTCGCCAAATCCATGAAAGCCCGGCCCGGGCAAAAAACCTGCGAGTTCTGACCTGGCCTGGTCCGTTAGGCCCGAATGCCACCCTACATGTGGAGTCACTGGGAGACTACCAGGAGATAGCGGCAGCTGCTAAGGCAAGTAAGACCGACGGTGAAGGTACACATAGTTTCCTAGCATTAATTTTCAATTTTATGTCTGATTCAGAAGTTTTTTAATATTGCTAAAACATGTGGTCTTGCGGTAGGCGATAAGGATCGTAATGCTTTACTCCTCAATAAGACATGCACAACAGATTGCAGTCGATTGCCAAATGTTGAGATACAGTTGACTGCATTAGTAATTGAAATGGTTATTTTTTTTACACCTTCTCTTACTTACTCACGAGTAGGGGTGGCAATGGGCCGGGCTTATATAAGCCCGAGCCCGAGCCCGAATTTATTATGTTGGGTCCAAGCCCGACCCGATTTTGCATCGGGCTCCAAAATGCATGCCCAAACCCGGACCCGAATTAACCAAAAAAGCCCAAACCCAGCCCGATTTCTTTAAAAAAACAATTACATTAAATTTTTTTAATTTAAACTAATACAAGATAATATCAAAGCATATGTATAGAGCCCCGAATTTCCAATATGATATTTCAGAAATACGTGGCAAAATTCACAGCATCAACCTCAATTGTAATAGTAAACATAGCCAAAACACAGAGAAATTTTTAAACTTTTATTACATTAATTCTTTACAAAGCACAGCGGAAAACAAACACCTTGAATTACAAATTCTTTCTTTTACAACACATTCTTTTACAATTTATATAAGCCATAACATCATTCTATTTCATGCATCCAAATTCCAAGCTATAAGTACCTGTCTATAAAACATGAGGCTAGAAATAATCCTAACCTCCAAAACTACAGGGGTCAGCCATAACAGTGTGAGTGACATCAAAAGAAAAGCAACATAAATAGTGCATAAAGAATAAAGTCATAAACAGCATGTATCAACAACAAGAATAAATGAAATAAGAAATAACAATAAATAAAACATGAAAACATCAAGTGAAACTAGACTAAGTGTCAAGTGTAGAAAAACAAGAAACAACATGCATAAAACCAAGTCAAGAAAATACCAATGCTATATACTGACTCTATAATACATACTTGTCAGATTCTATGCATCCTACTCTACATAGGTCCAGTGCAAGCCCTTATCATTCTCCACTTGATAGGGTTAAATCCCCCACTATGCAACTAATCCTACTACGATGAATACTATGAGATTTAGACATTCTGCAAGTATTGGTTCTCACCCTTGGACTACTGGAGGCCAATCCCACCCGCAGATCATTCTGTGGCCCTTACGTCCATCGTCCCGGAAACTGGAATTGCCTCACTCCGCAGGTCATCCTGGAATCCTCATTGCACAAACATCCCATGAGCATCGCTCTCGCCTTCGGAATACTATAGATTAATCCCATTCCGCAGATCACTCTGTAGCCCTTACGTCCATCGTCCCGGAATACTGGGGAATATCTCACTCCTTGGATTATCCTGGAGTCCATAACTCACGTTTGCACTCATTTCATCATATCACCATCTAGTGTCTATCCTTATCTTGTTAAGTTAATTAATTATTTAATAGATTGCGAATCTCTTAGAGTTGGTGTACCCTACCGGGCTTAACTCAACTAAACAACAATCAAAATCTTAACCGCTGGTAGTTAGGACCCCACGCAATCTCTAAAGACTCATAACTCAACCATCAAAACCAAAACTTTCAATAAAACTCATAAATCCATCATCAAGACGTTGATAATAAGAAACCGAAAAAAATCCAAATCCATTTAATGTACTCATGAAATTCCATAATTCAAATAAAATATTAAATTCATTAAATAACAGAAAATCATATTTTTAAGTTGTAGAATATCACCAAAACATCAATTCCTTTGAAAACACATATAACTCTCTTAATAGGATCATAATGATACATTTAAAACTCTTTTATAAATAAATTATAACTCTTAGTAAAATACTGTAATCTGTAGTAAAAACATTATCTAAGACAGTAGAGCAATAATCCATAATATCGAGAAAATAATCATTTAAAGGAAACGAAGAAAATTCAACCAAAACAGCCCAAAAGCAATTGACGGCCGACAGCTTAAACAGAGCAGTCGACTATCAATTGAGAATTCTTAAAATAGGAACATGACGGTCGACCGTGACCTGCGACACAACCAGGTTGTTTTTTTTTGTTTGTTTGCATGTTACGACTGATACTCGATTAAAGCTTTGAAAAATCAAAATCTAACTTCCTGAGATGATCCAACATATCTTATATAACATATAGGAGTTATTAAAACACATCAAAACACATCAAGATCTCAAAAGAGTGATTTTTCACAAAAATCGTTCAAAACAGCAACTTAAGGCATATAGTGTATATATGTGTGTATTAGCACAAGTTTAAGTATCAAAACTCCATCAAATAAAAGTAGTAAAAGGTTTAAACTCATCCCATAATCAACACACTTGAAATACAATCAAAATCCCAACAAAGTCTTCAAAACAGTAGATTATGAATGTGAATGTGTATATATGTGTATTTGTGCATTAGTTAAACATTAAGAATCCATTGTACATATGTAGTCTAAAGTTCAAGACCACCTAAGTACTAAAACAATTCAAATCCAATCGAAAACTTCACAAAAATTCACAAAACTCAGTTTGGCCATATAGCATCAGCCCAAAAAAAAAAAAACTTTCTCAACCCCCAACTTTAAAACTTGTTTCTTTTAGTTTAAAACTCTTCTATAACTTGTTATAAGCATACCTCCCTAATTACAATTGTTTACTTGTGAATATATGTGAATACTACATACATATAATCAAGTTCCACTCATCCAAACCTCACAACAGATCACATATACAGGTACATACAGTAAAGGTCAAGTCTTGTTCTCTTATTTTTATCAATTTGCGCATTTCAACATATAATCTCAATACAACGATCAAAACAGCAAGTATATGATAGAAGATAACATACCCGTGATTTCTATTAGGTTCTTTATCAATATCAAGTCGTTAAATTAGGGCTTTCATTATCAATAGTATAGTTTCATGAAAAGATTTGATTTTTTAATTTATCCACTCATCAAAATTATTATATCTTCATAGCATCACATAACATGCTTTCTAATAGATAAATCATCACATACAACATGCTTAGAACAATAAGAAAACAAACATATGTCACTCACCTTATTGAAGAATCAACCGAAGATAATAAAGAAATAAGAAAATCCCTCATTTCGCAAGAAAACCAAGATCCTCGCTTTAAAATCCCAAGAAAATAATAATAAGAAATCCCTTTGTGTTATGCAGCAAAGAGACGGCTGCACCCCACCCTTTATAGGTTGGAAATCCAAGTAATTAGGGTTTTGAATAGATTTGTAAAATACATCTTTACATATATAAATCCTTATACTTGGAAATTAAATAAAAAAATCATAATTGAGATTTAAAAACAAGAATAACCACTCTATTGTTGGCCGGCACTGTTTTGAAAACCCAAAAAATGAAATTGTACTTTTTGCCCTCTAAGTGACAATTTTGCAAAAAGACCTTTTTTTAATACCAAAACTTGCAAAATAAACCAAATTTATTAAAACAAAAAGTAAACTCTTTACCTCTAAGTTGACTAGGCATTATGCCTAGCCCAAAAATCAAAAAATCTGGAGTTTTCACTCCAAGTGGTAATTTTGCACAAAAGTCTCTCTTTTTGTAATATTTGCAAATAGGTTTAAAAATTAGCAAAAAAATCCAGAAAATTCACATGTAATATCTAATAATAATTAATGAGTTTCCTGAAAATAATTTTTGATTTTGAACTTCCCAAGAAAATATTTGCACGTGTTTTACACGTGTAAAAAAGTAAATTTCAGAAAAATATTTATTAAATCACCAAAAAATTATTTTAATTCATTTATTAATATTAAAAGCATTATTTAAAAATCTGGGGTATTACAATATGATGCTCATCATGTAACACTTCGAATTTCATTTACATGTAATCTGTAGTACACCATGATCTTTTACTTCATTTCCTACAATTTTACAAGGAAACTTAAATCTTTTTATTTACACAACAATGTTCTTTTACATCAATAATGCAGCGGAAAACAAATGAAGTATAACAGGATAAATATACAATTTTAACAATTTTAGCATGTAAGTAAACATCAACATCAAATTTATCTTTACATCTTCTTATAAGTTCCAAGACCTGCATATGAAACTTGTTGATTCTTGATTTTGATGATCACAACACACTGCACATGTATCTATGCTATACTTTATAATTGCAGGTGATATACACAAAGGACTCACTACTATACAGCTGAACAAATGAACAAGCACAAAAGCTCCAGATAAAGACAATGGTTAAAGCTTCATTCAAGACTCAAGACTCAAGCCAAGACTCAAGCTTAAAAGTGTCAATTATAGTCATGTCTTGTAAACAATGTAATCTTACTTTTGTTGAGTCTTAGTATGATGTAAAGCCTTGTCACACACACATACACTCACTACTTTACAATGTGTGTTTTTCAAACATCAAATAAGGTCAAAACAGTTTGAAATGGTTTAACTGTTGAGTACCAGTCGACCGATGTTTCTATCAGTCGACTGTTAGTACAAAACTGTTTAAGTTTATTCAAACTCTGACCAGTCGACTCAATATGGCAACCCAGTCGACTGTTCGAGTGCTTTTGACCGTTTTCTGTTTTTAAAATCGATTTTCAAATTCAAAAGCTACTTAGATCCGTTGGTTGACAGTTGGAATAACTGCCTCCTAACGTCCAGGAATTCTAACTCTATAAATAGAGTTCAGAATTCACTGATAAAGATCTAACATTAATCTAACATTTTGATCTAACATTTCCGAGCACTCTTTGAGAACTTTTTTAAGTGTTCACGAGACAAAGCTTTCAAGTTCTAAGTTTTTTGGTTCTCTACATTCAGTCCAGTATAACATCAGAATTCGTTCTGGACTGGATATAGAAGTTGACCTCTTTTAGCCACGTTCTACTTCACATAACACAAACAAGGCTATAGGTTGACTGTAAACTTTTTATTGTTTTCTTTTGCTCTCGGTTGGAGAGTTAGACTCTAGGGTGTAGAGTCGGTCGTTTCACTCTTGGTGGTAGAGTGGGTTTGCTTTCTCTGGTTGAGAGAAAGGACTACGGGTTAGACAAGGTTGTTGTATGAACACCGTAGGGTATTCTTGTAATTTTTTCAAGAATAGTGGAAATCTCAAGTGGGTTGCTTGGGGACTGGATGTAGGTCGGAAGGACCGAACCAGGATACATCGTGTGTACTCTGTGGTTGTGTCTCTTGAACTTGCATTTACATTTTTCTGTTTGTTTAAGTTCTGTGAAACTTGTCTGGACAGTCGACTCAGCACATTATCAGTCGACTGATCAGTCTCGTATCTTTGAATATTAACTGTGTCTTCAGTCGCCTGTCTCAACTTTAAGTCGACTGCACAGAGTTGTTTGAATTTTCTTTTATTTGGTTATCTCAGTCGACTGGTTTACTCCTAAGTCGACTGCACCGAAGAAAAATTCTTTATTTCGCAATTTAATTTTAATAAACACTATTCACCCCCCCCTCTAGTGTTTGTTGCCTTGCCTACAGGATCCAACAAAACTGTGGGCACGTCAGTTTTTTACAACCGACGCAATATTATAAACAACAATCCTCTCTATGCTGTATTATAACGAAATCTCTTACTTTAACAATCACAAACTTGAATGCATATAAAAGCGTAAAGAGTAACTATCCTAAACATGTCAGTGTATGATATGACTTAATGCCTAATGTAGATGTTATACTACAATGACACTATTGCATACTTGTTCAGATTTTATGCATCTCATACTACATAGGTCCGAGGGTAAGCACCTACGTACTCTACATTAAAGAGTTTTATCCCTCGCCATGATAACTACCCAGTAATAAAATAAAGTTTAGACATTCCACGAGTACGGATTCCAGTACCTGAGATCCACCGCCTGACTATACAGAATCAGCGTCGTGCGAACATCACGCAAGTGTCCCTCTAGCCCCGGTATACACATATACACTGGACTACGGTCTACTATCCACCCGACTAATCATGATCCTGGAATCCACCGCCCGATCAATCATAATACCGGATTTAATTAAGGCTCGCCTCCATTACAAGCAACCATAGTCCCGGAATCCACCACCCAACTGAGTCTGTAGTCCCGGAATCCACCGCCCGACTATATATAGGTCCTCCACTCACGTTTGACCAAGTTTACTACATCTTCACTTAGTGCCTATTTCTTAAGTTTGAATATGAACAAATTATACTACCTAAAGCTAGTTTACTCTCATACTGGACTTACACAAAAATACCGAGAACAACAGCCCATATTTGTCACTTCTCAAAAATCAATTATTCATTTTCATTTCTTTTGTCGGTACCTGGGTATCACTAAGCCTCTAGAATCAACATCTTTCCATGTTCAATAACTTGGGGTACTCATACCCTTATAACTCATATTCATGTATTCATAATTCATTCAATTTCTTTCATTCATTCATATTTATTCATCAATAAATACAATCTCAACCTATTCATTTTCACAATACAATTTTCATATTCATCAAAACCTTCTCAATACAAGTTAATTAAGATTACAACACAATCTCTTAAAATTCATCATTGAAAACTCATCTCATCAGTTTCCTTTGATTTATTTTAAACCAATTCCTAACATCATTAACCATATATATATTTTTCTTGAGTTCACATCTCATCTAAGCGTGAAAATGATCTTTATTTTCCAAAATATAACTTAAAACAGAGAGAATATATTTTCAATCACTTCGTTTAAGTATCATTTGCAAAGCAGTAAATTCAAAGTCATAAAACTGCATTTCATGCCTTTTGGAAAAATCACAGAAAATTATATATTTCACGAAACTTTGTGTTCTTTATATCAAAATAAAGATATATAAGTTTACTATAACTTTGTAGTTATAAGTTTTCTCAAAATACTGTATCTATAACCCTGAATTCTTTAAAATAGACAGTGGGGTCGAAATACTGAAATACTGCCACTGTACAGTCTTGTAAAATTCATATAAAATTCAATTCTTTGTGAAATTTTGATTTCTTATACGTTTCAGAAAATTTAACGAGTCTACTAGAATTTCTTAGTTCTGACTTTTCTCAAATTATTTCATTTACAATGCTGAATTGATTAAAAAACGAAATGTGTATAGATTTTCAACAACTAGTCAACTACTAACCAGTTTTGAGTTTAGATTTTATTAAAATAGTAAACGACCTCCAAATATTATGAAATTTTAAAGGGATGCTCCTGACACATACAAGATGCTCCCAAAAAAGTTTTAGTTCTAGATTCCAACTATTTTATTAAATACGGTTTTCTGATGTGCAAACAAAATTCAAAACAGAAACTTTCTTTTCATGATTTAGAAACTTTGTGTACAAATTCATATCCAATTCATTCATTATAATCATAATATATTACCATGCACCCAAACAAAATAATTTCAACTTATCTACATGACAATCTATCAATTAGCATGCATTTCCATTCAAAATAACATCATCACAAATTTACCACTACTCATATGTCAAATTAATTTTATATATTTATTTTCCTCCACATGCATGATATTATATTTTAGAAATTTTAAGAAGTCACCCACCTTATTTGAAGAAAGAAAAGTTGAAAAACTCCGTGGATGTTTTTTTAGGAAAAGGTGGAATATGGCCACCCTGTTTCATTAATGCGAAATTAACGATACAAACTCAGAGTACTGAGCCGAAATAACCTACAGACAGGAAATAGAACATACATGAAGCAACATGACCCGTACATACAACAAATCCCTCCAACAACCCTGAAGGGTGGGCTGACAAACAAGGTCGGACCAGCAAAATTGAATGTACGTCAGTTTAGCTTCGTACACGGCCTCCACGGCACATGTACACCTACCTGAAGTTAGTCTGGCAGGATTTTATCATTCGTCGCACCCTGCCTTCTCCTCGCTGGGGGGACCCCCACTTTGGGCCCAAGCCCCACAGGCCGAGTTTTGACAATCGCCGAGAACACTTAACTCGCTGGGGAGACCCCATCTTTGAGCCCAAGCCCCGCGGTCGTAGTTTGACAACCGCCAAGCACACCCTACACCTCCAATCATCTATCAATCTTGCAATTATCACACCCTCACATAAAAACCACAGTCAAGGAGAGAGCCGTGGAAAGGATACCTTCACCTCTCTCACGCCCTTGCTCTCTCCAGTGATTTCTCACAAATACAGTCCAACACCAACAAAGAGCAGTGAGGAGCAACGTCTTCACTCACCCACTTTTTCACACACTCTCTCAAACAGAAAATCGAAAGACCCAACTGATTGAAGTATCACCTTCTCCTCTCGCTACATGGGCGGTGGCATTGGGCGTCCGCTTTCATTATGAGGGTGTAGTGGTGGTGGTAACCCGTCGACTGTGGTCATAGGTGAAACAAACTGAGTGCAGCCCCCGCCCCACTAGATCATCTTTCTTTGTTTCTGCCATGCTCACAAACTCCGACTACTTCGCCGACTACACCAACCCTGGAAGCCCAAATCATGGCTGCAGATCACCGTAATCGGAGCGTGGACATGGTGGTGGCGGCAAAGAAAACATGGAGGGACCCCATCTTTGGGCCTAAGCTTCACAATCGTGCAAGGTAACCTAACTCCCAGTATCTTCACACGCACTACCAATCCTCGCAAAAACCAAATCACAGCCGTAGAACACCGTGATTGGCCTCGGGAGTGTGGACATGGTGGCAAGCGCGCAGAGCATCCGGGCAAACATCTAGCAAAGCCACATAAACCCAAACTAACCCCAACCCCAACCCCAAACAACTCACAAATCCAAACCCCAACCAACTCCCCCGACCCCACAACCGTGCCTTAGCAGACAAGTACTAGCTGCCGAACCCATTACTTGAGCGCGGAGGTGGCCGGGGAGGCCTCACTCGCAGGGCGCCTTGGTAGATCGCGTCACTGGCCGGAGAGGCGCCTCGCTTGATGGCGGCTGGAGACAGTCGACGGCGCGACGACAGGGGAGACAGGAGGGGGGAGGCATCAAATGGTAGGGAGATCGGGGAGGGGGAAGTCAACTTCGGCTGTAGATGTAATTGGGGGAAGGGACGGGGCGTCGAACTCAGCGGTGGGGCTGCGTGATCCCATCGAGCGGCTGGGCGATGTGACGAACGGCTAGCGGGGGAGGGGGCGGCGCAATCCCGGCCGCCACCCCCTCCAAGCTCTCTCTAGATTAGGGTTTTTTTTTGTTTTGGGTTATTTGTGGGGAGTTTCTCTCTCTAGAAAATCTAGAGAGAGAAACGACAACTCCTTGGATGTTGCTCCTAGCTCCAACAAGATGCTAGCATTCTCCTCGTTAAGCAAAGCCACAAGCCTAGCCTCCTTAAACAAAAACCGAACTCTTTTTTTTTCTCTTTCTTTTCTTCCCCTCTTCTCTTTGCCAAAGACCAAAAATACTCTAACTCTCTTTCTTTTCTTATCTTTTCTTTTGATTCTAGTGTGCATTGTTCATGAAATAGAAGAGGTTATTTATAAGGCTAAATGGTGAATGAAGAGACACCCATTACCCAAAAATAAATACTCATTAACAAAATTAATCACCCACTCACCATTACTACACAAACCCCCACATCTTCTCATTCCTTCATAAATTGGTCAACCGTTGGATTTCCCACATGTGCACACTCTCTTATTCATTTGTTTAATTATTTGTTTACAGCCTAAATATATATACTTGTTATATGACAAGTGTAGGATTTAAAAGAGCCATCTGTCAAAAAATAAGAGTCATCTATAAAAAGTAAGAGTCCAGTAGCTCTGTAACTACTTCTCATGTCCTTGCAATAAGAGTCATCTATCAAAAAATAACAATATATGTAAAGGGTATAAATCTATAGAAGTAATTTAAATAAGATATAAAATATTATACCATGCATCATCTTTCTCTTCATCAACTATCACTGAACCTAGAGCGGCACCACGAATTTGTAATTTTGCGGCTCCATCTTGTCCTACAATATAATAATAAGTATAAGAATAAGAAATCAGGATTATAAACCATAAGTTTCTAGGTTAGTTAGTACCTTTGATAGAGTTCTTTAACCAATCTTGGCCACATATAAGTGCCTCAACTGTCATTGGGTGCAAAGAACTACGATATTGGTCCAACACTCTTCCACCAGTGCTAAATGCAGATTCTTCCACCAGTGAGGGAGAAATGGGGAAGTTGTTTTAGGGTTAATTTGACATTTAATCCCTCCTTTAGCCTAATTGATTACCTATTTATTAATTTAATAATCTAATTCTACTACTAATTACTAACTTACTTAAACTAATGTAGTATTAAGATTAAAAATGTTAAAAAATTAAAGTGAGACGGGACATGTTATCTCGTCCGCTTTATAAAAAAAAATTCGGCAAAATTATAGCAAACCATCGTTGCAGTCAAATTTCCTATTTTTTATTACTGTAGCTGCCATTTTATAAAAAAATGAGAAACCCTATTGTGGATGCCCTTACACAATCAATAATTTCCTAAACTCAAATTGAACGCTACCAAATTGCGTGAATTGCAAAAGCACTTTTTGAAGGTGTGAATAAGTAAAAGTCTCTCACAGCCTTCAGTTTCGCAAATATAATAACTTAGAGGAGCTCATACGCAAAAAAGCCTCCACTTTGCCTATATATAGTAGCATCTCATAGCAGATTTTCGACGGCGGCGGCATTAGGGTTTCACAATTCCCAGATTTGAAATTTTTTTCCCCATCTTTCTTCTTATAATTACTCCCTAATTTCCACAAGTTCTTTCTGTTTGTTCTCGTCAATTTCATTCTCCAATTAAGATTAGTGCCTTGATTAATCCCAGATAATCTTGTGGTTATCTGATTCATACAAGGCCAACACAAACGATGGTAGTTTCGCTGATAAACACCTCTCCTTTTTTCATAGGCGTGTTTCATTAGTAGCTATCCATATATTGAAAACACCATTGATAATTGATGTTGTATTGGCCTGTGATGAAAACTTGTATTAAAAACACCATCTTTCGGGACTGATTGGTTTCTGAAACCATGCTGTTATTCTGCAATTCTGAGGCCCAAAAAACAGTTCATTTTATTTTGTTTTGCGGTAATTTCACATAGCACTGTACTTGTTAGCTTACTTTTACTTGAGTCTGAGGCAGTGCGAGGTTGAATTCGGTTATGCTTTTGTGCATCATAATATCCATCTTATACGTCAGAAAATCAATAGAATGACAATACACTCTTGGATTGGTGTTTAAAATTGAAGCTTTTATCATTAATGATTTATGGGTTTATTTGTCATCTTTTTTTTGTAGAGGCTGGTTGGATATGTAAAAATAAATGACAAAATCAGCTTAATTTTTTTAATTGAAATTATATTTTTAACCGTATCATGTGTAAATCCTACTGCATTTAAAAGTTTTAGCCAAATTTTCTGTGTCCCCAATTCACTGTCAAATGCTTGCAAGCCGTTGAATGCAGACTGATGTATGTGTATTTTTATTTTGTATCGAAGAATGTATATATTTATTGAATTTTGATAGCATTATTTTTTTGTAGTAATGCTACATCTACTATCAAATTCTTTATATTTTTCTTTACTGTTTTAGGTGGTATACTTTCATAGGTACGGAAAGATAGAGTAGGTGGAGAAACTCTCCAATTAGAATATGTCACTTAAGATAGTAAAGAGAATGATAGTAAAATTGGTAGTGGTTCAAGCATTACTCTTTTTTTTTCTTTTTTCCAAAATGGTAAGTTTGTGAAGTAATGTTTGGTAATAATTTTTCACAAGTTGGTTGTTTACATGAGAACGAGAAAGAGGATTGAAATGAAAAATGAGATTATAGCATGTACTAGAATTCAAGAATTGTACAAATAGGGGAGGCTTTAGGATTTTAGAGGACTGAAGCAAATTCTTAAAAAGAAGCAAACTCTCAAAAAAAAATAGCTTTACATATACCAAAAAAATGATCAATGGCTACATATACCCAAAAAATATGTATTGTTTTATTTTTGCGAAGATACATGTTACTAGGTAAGAATTTTATTTTTGCGAATTTGCTAATATAATTTTATATTTTTTAAAAAACGGGGCCTCTGTAAATGTATCAGTTGTCTTCATGTTGCTTCATGTTGTGCCGGGCCCAAGATTTTAAAATTTTATTTTTTAAAAAAATGTGGAATATCGTCACTCACTTTCATTAATAAGAGTTTATTAAAATATCTCCAGAGTATTAAGAAATTGTACAAAAACTATAAAGCAAAAATAAAATATAAACTTCTAACTACAAACGTTTATGATACATGTCTAAAAGTGATATTTATATACAAAATAACAAGTACAACCATATTGGTCCTTCAAACAAATTTATGGAAGGTAAGAATTTGGATGTTGTTGCTACGCTTAGTCTATAAGAGCATCAACTATCGTTGGCTAAAGCTATTCTAATTTTAGCAATGAGAATTTAGCATTTAGGAAAATGTAGCTGCTATTGTTATTTTTAATTTTAAAAAAAGGAAAAACTTGCTCATTTAATAAATAAGCAATTGATGATGTAGCATGAATGTGATTGGAAAAGTCCTTAAAGGGTTAGTTGTCTAATGTATCATATGCACGCCACATAATCAATTGCTCATTTACTAAATGAGCAAGTTGCTCATATCCTTTTACCCTTGAGTAGACGGTGCTTCTTCATCCGTTTTATGTTAAGGACGGAGCTAGGGGTGTTCATCGGTTCAAAACCGAACCGAACAAAACCGAACTTTTCGGTTTGGTAAAATTGAAACCGAACTCTGAACCGAACATGTAAATTTCGGTTTTAACCGAACCGAAATATATCGGTTCGGTTAATAACCGTACTAACCGAACTTTAAAAAATGATTTCAGTTTTGAATGTTTATATTAGATTCTGAGTGAAAGATTCATTATTCAATATTCATTAAGCAAACAACAACCAATTAGCATTGTACTCATAATTTATACACTACAAAATTACAGTAATAACTAGCAAAAAAACTTAATTTACAAGTTACAAATGATTACAATTTACAACCAATCAACTATATAAGCTAATATTTTACAATTTGAAATTACAAGTTTTTGACTTTCTGTAACACTGTTGTTGTTTACAGGCTTCATCTGAGTCATCTCAACTCTCAAGCACACCAGAACAAATGAACAATCAGCAAATGAATAAAAAACTTGAGCCTGCAGCACCAATCAAAACAATCAGCAATTGTCAATATGTTTTTTTTCAAAATAAATTGTCAAGATGTAATGTGGTAGTATAAGCACAATACTTGTTCAATAACATTTGCTTGACACTGTTCAATAAATAAATATAGATCACCTCTTCCTCGCTACCATATTGCTCCTCCAGTGCTCTCTTCATATCTTCTTTTGTTACTCGCTCATCGTCAAATTTGAACCTGAAAATGACATTTAGAATTGTTGTTCAGATTTTATGCAGAACGGGGTATGATTGTGATTTCTTGCGCTATACTCTTAACAGTTGGGGTTTGCTGAGTGTAGGATCAGGATTTTGGAGTTTAACGTTCGCTATTTACTATATATAATCTTATATGGTTCCAGATTCATCATTCTGTTTTCACAGTAAAACTGTTAAGATCATTTCCTAGCTGAACAAGCACTTAAACTTTAAATATATACTATACATTGCAGTTGAGATACCCTTATATGTTTAAGTCATATGCAATGTATCTGAATAATTCTAGGTATCCTCAATTATAACTCGCAGTTGCTTTCAGATATATGCAATGTATATGAACAATTCTAGGTATCCTCAATTATAACTTGCAGTTGCTTAGATATAATAAACCAGGCTAGAAGTAACTGAGCTATATCATCCAAAGGTTTTGATTAGAAGCTATTTATGTCTTATTTTATATTACTGTTGCAAAAAGAAAATGGTAGTATACTGTAAGCAAAATGAATTTAATAAAAAATGAGATTCCAAACCTAAAAAATCAAGCTATTAACACAATGATCATATGAAACATTGATAAACCTCATTTCTGTACCTTTTTTTTTCCCCATCAGAATCATATAAAAGATGAAAAGTATCATATAAGTAAGACATTAACAGAACGAGAAAGAATGAGAATATAGGCAGAAGAATCATATAAAATTAATCACATTCATTCATCTCAACGAACTACTCTTACTTGTCAGCCTACTCAATAATAAACATAAAACAAAACCTTGAAGATGTATTCAAAGTAAACCTTGAAGATTGACAAGAGAATTATTCTTTGAATTTTCTGTTTAATACTCATTTCAGAGCATCTAATTATTTGATGTGATGATATATAACAAAAAATCTTGCTACAGATTTATGAAAAGGTCTAAACAAAAATCTGAAATAACTCAAGAGCGCCTGCTTTGCTGATTGCATAAATAAACAAAGATTATGAACATAAAATGATTGTAGTTCTCAGAGTCCAAGTTCTTTCTCTAAGAATACCAACCGAAAAATAATCTGTAGCTACTCTTAAATAATCTGTAGCTACTCTTAAATTATGAACATTGTATGGTTTTATAATCTGTAGCTACTCTTAAATATATTAAAATGTTTCATGTAGGCCCTAACCAATAAGAAATGTATCCTGCTGCAAGCATAAGATTATAGAAATGCACGAAATGCACGAAAGGTAATGTTCTAATGATTTGAATTTAACAAATGAAATGCACGAAATGCACGAAATGTATCCTGCTGCAAACGTGCCATATGTGTTACTGTTAGGCCTAATATGCACGAAATGCACGAAAGGTACATAAACATACCTTTCCTTCTAACAATGGTAGCATGAGCCATTGAACTTCATTTGGTGCTTTATCTATGTCCTCAAAAACAACCCACAGTCCACTCAAAATAGTCTGTTTCAAAAAAAATTAACACCAGAGTTAATGGAATAGACTTGGGCACATATGAACATTGAATAAGTTCGTAGATGCTACCTGGGTTAGTTCACCAGGCCTTTTTGCGCAAGTATAACACCCAACAAGTGTTTTGCTATCCATTTGCTCATCCATGTGAATGAGGCGAACTGACAAAAGTGAATTTCATAATAAAGCTCAGTTAGGATTAATTCATCACAATTCACTCCTACAAATCATTAAATAAATGATTCATAGTGTGCAACTTCAGAAACATAATCCATCTCATCATCACTTAAAACCAACGAGGAAAAATAAAGCCCAGTTAGGATTAATTCATCACAAGTCACTCCTACAATCATTAAATAAATCACATGAATATAACAGACTAGTAGAATACTTTAGCATAATAAAGTCATGGTTAACAATAAACCAAACATAAAATAGAATGATACTGTCATACTGATTTGTCTCACAATGTGAACCATCACTGAATACCAATCGAACTATCAAATTCTCCAAACCATGAACCCCTAAACAAAGAAAATATAATATACGAATGAATATAACACAAAAATTAGAATTAATATAACTTCACTATAAGAAAGAAAAAATTGAAAAGAATCTCACCTAAATATCAACAATTGCGGGTTCTGCTCCTCCAATCTTTGTTATTTCTGTTTTAAAGTAAAACAAGTAATTAGTTAATAAATAAATTTTAAACAATGTCTACAAATTACAATATTAACGGTGGGTAGCAGATTACCATTTTCAATCCTATCAAGTTGTTCCAAATCTTCCTCCACACAAAATTGGTCGAATATCGGACTGTAACCAATCTTGTGCACACACAAGCGCTTGCACTAGTTTAGGAGTCAATGAGCTCCTAAATGGATCAAGTATACGTCCGCCAGTGCTAAATGATGATTCTGAAGCAACGGTTGAAATAGGGACAGCTAAAACATCTCTCGCCATTTGAGCAAGAATCGGAAATCTGATTTCATGTTTCCTCCACCAATCAAGAATTTCAAACTCTTCTTCTTCATCCTCACATTCTTCTGCCAAGTACTTATCTAATTCAGATTTAGAATCTCCACCTCCAGCTTCTTTCTTATATCTTTTGTAAGATTGTTTATAAATAGTTGTACTTTCTGAACCAAAACTAGATGAAGTATTAGAAGTGTTACAAGAGGATGAAGTGGTCATGACTGGATCAAGTTTTCTTTTATACTCATTGTAAAACTCAACAGCAACCTCCTTGATAGAGTTCACCTTTATTGCAGCCAATTCTTCGTTATCATCATATTGTCTTAAAAAAGCAAACTCCACAAATCTCATCTTATGCCTAGGATCTAGCATCACGGCAAGAAAAAGATAGTAGTTGACCTTTTCCAAAGTTCCCCAATATTTGTTATATTTGTCTCTCATTTTAAAAGCCATTGAAGCTAAATTCACATAAACACTGCTTTCCCACTGTTTCAAAAGGCAATCAACTTCATCTAATTCAGGCAAAAAATTATTAGCAGTCACATACAAAGACCCTGATACTTTCAATGTGAGATTATAAAAGTGTTCTAAAAATTGAACAAGTCGCCTGACATTATTTCAATCATCATCATCGGGAATCCCTTCTTCCAAGTCACTCCTAAAAAAAGGATCCATATGATTAAATCTTTCAAAAGCTCTTTCAAATTTTTCCGCCGTATCCAACATAAGATATGTTGAATTCCACCTAGTGGCAACATCAAGGCACAACATACGCTTACTCTCAATCTTTTCAATCTCAATGCATTCTTTAAATTTTCTGATACGAGAGGGAGATTGTCTAATATATTTCACTGCCGAACGAACTCGACAAACTGATTTTCCCATCTCCTTTACCCCATCTTGCACTATAAGATTTATTATATGTGCAACACACCTCATATGAAGATACTTGCAATTAAGAACACTATGCCCCCAATTGTTAATTTTCTTCTTCAAGTGATTAACCATAACATCATTTGCGCTTGCATTATCAACAGTTATTGGATATACTTTATCAATACCCCAATCCAACAAGCATCTTTCAACTTCAATGCCTAACCCCTCACCCCTATGAGTAGAAATTGGACAAAAATTTAGAATCTTTTTGTGCATTTTCCAATTATTGTCAATGAAGTGGGCAGTGATACACATATAATTTATTCTCTGCAAAGAGGTCCAAGTATCGGTGGTGATGGATACTTTTTGACATGTTTCTTTCAAGAATTTTTTCAATAACCCCTTCTCATTAACATACAACTCATAAATGTCTCTTGTGATTGTCGAACGTGAAGAAATATGAAATATAGGACAACAAATAGACATGAATTTACAAAGCCCATGATGCTCAACATGACTGTTGCCGCTAAATTTGGTGTGGGGGCAAACAGATAGAACTTGTGGATTCTTGGGGAAACTGAACAGGAAAACCTGCGTACCTGTTCCGTCGGGCCTCGTTTGTCGTTCCTGCCGTGCACCTGCAAAAAGTGCGAGACACCGGGGGGGATCCCGGCGACGCACCCTCCGACGCTCAAGTCAGTAATCGAAGAGATTATGAAGGAGCGTAAAAACTGGTGAAGAGTTGATTACCTGTTAATGGAGATGGGTGAAGGGTATTTATAGGCGTCTTAGGGAATGGTTTTAGGAATGTAATCCCCGTGATTAGATAAGGCATATTCCTCGTAGTCAGATAAGGTATGTAATCTGATAAGGTATATTCCCTGTAATCAGTTAAGGAATTTTAATCCCCAAATCCCAGTGAAAAGGTAGATGTCCATCAGGGTCGTTGATCGTGTTTAATCAGGAATCCTGACTCTGCCTTGTTGGATTGGGAGCGCAGCGGGTTGAGATCCGCGCCCTCTTGTTGGCGGATCCATTCGCGGATCATTGGGCCCTAGGAGGGCAGATCCAATACCCGTTTTGGTCCTCTTGTGGGCGAAATTACCGTTTTACCCTCAGGTCTCAAGATTCGTGCCCGATTCGGACGGTTCCGATTAAATCCCATTTTTAGCCATATCACGAGCCCCCCACTCCTAAAGGCTGAGCTTGATCGGCCTTTGAGGAGTAGTCTAGCTGTTTTTTAATGGCTGGTAGAGTTGTATCGGAGCCCAAATGGAAGGTTTTGAATCTTGAAGGAGGTAGTTTGGTGATTTTTCAAGCGGATTGAACTCTGAGTCGCTCCTGAGCTCTTATGGTCGTGTGGTGTTCTTGCAGGGATATCCTATTAACTCCGCAAAGTGTCAATTCGTCATTCGGTGGTCTTGTATACTTGGAGCACGCTTTAGACCCCCCTAGAGTTCGCTAGCGAAGGGGCCGAGGTCCATATGCGGTTCGGCGAGCTCTTCCAGAGAGGGAAGCGAGTTCGGCGGGACTGCGGGCGTCAGGAGCGAGTTCGGCGATCCGCCGGTCTTGTTTTTCCCCTATAAGAGGGTCGGTGCCACGAACGCTCGGCAGGGGTGCCGAACCTGTTTTTTCCCCTATAAGAGGGTCGGTGCCGCGAACGCTCGGCAGCGGTGCCGAACCTGTTTTTTCCATATAACAGGGTCGGTGCCACGAACGCTCGGCAGCGGTGCCGAACCGGTTTTTCCCCTATAAGAGGGTCGGTGCCACGAACGCTCGGCAGGGGTGCCGAACCTGTTTTTCCCCTATAAGAGGGTCGGTGCCACGAACGCTCGGCAGCGGTGCCGAACCGGTTTTTCCCCTATAAGAGGGTCGGTGCCACGAACGCTCGGCAGCGGTGCCGAACCTGTTTTTTCCATATAACAGGGTCGGTGTCACGAATGCTCGGCAGTGGGTGCCGAGCGTGACTTTTTCCCCTATAACAGGGTCGGTGTCACGAATGCTCGGCAGTGGGTGCCGAGCCTGTTTTTTCCCTATAAGAGGGTCGGTGCCGCGAACGCTCGGCAGCGGTGCCGAACCTGTTTTTTCCATATAACAGGGTCGGTGCCACGAACGCTCGGCAGCGGTGCCGAACCGGTTTTTCCCCTATAACAGGGTCGGTGTCACGAATGCTCGGCAGTGGGTGCCGAGCGTGACTTTTTCCCCTATAACAGGGTCGGTGTTACGAATGCTCGGCAGTGGGTGCCGCGCGTGACTTTTTCCCCTATAACAGGGTCGGTGTCACGAATGCTCGGCAGTGGGTGCCGAGCGTGACTTTTTCCCCTATAACAGGGTCGGTGTCACGAATGCTCGGCAGTGGGTGCCGAGCGTGACTTTTTCCCCTATAACAGGGTCGGTGTCACGAATGCTCGGCAGTGGGTGCCGAGCGTGACTTTTTCCCCTATAACAGGGTCGGTGTCACGAATGCTCGGCAGTGGGTGCCGAGCGTGACTTTTTCCCCTATAACAGGGTCGGTGTCACGAATGCTCGGCAGTGGGTGCCGAGCGTGACTTTTTCCCCTATAACAGGGTCGGTGTCACGAATGCTCGGCAGTGGGTGCCGAGCGTGACTTTTTCCCCTATAACGGGGTCGGTGTCACGAATGCTCGGCAGTGGGTGCCGAGCGTGACTTTTTCCCCTATAACAGGGTCGGTGTCACGAATGCTCGGCAGTGGGTGCCAAGCGTGCAGACTTGTCGTTTATGTGAGTTTGTCTCTTCTGTGCGCCATTTGAACGTCTGACAATTCTGACAATTCTGACAACTCTGACAGATGGGACGCCCATTAAATGCTGTGACCTCTGGGATTCCATCAGATGGGATAGCATTAAATGCATCTCATGATTCGCTGCGGTTAACGAGGTGACGATTGGGATCGCTCCGCCGCTTGGTTTAGATGGGCCGGTCGTACAAGCCCATTAGCCTCGTGGGGCGTGCCCCTCTTCTATAAATCCTCAACCCCCCCCTCATTTCTCACTTCTCCTCTCATTTGCTCAGGCGTTCTTTAGTGTCTCAGACGAGTTTCTCCGGCACCGGCGTTTGTCTCAGGCGAGGTTTTTCGGCTCTCCTTCCTTTCAAGGTAAATTTATAAGTTATGTCTGTAGCTTCTGTCTCAGATGAAGTCTCTTGGTCCGAGCCCTCCCTTCAAGGCGCCGAGGCCTCGTCTCCGAACCCGCCCAAGGGGAAGGTGTTCGGGAAGGATTCCATCGTCGAGGAGCCGAAGAGGATGGGGGAGTTCGGACAGCTACCGGGTCCGTTGACGGGTCTGCATAGGGTCAGGGAGCTCCCGAAGGACCAGGCCGAGCGGATTGTCCATGGGAGGGAGAGGACCTTCGAGGAGAATGAGGCGAGGGAGACGACGGAGGCGGATGATGCAGCGTCGATCCTTCGCGAGGAGGAGTTGGTGGCGATCCGGGATGCTTTTTTCATCCCGGAGGAGTACGAAATCATGTTGCCGGGCCCCGGAGTTAGGGCCAATTCGCCGCTGCCAGTGACCATGTGTTGCTGGCCGGTGGACGCCTTTATCGCCGGCGCCCGGCTACCTCTCCACGCGTTCGCAATTACCGTGGTGAGCTGGTATGGGGTCTGCCCTATCCAGCTCATGCCGAACGCGTGGCGAGTGATTAATGGCTTCGTCCTTCATTGCCAGGCCGCGGGGATCGAACCGCAGCTGAACGTGCTTCGGACGATATACCGGCTCCACCAAGGGAACAAGTCGGAGTACCGGTATTATCTGACTCCGAGGCACGGCGGCAGGCTCGTGGTTTGCCCAGACTCCATCAAGCATTGGCGAGAGAAGTGGTTCGTCGTGCGGGGTCGAGAGGCCTGGCCGATCCCCACCAATTGGGCAGAGGGGGTGACCAAGAGGGCGACGGCGCTGCCGAGACTCTCAGTAGAAGAGGAAGCGGCGGTTCGGACCCTTCTCGACCGGCCGAAGTACGACTGGAAAGATTTGACGGAAGACGTTCTTTACAGGGGAGGGCTCGGCCGCGTAGATCCTAGTACGCGGCTTTTCGCCAAGTTTTTTTTTGTACTTGTTGTCCTGTTCTTCTTTTGTGCTAATCATCATTTTTTTTTTTTTTTTTTTTAATTGACGTAGAATCTATGGACTACGAAGCGGTGTTGGCGCTCCGGGCTGGGCTCGCCAGTAAGGCGCCGAGGAAGCGGAAGAGGGTCGCGTCGAAGCTGCCCTCGACTTCGAAGGTGCCGAGGATTGCGGCACCTGACCAGGCGGTGGAGGTTGTTGACGAACCGGTCATCACCGTGGCGGGGCCTTCGGCTACTGCTCCTGAGGGGGATTTCCCCATCGCTGCCGCGCTCGCCATGCCGACCCCGCCGCTAACTGTAGCAGGCGAGGAGCTCCTGACGGAGGAGCACAAGCGGATCCACATTCCGGACTGGCAGGTCCGGAGGCACGATGGGTTCCTCGGGAACTCGTTGGCGAGTATGCAGGCTGTCAAGCATCTCGCCACTCCGAAGGACCGCGCCGCCATGGACGCGGGGCGGCAGGGCGACGACGTGATCGAGATCGCTCGTTCGGCGGTATCGGTAAGTCCCGAGTTCCCTTCATTCATTTCATCTTGAATCACAAAAAAATTTTTCTAACTCTCTGAGTTCTTCTTCTTCCCCTTGCAGATCGTCGTCCACTTCGGCCACCTCACCGAACGGCTGACCGCCCTCGAGAAGGAGCTGAAGCAGGAGTCCGACCAGGCTCGGAACGAGAAGGCTCGGATGTCGAACCAGCTCGACAAGCTCCGAGTCGAGCATGAAGGCCGGTCTGCGAGGATTCAGCACCTCGAGGCCGAAGTGAAGAGGCTGGAGGACGAGCTGCGTCGGGAGAAGGAGGGGTCGGCCAATCAGGTGGCCGAGGCCGAGGCGAAGCAGGCGGCGGCTGTGAAGGAGGTGGAGGACGCCACCTTGAAGAAGGCCCAGGGGTACCTCGCGCAGAACATGGCGAAAGCCTTCGCCACTGCCCTCGACCGGGTGCGAGAGGCGTACCCCGGGGTGGACGTCTCGGGATGGCGACTCTTCCCCGGACACGTCGAGGGCTTCGACCCCGAGTCCGAAGGGGAAGAGGAGGAGGAGGAGGAGGACGGCGCTGAGGCCGATGCCGGGGTTACTGGCGAGGTCCCGAGCGTCACGGCCACTCCACTGGCGGCGGCGTCTCCTTCGGCGAAGTCGACCCCTACTCCGCCTCGTCGCCCGGGGAAAGAGGTCGAGCACTGATCCGCCTCTCCTTTTATTGTTTTTGGCTGTTTCTGCTTTTCTTTTTTTTTACCGAACTTTGTAATGCCTAATAGCGGACTGGCCACCGCTTCTTTTGACGTAAATGAAATCAAAATTTTTTGCAAGTGTTGGTGTTC
The DNA here is from genome assembly GCA_017893485.1 of Hemerocallis citrina. Classification (NCBI taxonomy): domain Eukaryota; kingdom Viridiplantae; phylum Streptophyta; class Magnoliopsida; order Asparagales; family Asphodelaceae; genus Hemerocallis; species Hemerocallis citrina. Next base: position 304,099,121 of record CM030360.1, read on the forward strand.
GGAAATTTCTGTTTTATGCCCCCTTTTTTGCCGAACTGTCAGACTTTGTTTTTAGAGATGAAAATTTTTCCAAGTGTGGTGCTTCGGCCACGCTCAACGTTTTCGCTGATTGCTACGATTTCTTTGCAGCTTATGGTGATCCCCCAAGGCGTCGAGCTTTCCTACCCGGACGAGGAGGTTAAAGCCGAAGCCGGCCTAGGGGCGACGAGGCTGTGTCTGGCTAGGTGTAGGGAGAAACTTTATGACGTCGAGCTCGGATTGCGCCGAGCCGAGAGCGAGAGGAAGCATCTCCAGCTCGTCCTTGGCCGGCGTGATATCGAGATTCGTCGTTTGGAAAGCCGAATCGCCGAGCTCATACCCGAAGGTGAACACTTGCCCACTGATTTCAGTAATGAGATTCGTGTTCAGTGCATTCGTCATAATTTGTCCAAAATAACAGCGGAGAAGGACGAGTTGCTTTCCGAGATACAGCATCTGCAGTCTGTAGAGGCGAAGCTCCGGAGTGAGGGCGAGGGGCTAACGGCCGAGGTGGCCAGGTTGACGACTGAACGAGTCGAGTTGTACACTTGCTTGATTAGGTTAACGTCGTCGGAGCGTGTTTTAGGACGGTGTGCTGTCCCTAGCTCGTTTGGCGGACTCCGGAACCATTGTCGGTTTAAGGGGTGTAGGAGCAATATCGAATGGCGAGCTACCCCTAGCTCGCTTAGGAGCGAGCTTGCGGAGTATGGTCGAACCAAGTGTTGGACTCCGTACCATTCAACGGCTGTGGGAGCATTTTCGAATGGCGAGCTACTTCTAGCTCGCTTAGGAGCGAGCTCGTGAAGTAGAATCGAGCCAAGTGTTGGACTCCGGAACCATTGTCAGTTTAAAGGGTGTAGGAGCAATTTCGAATGGCGAGCTACTCCTAGCTCGCTTAGGAGCGAGCTTGCGGAGTAGGGTCGAACCAAGTGTTGGACTCCGTACCATCCAACGGCTGTGGGAGCATTTTCGAATGGCGAGCTACTTCTAGCTCGCTTAGGAGCGAGCTCGTGAAGTAGAATCGAGCCAAGTGTTGGACTCCGGAACCATTGTCAGTTTAAAGGGTGTAGGAGCAATTTCGAATGGCGAGCTACTCCTAGCTCGCTTAGGAGCGAGCTTGCGGAGTAGGGTCGAACCAAGTGTTGGACTCCGTACCATCCAACGGCTGTGGGAGCATTTTCGAATGGCGAGCTACTTCTAGCTCGCTTAGGAGCGAGCTCGTGAAGTAGAATCGAGCCAAGTGTTGGACTCCGGAACCATTGTCAGTTTAAAGGGTGTAGGAGCAATTTCGAATGGCGAGCTACTCCTAGCTCGCTTAGGAGCGAGCTTGCGGAGTAGGGTCGAACCAAGTGTTGGACTCCGTACCATCCAACGGCTGTGGGAGCATTTTCGAATGGCGAGCTACTTCTAGCTCGCTTAGGAGCGAGCTCGTGAAGTAGAATCGGGCCAAGTGTTGGACTCCGGAACCATTGTCAGTTTAAAGGGTGTAGGAGCAATTTCGAATGGCGAGCTACTCCTAGCTCGCTTAGGAGCGAGCTTGCGGAGTAGGGTCGAACCAAGTGTTGGACTCCGTACCATCCAACGGCTGTGGGAGCATTTTCGAATGGCGAGCTACTTCTAGCTCGCTTAGGAGCGAGCTCGTGAAGTAGAATCGAGCCAAGTGTTGGACTCCGGAACCATTGTCAGTTTAAAGGGTGTAGGAGCAATTTCGAATGGCGAGCTACTCCTAGCTCGCTTAGGAGCGAGCTTGCGGAGTAGGGTCGAACCAAGTGTTGGACTCCGTACCATCCAACGGCTGTGGGAGCATTTTCGAATGGCGAGCTACTTCTAGCTCGCTTAGGAGCGAGCTCGTGAAGTAGAATCGAGCCAAGTGTTGGACTCCGGAACCATTGTCAGTTTAAAGGGTGTAGGAGCAATTTCGAATGGCGAGCTACTCCTAGCTCGCTTAGGAGCGAGCTTGCGGAGTAGGGTCGAACCAAGTGTTGGACTCCGTACCATCCAACGGCTGTAGGAGCATTTTCGAATGGCGAGCTACTTCTAGCTCGCTTAGGAGCGAGCTCGTGAAGTAGAATCGAGCCAAGTGTTGGACTCCGGAACCATTGTCAGTTTAAAGGGTGTAGGAGCAATTTCGAATGGCGAGCTACACCTAGCTCGCTTAGGAGCGAGCTTGCGGAGTAGGGTCGAACCAAGTGTTGGACTCCGTACCATCCAACGGCTGTAGGAGCATTTTCGAATGGCGAGCTACTTCTAGCTCGCTTAGGAGCGAGCTCGTGAAGTAGAATCGAGCCAAGTGTTGGACTCCGGAACCATTGTCAGTTTAAAGGGTGTACGCAGAGGGAAGTAATAGTAGTGAAAACATGAAGAAACTTCATTTATTAGCCTCTAACGATCGGCTGCTTCTAAAGTTGCTAGCCGTTATTACAATGATAAAAGAAAGTAAAAAAAAAGACAAACTATGACTAGAGAAAGGAGGGGAACGGTTCGGCATCTCGAGTTACTTGGAGAGACGTAGTTGTCTTCTCCTGGTATTTCAAAAGATGGTCGGCGTTCCATGTCCGAGGAATTTCTCTGCCTTCGAGATCCTCTAGCTTGTAGGTACCGGGGCGGATTACTTTCGAGATCTTGTACGGTCCCTCCCAGTTCGGGGCCAGCTTGCTTTTCAGTCCGGGGAATGATATGGCCAACTTCCGAAGGACTAAATCCCCTTCTTTGAGGTCCGTTGGGCGGACCCTTTTGTTGTATGCCAGCTCGATCCTTCTTCGGTAAGCTTGCTGGCGTATGGCAGCTCTCTCTCGGATTTCGTCTATCAGATCTAGGCTTGTTCTGAGTTCTCTAGCGTTCTGCTCTTCTTCATAAGCGATCAGGCGAGGAGAGGGTATCCCGACTTCTAGGGGGATGATGGCTTCGGCCCCATAGGTGAGATTAAATGGGCTTTCGCCTGTTGGGGTCCGCTTGGTGGTGCGGTGATTCCAGAGAACGTTCGGCAGCTGATCTACCCATAGTCCCTTGGAACATTTGTCTAACCTCTTCTTGATTCCTGCAAGAATCTGTCGGTTGGCATTCTCAGCTTGGCCATTCGACTGGGGATGGGAGACGGAGGAGAATCGGTGTTGTATGGTAAGGTCTTCACACAGGGCTCGGAAGGCGGCTCCAGTAAACTGTGTCCCGTTATCTGTGACTATGACTCGGGGAATGCCGAACCGGCAAATCACACTCTTCCAGAAGAATTGAACGACCCTATGTTCGGTGATCGTAGCCAGGGGTCCGGCTTCTATCCATTTAGAGAAATAGTCGACTGCCACGACTAGGAACTTTAGCTGTCCAGGGGCTGGAGGGAATGGTCCCAGTAGGTCCATCCCCCACATAGCGAAGGGAACGGGACTCGATAGGGAGGTCAGCGGTGCCTGCGGAAGACGTCGGATGTCTGCATACTTTTGGCAGGAGCTGCACTGCCGAACGTGTCGTTCGGCGTCCCGTAGGAGAGTGGGCCAGTAATACCCATAGTTCAACACCTTGCGCGCCAGAGCCCTGGATCCAGAATGGGCTCCGCCGATCCCCTCATGGAGCTCCTGAAGGGCGTAGTCGGCTTGCTCGGGGGAGAGGCACCTTAGATACGGTCGACCATCCGCTTGGGTGAAGGAGCGTTTGTATAAGACGCCTTCGAGTAAAGTAAAACGCTCGGCTCGGGCCCTAATTCTTCGTGCTTCCCTCGGATCTTCAGGGAGGAGTCCGTTCCTCAGGAATTCGACAATGGGTTTCATCCAGTTGTCTTCGAGGAGAACGGGCAATGCTTCAACGGAGTCTGGCGTTTCGTCCTCTATGCTCGGCCTTAGGAGGACTTCTATCAAAACGGTCTGTTCCAGGCCTTGAAGGGAGGAGGAGGCTAACTTGGACAAGGCGTCGGCCTGAGCATTTTCTTCTCGAGGGATCCTTTGGATGAGAGCCTCGTCGAACAGCGCCATGAGGCTCTTTACTTTGGACAAGTATTTAGCCATTCTATCGTCGCGGGCTTCATACTCGCCGAGGACCTGGTTAACAATCAACTGGGAGTCGCTGAAAACCCGTAGGCGACGTGCTCCAGCATTTCGGGCCATTCGAAGCCCGGCTATTAGTGCTTCATATTCGGCCTCGTTGTTCGAGGCTTCGAAATTTATCCGGAGTGAGTATTGGAGGAGGAAACCATCTGGTCCTGCCAGGATGACTCCTGCCCCGCTACCCTCATTACAAGAGGACCCGTCAACATAGACCGACCAGACGGGGGGTCCCTTTGCTGCTTGACCAGACTCGGGGATGGTAGTCTCAACTATGAATTCGGCCAGTGCCTGCGCCTTGATTGCAGTCCGAGGCTGATAAGTTATATCGTGCTGGCTCAGCTCGATCGACCACTTCATGAGGCGACCAGAAGTCTCGGGTTTGTGGAGAATCTGTTTCAGTGGCTGGTCGGTAAGGACGACCACCGAATGAGACTGAAAGTAGGGTCTAAGTTTTCTTGCGGCCATTACCAGGGCATACGCCATTTTCTCAATTTTCGGGTACCGGAGTTCGGCATCCCGGAGCACCTTGCTGACGTAGTATATGGGCTTCTGAGCCCTTTCTTCTTCTCTGACTAAGACCGCACTGAGCGTCTGTTCGGAAGCCGCGAGGTAGAGGTAGAGCGGTTCGCCGGGTACTGGTTTGCTAAGGAGAGGGGGATTGACGAGGTAGGCTTTAAGCTGGTCAAAGGAGTCTTGTTGCTGCTGCCCCCACTCGAATCCTTTAGCCCCCCTGAGGGCTTTGAAGAACGGGAGGCACTTCTCCCCGGACTTCGACAGGAAGCGCCCTATGGCGGCTAAGCGACCAGTCAGCCTCTGAACTTCTTTGACATTTCTAGGGGGGGCCATGTCCAGTATGGCCTTGATCTTCTCCGGATTCGCCTCTATTCCTCGTTGGCTAACCATAAAGCCGAGGAACTTGCCTGATGAGACGCCGAACGCACATTTGTTCGGGTTGAGTCTCATATTGTTCCTTCTTAAAACGCCAAATGCTTCTTGGAGGTCGGTCACATGATCAGTACCTCGGATGCTTTTCACCAGCATGTCATCGACATACACTTCCATGTTTCTGCCGATCTGAGCCTGAAAAACTTTGTTGACGAGGCGCTGGTATGTTGCCCCTGCGTTCTTTAGGCCGAATGGCATGACCCTGTAGCAATAAAGGCCTTGGTCGGTTACAAAAGACGTCTTTGGGATATCTGGCGGGAACATCCTTATCTGATTGTAACCAGAGAAAGCGTCCATGAAGCTTAGAAGCTCATGTCCCGAGGTTGCGTCAATCAGAGTGTCGATGCTCGGTAGAGGGAAGGGGTCTTTGGGACAGGCTTTGTTGAGGTCGGTGAAATCAATGCAAATTCTCCATGTTCCGTTGGACTTCTTCACCATTACTACGTTCGATAACCATTCAGGGTAGCTTACCTCCTGTATGAATCGGGCCTTCAGCAATTTATCTACCTCTTCTTTAATAGCGAGCTGTCGCTCGGGGGCGAACTTACGCCTCTTCTGCTGAACCGGTTTGGACCCCGGATCAACACTCAAGCGGTGAACTAAGAGCTCTTCAGAGATACCGGGCATGTCAGCCGCGGACCATGCGAAGAGGTCTTGATTGTCTCGGATGCATTCCACAATATCTGAGTATAGGGCGGACGGGAGGGCCTTGCTTACGAAGAACTTGCGGGTCGGCTCTTGTTCGGAGAAGAGCACCTCCTCCAGTTCGTCCGCTGGCTCGGAGGTCGGTCTTGTGGAATCTTGGGGAATTTCCAGGGTCTCTAGAGAGAGGACGGGCCCAAGGGTCGAAGTCATGTAGCATTTCCGGGCCTGCTCCTGATTTCCCCTTACTTCTCCGACCCCGGATCGGGTGGGAAATTTCATCTTCAGATGATATGCCGAGGGGACTGCTTCCAGAGCCGCGAGGCCTGGCCTGCCCAAAATGACGTTGTAGGCAGCGGGAACATCCACTACCATGAAGTCCATTGGCTCCGTTCTGGTGGTAGGGGTTTGTCCGGCAGTTACATCGAGGGTGATCACCCCTTCTATAGTTACCGGAACCCCCGTGAACCCATGGAGAGTGTAACCGGCGGGTTTGAGTCTGTCTCTGGAGAGCTTTAGGCCTTTGAAAGCGGAGAGGAATAGGATGTTGACGGAGCTGCCGTTATCGACTAAGATTCTCTCCACTTTGAAATTTGCCATGTGGAGGCTAATGACGAGAGCGTCACAATGCGGGATACGGACTCCCTCGAGGTCTTCGTCGGAGAAGGTAACTGGCACTCCGAGGCCCTTGGGAGGAGGCGTGGTTCGGACTGAATTGACCTCTCTGATAAACGCTTTTCGGGAGGAGTTCGAGAAGCCTCCCATCGGACCCCCATGGATGAGGTGGAGGACTCGCTCTTCCTCGAAGTCTGGCGTCTCTTCTCTTTCCGGACGCTTGTTAGCCCCCCGAGGCGGAAGAGGGGGCTCGGCTCGGTCCTTTTTTACAAACTTCGTCAGCTGTCCCCTCTGGATAAGGGCTTCGATCTCGTTTCTCAGAGCACGGCAGTCGTTGGTGTCATGCCCGTGGTCCCGGTGATAGCGGCACCATTTCTCTTTATCTCTTCTCTTGGCGGGAGTATTCATTTTGGGAGCTGGAGGCAAGACCCCGTCTTTTTCGACCTCCATGAAGATGGCCGAGAGGTTAGCGTTGAGGGGAGTGAACTTCTCAAATCTAGGGGGAGGTCGGCGCTGGCCGGCATTATCCTTCTGGAGCTTCTTGGCTCCTTCTTCTTCTGCCCCCTTCCTTTTGAGTCCGGAGGCGGGCGCTTCCCAGTTGGGGGGTCGCTCGGCCTCTTCGGCCCGAATGTACTTTTCGGTGCGAAGAAGAAGGTCGGAAAAGTCATGTGGGGGTTTCTTGGCAAGGGAGGAGCGGAGGTTGGAATTGAGAATGTTGGATTGGAATGCTGCGGTAGCGACGGATTGGTCGAGGGATGCGATGGTTCTGGCCTCGGCTGTGAATCTCTTCACGTAGTCCCTCAATTTCTCCCCCTTTTGCTGACGGAGGTGCAATAGTGAGATGCTGGTTTTCTCGGTCCTTCGGCTGCTGACGAAATGGGTGATGAACAGGGTCCCGAACTGTTCGAAGGAGAATATTGATGCCGGGGCAAGACGAGAGTACCATTCTCGAGCCGGGCCTTTCAGAGTTGCAGGGAACGTCTTGCAGAGGAGGGCATCGGACGCTTGATGGAGGAGCATCAAAGTCTTAAAGCCTTCGATGTGGTCAACTGGATCGGTCTCCCCAGTGTAGTTCTCGAACTGGGGAGGTTTGAAGCCGAAGGGAACAGGAGTATCCACTATGGTCCGGGAGAACGGGGGTCGGCTAGGACGGAGGGTCCTCCCCCTGAGTTCTTCTTCTCGGTTTATTTGTCCCAAGAGTTTTTCCACCTCGTTCAGGCGGCGGTTCATGGTGTCATCTCTCCGGCGGTGATCTGCCGAGCCACGGGACTCGTCTTCGTAAGATAGGGAGCGAGGGCTGCGGCGACGGTGGCTTCGGAAACGACGAGGACTTGGGGTGCGCCTGGAATTGGTAGGAGCGGGTCGAGGAGAAGGGGAACGTTGGCGAGGGCTCCGGACCGGAGGAGGGGAGGGGGCCCTCGGCTCATTGGGATTCTGACGAAGATTGAGGGCCTGTTGTACCATTGCTTGGAATTGCTGGAACTCGGCACGGGTGATGGGTGCCTCATTGTCCCGATGCTGCTGCCGACCTGCGGGAGAGTGCCTCCTTCGGTAGTGATCGGGGGAGTCTTTTCTCCCTCTTCGGGCGGGGGACCCCCTGTGTCCCCGGTGTCGGGGGGATCGCTCTTGGCGGGAGGCCTCTCCCCGAGCCCGCTTTTCGTCCAGATGGCGTCGAAGGTCCTTATCCTCCGGGCGTTTGGGATGGGCATCGTGGCGACCAGAGGCTCGGGGATGATGGGAGGCCATGGAGGCACTGGAGGCGTTGTGGATGGAGAGATTCTCTTGGTGAAGAGGCTGTTTCTGAGGGTTAGGACCCTTTGGATCAGGAGGGGGGTTCTGTTGAAGCGGCTCTTCCATGGTAGGAGGGAGTTGCCCTTGTTGCTGAGCGGGATCAGGATGGACTTCTTGCTGGTCAGGGTTGGGCGCTCGGTTGGAGCCCCTGGATCTAACTTTGCGAGGCGGCATGGTAGGAGAGAACCTGTTCACCGGGAAGAGGAGAGGTCCCTATTCGTTAGGTTCCCACAGACGGCGCCAATCTGTTGCCGCTAAATTTGGTGTGGGGGCAAACAGATAGAACTTGTGGATTCTTGGGGAAACTGAACAGGAAAACCTGCGTACCTGTTCCGTCGGGCCTCGTTTGTCGTTCCTGCCGTGCACCTGCAAAAAGTGCGAGACACCGGGGGGGATCCCGGCGACGCACCCTCCGACGCTCAAGTCAGTAATCGAAGAGATTATGAAGGAGCGTAAAAACTGGTGAAGAGTTGATTACCTGTTAATGGAGATGGGTGAAGGGTATTTATAGGCGTCTTAGGGAATGGTTTTAGGAATGTAATCCCCGTGATTAGATAAGGCATATTCCTCGTAGTCAGATAAGGTATGTAATCTGATAAGGTATATTCCCTGTAATCAGTTAAGGAATTTTAATCCCCAAATCCCAGTGAAAAGGTAGATGTCCATCAGGGTCGTTGATCGTGTTTAATCAGGAATCCTGACTCTGCCTTGTTGGATTGGGAGCGCAGCGGGTTGAGATCCGCGCCCTCTTGTTGGCGGATCCATTCGCGGATCATTGGGCCCTAGGAGGGCAGATCCAATACCCGTTTTGGTCCTCTTGTGGGCGAAATTACCGTTTTACCCTCAGGTCTCAAGATTCGTGCCCGATTCGGACGGTTCCGATTAAATCCCATTTTTAGCCATATCAATGACTAAATGGTAGCTCATCCACTATGACCATATACGCAAGACCCTTCCTAGCTTCATCTTGGTTAAATATCCAATTAGTTGATACACCCTCCCTCTTCTCACCTCTTTGAACTGGTTGTAAACTCAATAGATTTTGTGAAGTCTCTTTATTGTGTGGATTATCACGACAACTACCCATGTGATTTTTCAAAGCTGTTGTTCCATTTTTTTTAGTATTGGCATTAAACTGTTTGGCACAATAATTGCACTTTGCTTTAACACTTCCATCTAAGTCATTGATCTTAGTAAAATGAAGCCAAAGTTTGGATCTAGATTTAATTGCTTTTCTAGAACTTTGTGAGGGTTGGGGTTGCATACTTGCTTCTACATGGCTTAAATTATCAACGGTAATAGAATTTGAATCCTCACGACCGCTACTATCTTGTCTATCCATATCAAAATCCATACTAACAGTAAAAAAGTTCAAGGTGACAGTACAACAACTAGAAATTCTTCGAATCAAATCTACCAATTTAAACCAAACAAAAGTATAAACCAAAACTTATTAATTTCTCATTACAAATTTAAAATTTTAACACTTAGAAGTTAGAAATATCAAGATTAATTTATACCTTAGCACTTAGCAGCTTAGTTTGAGAGGCACTGCCACTGCGAATTGTGATGGAGAATCAGGGGAATAGAGGAGGCCGGTCAAGGGAACGGCACGTCGGCGCCAGAGGAGGATCGGAGAGTCGATACTGGAGGGTGCGAGTCGTGCGACTGTACGAGGGTGCGAGTCGTGTGACTGTGCGAGGAGGGATGGAGATCAGGAGTCGAGAGCCGATGATGTAGATCGACTGATCGAGAGTCAAGACCGTCTAGGGTTAAAGGAATTGAGAATTGAGAGAGGAGAGGAATGGATCTGTGAAATTGAGAGTGATTTGGAGATGAGCCTTGGCCGAATTAATAGATTGAGAAGGAGAAGTGGAGAAGGAGAACTCTGGAGAAGTCATCATTAATAGATAGTTGTACTTGAGAAGTGAGAACGTCGGTGAAGAGTGAAGTCACTGAAGTGGAGAAGAAGATGAGAAGTCAAGGGTTAGGGCATCGGTTTTCGATTTCGGCTGAAGTGAAGGGGGAAGGGGAAGGGCCGAAGGGTATTAATCTGAGAAGAAGAAAAAAAAGTTCGATTTTTTTTACGGTTCGGTTTTTTTAGAATCCAACCAAAAACCGACCCGAACTCTCTAACAAAACTACGGTTTGGATCAAAACCGAACGGAAAAACCAAAAAACCGAACCAAATTGATAAATTTAGGTTCGGTTCGGTTCGGTAATCGGTTTTAACCGAAGTATGAACAGCCCTAGATGGAGCAACATCATCTGTCGCTATTTTATTTATTTATTTATTTTTCTTAAAAAAAAAAAATTTAAAGTGAATAGTGCCTCTGGCACATTCAACTTTTAAAAAAAAATTTTTTTGTCACCTTTAGCCGATTACGAAAATACCCTTCACATTTGAAAACTGAAAAAATCGAATAGAAGGATGTTCTTCATCTGTTTGGTGCTTTTAATTTTTTTATTTTTTTTATAAAGTTGAATTGTGAATTTACGAAAAAATCCTGCTCACTTCCTCCTATATATATGCATACTTCTTACGGCAAATCATCTCATCCTTCTTCTGAGTTAAAAATTCCTCTTTACTCATTGCTGATATCTTCATATCGAATAAAAAATAATGTCTATCCGAAGATATATTGGTAGAATTAAATCCACGATTTGCAGCGGATCTGAGCATGGCAACAACAGTACGGAGGCCGGTCCGATGACGGAATCTCGTGATTTTGTCGACTCGAGTTTGTGGAAATCTGTGGTTGATGACCGCCAACATTTGTATCAACTCATTGCCGATCAGCCTATAGGTGGGTTTTGTAAATTTAGAGGAAAATGGACTGATCTAATAAAGGCATACGAGCGATGTTCTCGTGTTCCATTAGTGAAACACTTAATCGATCAAACCGGATGGCAGCGTTTATTCACAATAAATACGGAAAAATCATCAATGAGGCTAGTGGAGGCCTTGGTTGAGAGATGGTGGGATACTACACACACTTTTTATTTACCGTGTGGTGAGTTGGGATTCACCCCGTTAGATTGGACAATGCTAACGGGGTTATCGATCGGATCCAGTAAAGCCCCTCCGTGCATCGATGAAGATTATCCCTTCGAATTTTTCCCAGAGATTACTGAATCTGATTGGAAATCTTCAGCAATACGCAGTTCCTAAAGAAGTATTTTCATAGTAACGTGATCGAGACAGCTCAAGTTGATGAGAATCTAGCGTCAATGATCACAAGAGCATTCTTTATGTTCGTTCTTTCAGAGTTTCGTTTCACCAATGGTTCTTGCTTGATAAGATCTGGTTGGCTTGCAGCACTAGAAGATCTTAATAAAGTAGGTACATATGATTGGGATGGCCAAGCACTATCAATACTATACATGTCTCTAGATTCTTGCAGCAGAGTTAACGTGAAGTCTTTTAAAGGTCCATGGCAAGTACTAGAGGTAACATTACATGTGCTTTAAAGATTTATATTAAAGTTATTTGTTCAATTTGGGAGTATTTATTTGTAAACTAATATAGATTTTTCATCTACAGTATTGGGCGTATGAATATACAAATATATGTGTTCCAATAACTGCAAAAACGGAAGATATGGCAAATGTTTTAATAGCTTCCGATAAATGGCCGAAAATTACATATTGGAACAAAGATCAATTAGATACTAATATAGCATACACAATTAGGTATAATATTGGCATAGTTAGATATCAATTGGAGATGCGTTCTTATGCATCTATAATTTGGCAGCCTTATTCGGGATCGAGGTACGAGAATGAGCGTGAAGTGCAGATTGCGAACATACTATCTCGGCACCGAGTTATTTTTGAGTACTGCTCACAGGTAAAATTATCCATATTTGCAAAGTTTTTTTTATCTTAATTTATTAATAAATGCATCACCCTGAAATAGTTGTATGTGTGGTTCGAATAATGTATACCATATAAGGTGTATGGTATCTAGGTAATCGTTGTTATCACCAAATTACGGGATTTATTACTATCCCAATTGACCCACCAAAATTTGTGCCTCAATTATTACCGGAAGATTTTTGTCCTCCTATTGACGCGTCAGTCTTGGTCCGGCTTGTGCCACAAAAGAAATACGATAAGTATTGGGCAAAAGTATCAATAGGTGCTATTATGCCGACTCTTTCGCATCATACGAATGTGGATTTTATTGGTCCCACTAGCAATATTGATCCAAATGCTCAATTGCCCTTCCCTGCTCCTCCTTTTTGGGCACCATCAGAGTATGCAACTGAAATGAACATACATGTTCCACCAGTACATAGCGAATGTGCGTTGAGATTCCACTTTTTTCAGGTGGTACAGTAACGAGGATTATCAAAGAGGGATCTTGCAATTTGGGGCCTCACGGTGTAATATCATATGTGAGCATGCCTCATAATATTTTTTATCAATATTCAAATTTCTTTTAGAATACGATGGATTTTTAATTCTTTTTTAATAAATTACGAACAATATTTGCAGGACGAGTTAGACCAACGACACCAGGAGTCGACTTATAATGAAGCTCAATTAAGGCTATTCATAATGACAGAAACTGTGTTGAAAGAATCTATTCTCGTTCAAGTATTTACTAGTAGGAGAAGTGTTTATGATCGACCGTCAATTTTTGGACGACGAAGTGTTTCTAACGATCGACCGTCAATTTCTGGTATGAGAAGTCTTCATTCGACACCGGAATATGTGCCGAATACACAGTTTGATAACGAGGAGTAGCATCTGTAAATAATGTTTAATGTCAATGTGTATGAATTAATTATTGTTTAATTAATGTTTAATTCATGCTTAATGCTTATTGAACATTTACTTAAGTGTTCAGATGTGTTTATGTTATGTCCTGTAAACAAGGGTAAAAATGACATTCTATTTATAAACTTTATGTCATGTTAACTTTATCCCATGTGATACTTTTTTGGACAGAAGAACATGAAATGATTTTTTTTTGTCAAAGTTGGCAGTTCATGTTTACTTGGTTTATATGGGGGAGAAATGACACATACTTATTTCTAACCTACATTAGCCTATATGAAAGAATCACTTTATGTCATTTAATTGAGACTACACTATGTTACATTGTCCCGAAACCAACTTTATGTCATTTATTCTGACAAACCCATTGTCTCATTTCACGCACTTTTTAAAACAACGTCACATGGATACACAGTTGCTTCATCGTCCCCTATATATACACCATAGTGCCTCCTGCTAGAGAAACAGATTAGCTACAATATCATCGACTTTATACTTTCATATTTGCAATGGAATGTGAATTTAGTTCATCATCTTCCTCCACTTCATTAGACGAAGAGTCTGAGCAAAGTGCTCAACTAGCCATGTTGGGAAGACGTGTTCAGCAGAACATGCAAATTTTTTCCATCGCATTTCAACAAAGTCAACAAACAAACCACTGGAGATATATACGTTATGAAAGGGAAGATTGGGACATGCGTCTTCGAAGAGATTATTTTGCTGAGAATCCAATTTACGGCGACAATATATTCCGACGTCAATTTCGTATGCGGCGAGTTTTATTCCAACGTATTTTGAAAGCGACTGTTAACTACGATGAATTCTTCCAACAACGACAGGATGCAACTAGAAAACTAGGTTTATCTCCCTATCAAAAAATCAATGCTGCTATACGTTGCTTGGCTTACGGATCATTAGCTGATTCAATCGATGAGTACGTGCGAATTGGAGAGACTACTGTTTTGAAAACAATACGTCGTTTTTGTGTGGCTATTGTGAACATGTTTGGACCTTAGTATTTGCGGGCTCCAACCACTGCTGATATTCGAAGACTACTTGAAGAAAATCAAGCCCGTGGGTTTCCAGGAATGTTAGGTAGTGTTGATTGCATGCACTGGACTTGCAAAAATTGTCCAGCAGCATGGCACGGCAAGTATACCGGACACGTTCGGGAGCCAACTATTATTCTTGAAGCAGTTGTACCTTACGACCTATGGTTCTGGCATTCATTTTTCGAAATTCTAGGATGCAATAATGACCTTAACATGCTCAATCGGTCCACATTATTTAATGATCTTCTTGATGGGTCTGCACCAGGCGCAAATTTCACTATCGACAATAACAACTACAACATTGGGTACTATTTAGCTGATGGTATTTACCCTCCGTTGGCTACCATAATTAAAACATACTCGTCACCGGAAACTCAAAAGAACAAAATTTTTTCCCAGATGCAAGAAGCTGCAAGAAAGGATGTTGAACGCGGATTCGGTGTTTTACAAGCACGATTTGCAATTGTAAGAGGTCCAGCATGGTACTGGGATGCGGACAGTCTATCTTATATAATGAGGACATGTATTATTTTACACAATATGATTGTAGAGGACAGATGGGAAGAAGCACTTCATGATTATGACTATGACCAAAGTGCGGATTCTACCTTCAGCGTACCGAGCAGAACTGGAGCTTCAACAAGTACATCCAGATTAGCACGCAATGTAGAACTACATGATAGACAGAAATATCATCAACTACGAGCAGATTTGGTGGAGCACATATGGAACGAATATGGAGATGAGTTTTAGTAAGAAATGTTAGTAATGTTTTAGAGTCATTTGCAAGCAATTTATATTTTATAATGTTTAACTTATAATCAGTCAATATGTCTTTCTACTTTTCATTCTAGCTTATTACAAAATTATATTATGTATTGTTTAATCTAGAATCAGCATTAAAAATGTATGGATCTACTTGGAAGACACATCAATTAAGTCTTTAATAATTTAAACTGAAATAGACACTTCTTAATAGGTAGTTAAACATAAAGCAACTACATAACTTAAAATAAGCAGGATACAAAGAATATTGCAAAATATAAGAAAACAACATTGATACAAAAAATTCAACTAGTTGTAACCACGACTTTGCATAATTTTACGTTGTCTACACATGAAATAATGACGTTGAGCCCTGGGTAAACTATTTATGTCCAAACTCATTATGCGGTCTTCCTATTTTCGTTTTCTCATTTCGTGCTCTTCTTGTTTCATTTCGTACTCTTTTTGTTTGAGCTCAAGCTTCTTTTCCGTTGCCATCATCATCCTATCAGATGACTCCTTAAAAATATTGTTAAATGTTCTAGTCTCAATTACCATTTCAGAAAATTGAGCTGATTCAATCGGTCTTTTCCCCTTTCTCTTCTCCGCTTTACGACCGGGTGGTCGGGAGAGGGCTAGAGGCGAATCTAAATCGGTCGGTATATCTGATTCCTAGTCTTGCATTGCTGGTGTACGTATTGTGCTACCTTCTTCACCAGATTGAGAGCTACGGCCTGATTCGAAGACATGCGTTGTACGTAGTGAAAATTTTGGTTGATCTTTAAGGACCTCATAACATTCTTCAAATTTAAATGCTTTCCCGAATGACTGCATGTATTCCACTCTTGCTTCGCGTAGCTATAAAAAAGAGTAAATAAACTTGGGTAAAAAAATATTGTACTTGTATTCAAAAAAATTAAATCCGCTAAATTATGCATACCTTATTCGTCTCAGTTGTTCCACTTGCAGCTCTATTTGTTACACTGTTCAACTTCGCAATGAACAGAGAAACAGATTTAGCAATTGCACAAAATCGACTAGAAAGAGAGCCAGCTGTCCGGTCTGTCGGAGTGCTAATTAGAGTTTCAAATTGCTTGAATGCTCGATCCCAAAACCGTGTCTCGGATTGGTCGTTGCCGGTTAATGGATCCTGAGTAATAGATACCCAGCTTTGGGAAAGAATAGCATCTTCATTAGAAGTGTATGTCCTGCCCCTATTATTACTACGAGTTGCCATTGCTGAAAGTTGTGTTGTATTTGGAAAAATAAGAAGAAGGAATAAAACAATAGAAATGAAAGATAGAAATATAGAGACAGAGATACGCAGATAGAAATAAACAGATAGGGAAGCGTCGATAGAAATAAGGAGACAATGAAGTTCAATTTTTACATGAGCGGAATGGAGTGCCATATATTTATACACTGCGTTTGCAAATGTAACCATTAAAAAAATTAATTCTTAAATGGTCAATAGCCGTTGGATTTTAAAATAAAAAAATTAAATAACATTGTGCCGTTGGATAAAACAACGGTTAAATCCTTAGGGGTAAAAGGGTAAATGTATGCCCTAAATATTGTTTAGCAAAAGTGAGGGACGGATGAAATTCATCTGCCTCTCACTTTCAACTTTTTTTTGTTAATAAACTTTACCTATTTAATAAATTAATTTTATATATTAAAAATCAAATTAACGAATAGACGGAACAACTTCATCCGTTTTTCAAATTTTTATTAAAAATCGAATTAAGACGGATGATCATCAGCCGTCCCAACCCTCAAACGGATGAACATCCTCCATCCCCTATATTTAGCAATCGTCTAAAGCGGCTCCTAACTTTAGCAGCCTACTGTACATTCCTATTCTAAATTTTGAGTTTTTAGCGAACGACTACATGCCTTTTTCCTAAAGCTATTTCTAATTTTTGAGTTTTTAGCCAACGATAGTGGATGCTCTAATAGGTCTGAACTGTACATCCTTTCCACATCATTGTACTCTTCTATCTGGAAGACTTTGGCGATTCTTTTTCTCGGTTCTTTGACATCAGCTGTACCAAAAAAAAAATAAGATATATGATATAAGTTAACATACTAGAATTATTATTACATGTTCTGTAGAAGTATTCGTGAGTCTAGATCAGAATTACTTTTACCAATATACTTCATGACCTTATACGAACTGCCCTTTTGGGTGATTAAACAAATTGATAAGCTTACAAGGGATTCCTCGTGCATGGGTATAGCGAGAAAGAGGAGAGGAGTCAATTTTTTAAGATGGGGAAGAGTGTGTAAGAGTAAACAGAGCAGAGGGTTTGGTATCACCGATCTCAAGAACATGAATCATACTTACATGGTGGTGGAAAATTTATAGTAAACCAAGTGCGATTTCGGCTGGGTGGTTTAAAAACTATAGTAAATTTAATCGTGTTAAATATGGTAATAAGGGGAGTGGAGGGGCTAGTTCGGCTATGTGGTGAGGTGTATGCAGACTATGTTTAACTTTTCATGCTAACACAACCTCAGTAGTGGGGAATGGGAGGGATACAAGATTTTGGTAGACGTGTGGTACAAATGCTGTAGCATCTTTATTTTCAAAATTGTTTGAATTAGAGCATCTGTAGTCGTGGTTTGCTAAATTTTTGGTATATAGAAATTGGAAATAGGAAAAAAGGAATGTCGTTGTAGTCGTGCAAAGCTGTTATTTGTTTCGTCACATGTTTTTTATTTTGAGACGGAAGATTATCTTTCGTCGCAGCGCTCTGCAAACGCAAATGTATAGGACGGAAGATAATTTACCGTCTGTCGATTAAAAAAATTAAAAAAATAACGCAAAGTGCTTGGACGGTAAACGATCCCTCGTTAGAACATTTTTTATTCTTATTTTTTAATTTTTTCAAATGGACGGGAGATATTCTCCATAATCTCCCGTCCGAGACAATTGGTTGAATCTCCCCCCCCCTCCCGCAGATGGCAAATAATGTTCCGTCGCTCGATTTTTTTTAAAATTAAAAAAAAATATATGCAAGGGACGGCCAATCTTGTTTCGTCCATCAATTTGGGCTCAAAAGTGGATCACGGGCGTGCTTTACACTTTCGTCGCATGCGATAAAGTAAAAAAAAAAAAATCAAAAGTAAAATAATTATGCTGGTCGACCAAAAATTTTGTGACACAATTACCCTTTTGTGTCTTTCGGTGTCTCCATATATATGGAGTTGAGGTTAAGAGAAATAAGTTAACTTCAAACAACAGATTGCTATATACGAGTTTCGGTTTGAACCAATATTCCTACCTTTCTACATCATTCCAGTCTCAAATCAAAAACAAATAATATGTCGATTCGACGTTTCATTGGTAGGCAAAAATCAAAGGGTGTATCTAGTTCTGATCATGAAAACAGAGGCAAACAACCTGAAGCGGATACTCAAGAAGTGGATTTATGCGATCAAACAATGTGGACACCAGTGGTCGACAACGAATTTCATATCTGTAAGAATGTTACTGAAAACTCTTTTGGTGGGTTCTGTAACTTTAGGGGTAGTTGGAATGGTCCAATTAAAGCTTACAAGATATGCTCTTGTATCCCAATAGTGAAACAAATAATAGATAACACTGGTTGGCAAAGTTTTTCTACAATTGATACCGAAAAATCATCCCATTTTTTGTTTACTTCTTCGGCGAATTCCTTTTCGCCAATGGTGCTTCCGTTATTAGGTGTGGATGGCTTGCAGCTCTTGAAGATCTAATTAAAGTTGGTACATTTGATTGGGGTGGTCAAGCTTTAGCACTGTTGTACATGTCTCTGGAAGCTTGTTCTAGGCATAAAGTTAAATCTTTCAACGGTCCATGGCAAGTACTAGAGGTAATTTTATTAATTACAGTAATAATTTGATTATATATATATATATATATATATATATATATATATATATATATATATATTCGATACTAATACATCTTTATATTCTCAGTATTGGGCATATGAATACACACATGTATGTATTCCAATCACTATAAATACGGGAAATGTTGTCGACGATATCCGAGCCGTTGACAAAAGATCAAAAATAACACGTTGGAACAAAAGTGAAATTGAGTATCGAAAAACAGTTCAAGTTAGGTACAATATTTCTATTCCTAGGTACCAATTTGAGATGCGAACTTCTGCATCAATTATATGGCAATTGTATTTGGGGTCTTCACATGAGGTTGAGCATGATATCATGTTTGCTAATATCATGTCTCGTCACCGAGTGATTCTCCAGTTTTGCGAGTAGGTAATAGTTTATATTTGTTAATTTATCCAATGTTATATTCATCGAGTTATTTAGGAAATATTTAATTTTTGTAAAATGTTACAAAATTATGTTGTAGGGTGTTTGGTATCTTGGTGATCGGTGTTACCGTCAATTGACTGGAATTATAGCAATACCAATAGAACCACTAGTTGTTATGTTTAGAATACCCGCACAAAATATATGTCCACCTATTAACGCTTCTCAATTGGTCCAACTAGTAACCCAACGTATATATGATAAGTATTGGGCCAAAGTATCAATAGGTACTATCATAAAGAAAGTCTTGCATGCGGCAAATATTGATTTCATCGAACCAGCTAGCGTTAATGATCCGACTGCATAGTTACCCTTTCCTGCTCCACCATTTTGAGCCCCTTCTGAGTACGTCACACAACCAATTCAAGATCAGCCTGTGGACTACGGGGAGTGTGTTGTGAAATTCCACTGTATTCCGGGGGTACAGTTATAAGAAGTTATCCACGAGAACCTGTTCATTTAGAACCCCGTGGTTCAAAATCTTATGTAAGTTTGTTTTGCAACATTCATACTTTACCAAAAAATTGTTAATTGACTATTTACATCTTTCAACAGGAGGAATTGTACCAAGAACATGCTCAAGCGTCTAATACGGAAACACAATTACGACGGTTGATTCTAATTGACACAGTATTGAGGTCCTCTATTCCAACACAAGTTGTCGTTCGTCGAAGATCAATATCAGTAGATCGCCCTTCGCAGTTGGTTCGACGAGGCATGCGTAGGAATTTTGACTACAACAATACTTATTATGAATCATCTATTCAATCATCGGATTTTGTGCCTGAAACACAAGCTGAGTATGCTGAATAGATATGGTGTTTCTTGTACTATGAATTTTGTATTATGACTTTACATGAAGATGTGTTTACGAGTGAAAGTATATTTTAAAAGCTGTTATGGGGACATTTGCTAATTGGGGCATTTTAGTCTTATGGTTGAACATTGGATACTATGGTCAAAAGGATTTCACAATTTATCATATCTAAAAATTAAAAGCTGATGTGAACAAGATGGTGTCACGTCTTGTCTTTTCAAACATCAAATCAAACTTTATCCCATTTTGTTTGTATCCGTTGAGCATTTCTCCGAATTCGTATCCCGATAGTCTATTTAAGTTCATCATTTGAAGCATGAACCAAAATACCCACACTAAATCACTAATCAAGAAATGGCTTCTACAAGTTATGACTGGATTCTTCTTCATCTGACGAGAAAAATGATATGCTAGCGAGGATTATTAATCAACATATGAATATGTTGTCGTTAGTTGTTCAAGACAATCAGCATACAAACCATCACCGGTATATTCATCGGGAAAGAGAAGATGGTGATCGACGGCTTCACAGGGAATATTTTGCCAATAATCCTATCTATGGTGATACTCTATTTCAACGTCGGTTTCTGTAACTCCCTGTTCCAGTTGTACGTATTTTATTACGTGAATTTTTGTACTTCAATTTTTAGATCAGTTTTATTTTTCTTTTTGGACTCTTTATCTAAAGCCAGAATATTTTTCTGATCAATTCTATAATTTTGTGATTTTTCGACCGGAGTTTAAATACAAATTTTAAACCCTGATTAATCCTAATCCTAACCCACTCCCACTAATCACTCACTCACAGCCAAATCCTGCCTAATTCTACGCCTAACTCCATGACTTCTCCTCCTTGTTCTCATTTTTCTTCTAACAACCTAACTCTTCACATTTTTTTTTCACACCTATGCTCTCGTTTTTGTACACCTCCACCACCCTACTACTCCTAATCACCTCTTCCGTCACTATCTCCTCTTTCATTTTTCTACAATCAACCCCTCTTTCTCTCCTTATATATTATTATATATGATACAAATGCATGCATACATGCATATTGTGTCTCTCCCTTCTTTTATATATATACACACACCCATGTGCATACAGCCATCCCACACTTCTCATTTCTTTCTTTCTATATATACACCCACACACATAAACCCCTCATTTCTACATCTCATTCTTCACTTCTCCATCTCTTCCTCTGTCTTCTTCACACCCGAGAGCTCAAATAACACCCGAGCTCCACTTTATCCTCCACCGTCGAGCCGACGACTCTATTTCTATGGTCCCGTGAACCCCAAAAAACAAATCGAACTCACTCCGTCTCTGCAAGCCGCGCGACCTCGTTGTTGTTGTCGCTCATCGTTGCTACCGTTGCTTGCTCGCTACCATCTTGCCGCCATTCTTACTGCCGTTGTGCTGCCGTTCGTTACCGACGTCGCTTCTTCTTTTCGTGGTTAGCACCACCACCGTAATCGTCACGTTATAAGGCAAGTACCTTGTACACTCTTTTTGTTCTCGTACAAGCATTTTCCTTAGACTCGTGGCAAGTAGTCTAATTATCATCATGTTTTATTGGTAAATTCCATTCTAGTCACTTGTTCCATGCTATATCAACTCAAGAGTGAACCGTTAACACATTTCGAATCGTGTTATCGAATATCGAATATTCAACCTTACTATCTCTAAATTTCTTGACCTTGCACTAAGAACTCGACCATGTTCCCGATACTGGAATGAAGATTTTCTACGTGGAAATCGTAGCCCATCGAGTCCCGAATCCATAACATCTTACGGTTTCTCAATCGGATGTATAGATTGTGAGATATCGCGATTTTAGTACTGGCATATCTTGAATTTCTGAACCTGCAGGGAATTACTAACCGGTATCTTGTACTGAGAATTCCACCATGTTCCCGATACTGAATCGAAAAACTTTCTACATGAAAATCGTAGCCCTTCGAGTGTAGATATCCTAAATATATTGCGGTTTCTCAATCGGATGTATAGATTGTGAGATATCGCGATTTTAGTACTGGCATATCGTGAATTTCTGAACCTGCACGGGATTACTAACCGGTATCTTGTACTGAGAATTCGACCATGTTTTCGATACTGGATCGAAAAACTTTCTACATTAAAATCGTAGCCCTTTGAGTCTAGATATCTGAAACATCCTATAGTTTCTCAATCCGATGTATAGATTGTAAGATATCGCAATTTTAGTATTGTGACTCTGAATTTCCAGAATGCGCGCGAAACATCGAAACCAGTGAAGAATGAATTTGTACGCATAACTACTGTCTCTAGAATGTATCGTGTGAATATGCGTTAGAACCGGAAGAGAGTCTACTTTCTAGAATCTCTGACGGAATTGGATTTGCTTTTCTGTAACAACGGAAAAGTAAATTTGAATGCAGATATGTTAAGTTGTCTAAAAATTCATCTCTACGTTTTTGCATATAAACCCATTACTTTTCATATTTAATGAACTGAGTGTATTATTGTTCTTCTAATAATAACTTGCATAGATATAATAGGTTGATAGAATGCATTTTATACCACTTGATAATTCTATAATAACTACTCTCGATACATGCATTCGTTTTACGTCTCATGTCCATGATTACTGCCCTTGATATTTTTCTTGACTAAACTATTTGATTACACCGTTTCACTAGTCGTACCAACTGCATGTTCATAATTAATTATAAAAGAATAACAAGCCGGGGTTATAAGGGTACGACTTAATAGTGGACAATATAGGGGAGTATACTCGGAAGGGGGCCCGTATTTTTCGAAATAGTGAATCTTGATTCTTAATTCTTGATTACACAATTCTTGATTACATAATTCTCGATTACATGATTTATGATTACATGTCTTAATACTATCACTGGAAGACCCGAATATATAATCCTATAAAATTCACTACTTAAGTCTAAACGTCACATGATTGATATGCACCGAACTTGTGGTATGGAACACAGGATTGCGTGCATTAGATAAGTTAATAAAACAGATAAATTCGAGATTTTCACTATGCATGATTCTTGATTACATGACTCTTCGTTACATGACTCTTGATTCTTGATTACATGATTCTTGATTACATGACCCTTGATTACATGATTATCGATTAACTGAGCCTAGATTATCAATTGCTTATACCTTGAAGTCTAGAATACACTAGTTACAGTTATTACTTACATGATCATATTGTCCTTGTTCCTTGCTTACTTCCATATTGTATTTGTACTTCTACTTCTTGTTTCTTCCATATTATATTTTGTTATATTACCCCTTCTACTGCTTGTTTCTACTTGTTGCACGAAACTTGCTCTAACAGGAACTAATCTATTTTTCTTTGAGTTAATAATTATACAGGTACTGATGGACCCGACGAGCAAACTCTCTAGACGATCGTTGCTGCTTCCTTACTACTTCATGTTGTTTTTCTTTCAGTCGCTATTTTATCTAGTTGTTATAGCGAACTGCTTATCATATTATTTTAATTCTGGCACATTGTACTCCCGGGCATCTTGATCCGATGTTGATATATTATCCAAATGATGGTTATTCTATTTTCAGCTCATGTGATTATTATATTTGCCTGCGTGAATGTGTTATAAAGATCTTGTTGAGCTTATAATTGTACAGCTTATGGATGATGTATATCATTCGCTGGGCCTCAGTTGCATGCCTGTATTTCCGTATAGTGGGAAGCGGGGCATGACAGTTTCATATGCGCCGGGATTTATTTATTCGAATACTCCAAGCAACTGTAAGTTATGATCAATATTTTCTTCAATGTCAAGATACAACAAAAATATTTGGCTTATCCCCGCATCAAAAAATTACTGCCGCAATACGTTGTTTGGCATATGGAACTTCTGCCGATGCAATTGACGAGTACCTACGTATAGGCGAATGTACGGTATTGAAGACATTGCGACGATTTTGCATGACAATTGTTAATGTGTTCGGTCCACAATACATGAGACATCCAACGGCTAATGATGTGGAGATGCTTTTCGCAGAAAATTCAGCTAGGGGATTTTCTGGAATGTTAGGAAGTATTGATTGCATGCATTGGTCATGAAAAAATTGTCCAGCAGCCTGGCATGGTCAATACACGAGTCACGTACGTGAACCAACTATTGTGTTTAAAGCAGTGGCATCTTATGATCTATAGTTTTGGCATTCATTCTTTGGAATGCCGGGGTGCAATAATGATCTGAACGTACTCAACCATTCTCCACTATTCAACAACATTTTCGATGGTTGTGCACCACCTGCTGAATTTGTAATACACAATCATGCATACAACATGGGGTATTATTTAGCTGATGGTATATACCCCCCATTGGCGACTATAGTGAAGACTTACTTAGCCCCAGATACACCGAAAAAGAAGAATTTGCCCAGAAACAAGAGGCTGCATGGAAGGATGTTGAGCGCGCCTTCAGGGTATTACAAGCACGATTTTCTATAGTTAGAGGTCCAACCAGACTTTGGGATACTGACAGTCTCTCATATATTATGAAAACGTGTATCATATTACAAAATATGATTGTTGAAGATGAAAGGAAAGATGGGATCGGTGAATATGTATACGACCATGATTCTAACTCGACCTTCGTCATACCTAATAGGTCTGATCCAACTGAGCGTGCAGCTCGAGCGGCACGTACTGTATAGCTTCATGACAGACAAATGCTGTAACGCCCCGAATCTCAAATACACTGAATTCGAGATGTTCTACAGGATCTTTTCGCTTTTCTTAGTACAATTTTACAAGGAAATAAAAACCTTTCTCTTTACATCAGAGTTTACATCATTTATTATATTTACATTGCACAGCGGAAGTAAAATTTTACAACAACATTATAAATGTACAACAACATTGAAGGAATCTTTAAGCATTTGTTCCTCCTTAATCTTTTTCATGCCATTTATCATGCATACAAAACTGTGGGTACGTCGGTTTATTCAACCGACGATAATTATACATGGCCATCCTCTATGCCAGAAACAGTATAACGATTCTCATTTCTTAACAAATCACAAACATTGTTCACATATCAAAATAAAGTAAAAGGAGAAAATCTTAATGATGTCGTGTCGTGATCGTGCACTTAATCCTTAATGCAATTATTTAATTTACATGACACTAATGCGCACTTGTTCGGATTCTATGCATCCCATACTACATAGGTCAGAGGGCAAGCCTCTTAATTGTTCTTCATTGTTGTAGGGTTCAATCCCTCGCCATGACTTAATCTACTACTGTAATTACGGTGAGTATCCTAGATGATCTATGAGTACAAGCACGTGCACTGGACCCTGGAGGGGAACCCCACGCCATGTCTTGACTCATCAAGCATGCATTCTGTGGCAATTCAGCCTTCTCCCTGAACACGATCCTCTTGCAGTCACCAAACATCCCACAAGCGTGGCTAAAGTCCGATCATTACTGAGTTGTGCCCACGCCATGTCTTGACTCATCAAGCATGCATTCTGTGGCTCACACACCCGCACCATAAACTCTAGTTCTCATACTTATGTTTTCTCTCACTTTCATCACATCTCCACTATGTACTAATTATTAGAATCATGAATAAAAATCAAAGCTCTAGAGTTAGCCTCTCCACTAAACCGGACTTATTTCATTCATTCAACATGATCAACCTTGGTCTCTCTTTTCAAATTTCATTTCATTTCATTTCCATTGCCGGGGGAGACTTAGCTACTCTTTTGTTTCAATTTACAATTCACAATTTCCAATGAGCATTTCCAACTCATGAATTCAATATCATTGCTTCAACATGTCATGTTCTTAGCTTTCATATTCATTTAATTCTCGATTCAATTCTATGATTCATTTCATGTAAATTCTCAATTCAAAACTATGATTCATTTCATGTAAATTCATGCAGCAACAAAATAGAGTTTATCAACATTAACCATAAGGTTCACAATCTTCAACATAAACTGAATAAGGTTCTCTGACATATCAAAAACACTCTGGACAGTCGACTTGGAGAAAGTCCAGTCGACTTGTTCAGTCAAATCAAGTTCTTCATAACCACTCGGGAGAGTCGACTGTTGCACATGGCCAGTCGGCTGCTCCGCAATTTTCTATGTTCAAAATATCATTCACGTGACAGTCGACTATCATCCCATCAGTCGTCTGTCCTGGGGGTTCTAATTACAATTTTTATACTCAGCCCAGTCGACTTGCTACTTGCATTAAGTCGACTGTACAGGTCAACATTTCAAATTAAGGAATTATCTTCCCTCTGTTCTTCCATTCACATGCATCATTGTGTCACATTACAATATATTCATACTACATAAACATGTAATTCCTTAGCTGTTCACTAACATCACAACATGGAATTTCACATAACTAATATTTTTCTTTCCTCAAAGAAATGTTAAACATGCATTTTCATTTGTTCATTACTTTCTTGCAGAGATGAAATATTAATCTCAATTTATTACACTCGGACAACACCATGGAAATACCTCGTTTCAAGGAATTACTGGACTATTCATAGTTTAAATCAATGCAACGGTCGGCTGTTCACATTGGCAGTCGACTGCACAGGTTGTTCCCAGTTTTTCTAACTATCAATAGTTTCTTTTCATACGTTCATGTCTCCTCAGTCATATGCAACATGGAGGACATGAATTTAGCATTCCTATATCATTTTAGTTTGTACACATGTACATCATGAAACTTTCTAACAAATCATGAGAAACATTCGCCTCGTACCAGTCGACTTGTCCAAGCGGCAGTCGACTGTACAGACCCATCTCGTTCTTATTTATAATGTCATTACTACACTATTAGTCCTTCACAACCTTCATCATAAACATACACAGGGATAGGTTTGAATTTACTTTTCACAAGCATGGTAATAATCATCATAATCATGACATATTTTCTACATTAGAAGTCTTGAGAAACACCCACCTTATTGACGAAATAACCGAAATCCAGAAAAAGCTCCTTAATGCAATGCACGACTCCTTGCTCCTTGCTCCTTGCTCCACACCGAAACCTTCAGAAGTGATATCCGGCCTCCACAGAACAGTCACACACAACTCTCTCACAATATATCTCTCTTACAATATGATCTTAGTGTAAAAGAAATAAATGAATGAGAGGGGTATTTATACACCAATTTGGGTGAGATGGAGGGCTAGGATTTAGTAGATAGTTATAGGATCAAGGGCTAGGATGAACTAGGGAGTTGAAGATAACTACCCACACCCTAAATAACTACCCATGACTAAAACCCACTCCTAACCCAAATCCGGTCAAGAGAAGTGTGCTCTTGCACGTGTATGTAAAATGCACGTGTATGCACAAGTCACCCTAACAAGAACTTGTACACAAATAAAAGTCTTTAAAAAAATGTTACACAATACAAGTTGTAAATAAAAAAAGAATTAAACCATGGGCTTAAATAAATGGCCCAAACCATAGTTATTTAAGAATACATTATATTTTGGGCTTTAAGAAAAAGAGCTTTTATTTAATTAAAAATAAGGCTTTGGTACAAAACAATTAAAAGCACAAATTGAAATATCTTTACTTTTCTTGATGAAAATATTAGCCAAACTACTACACGTGCACACTACGTGCAAAAATAAATAATTTTTCATTAATTTGAAAAATCAGGGTATTACAACACTCCCTCCTTAGAATAGTTCCGTCCCCGGAACTACAATTCAGAGTGAGAAACAAAATACAATACAACAACAAGAACAAAAGATACAAAGATACAATCAAACAAAAAGCTCAGGATAGTCCTTCAACATCCTCTCCTCAGATTCCCAAGTAGCCTCTTCAACCAAATGGTTTCTCCAGACTACCTTGACCATCGGTATCGTCTTATTCCTCAAGACTTTCTCTCGACGATCAACAATCTCGACAGGAGACTCGATGTAGTTCAGATCCAACTGCAAACCTTCCGGCACTTCAGGAAAATGATGATTCGGATCTGGAATGTAACCTCTCAGCATAGATACATGAAAGACATTGTGCATCTGAGACAACTCTTCCGGTAATTCAAGCCGGTAAGCAGTTTTTCCGATCCTTTTCAATATCTTATACGGGCCTATAAACCTCGGGGCTAACTTCCCGCCTTTGCCAAAACGAACCACACCTCTACTGGGTGATACCTTCAGAAAGACGAAGTCACCAACCTCAAACTCAAGGTCCCTTCTCCGGTGGTCTGCATAGCTTTTCTGCTTGCTCTGAGATTCTACCAATCTCTTCCTGATCAGAACAATCTTCTCAGAAGTTTGCTGTACAAGCTCAGGACCAAACAACTGATGTTCCCCAACTTCATACCAACAAACAGGAGTCCTGCACTTCCTACCATACAAAGCTTCGTACGGCGCCATCCCGATGCTAGCCTGAAAGCTGTTGTTGTAGGCAAACTCTACCAAAGGTAAATGCCTTTCCCAACTGCCTCCAAAGTCTAGTATACAGCACTGAAGCATATTCTCAAGAATACGGTTGACTCTCTCGGTCTGCCCATCGGTTTGCGGATGAAAAGCAGTGCTGAAATCTGTCTTGGTACCCAAAGCTGTCTGAAGACTCCTCAGAAATGCGAAGTAAACCGCGCATCTCGATCAGACACAATAGTTGAAGGAACACCATGAAGCCTGACGATCTCGCCAACATACATCTCAGCTAACTTGTCCATCGAAGCAGTGAGTTTCATCGCCAAAAAGTGAGCGGACTTGGTTAGTCGATCGACTATAACCCAAATCGCATCATTGCCTTTAGAACTCTTAGGCAATCCCGTAATGAAATCCATACTGATGTTATCCCACTTCCATTCCGGAATAGGTAACGGCTGTAATAGACCTCCGGGTCTCTGATTTTCGGCTTTGACTTGCTGACGAACCTCACACTTCGCAACAAATTCAGCCACATCTCGCTTCAAACCTGACCACCAGAAATGCTGTTTGATGTCTTTGTAACTCTTAGTACTCTCAGGATGTACCGACAAAAGAGTAGCATGCGCCTCCTGAAGAATACTCTCTTTCAGGTCTGCCTGATTTGGAACACATAGCCTATCTCCGAACCACAACACTCCATCCCTGACTTGAAATCCGGGCAACCTGCCAGCACCCACCTGCTCCTTCATCTCCAAAATATCAGCATCAACCTCCTGACTAGCAATGATCCTTGCATTCAAAGTAGGCTGAAGCCTCAAGTGAGCCAAAGATGCTCCCAACCCTTGCAAGACAACCTCAATACCTGCTTGATCCAATTCCTCAATCAGATGCTTCTGAGTTGTAATCATACTGGCTAAACTGCTCTTGCGACTAAGTGCATCAGCAACAATATTAGCTTTTCCAGGATGATACTTGATCTCAGGTCGCATGTCCTCAAGCACTTCCAACCATCTTCGCTGCCTCAGATTCAAATCCCTCTGCTGATATATATACTTCAAGCTCTTGTGGTCCGTGTACATGTTCAACTTCTCACCGTACACGTAGTGCCTCCATTGCTTCAGGGCAAAGATAATCGCAACCAACTCCAGATCATGAGTCGGGTAGTTCTTTTCATGCGGTCGTAGTTGCCTAGACCCATAAGCGATTACTCTTCCTTCTTGCATTAAGACACAACTAAGCCCACGATGTGAAGCATCGTTATAAACATCATACTCAACACCTGCTCTAGGCAAAGCCAAAATAGGTGCAGTAGTTAGCTTCTCTTTCAACTCCTGAAAGCTCGCCTCACATTGCTTAGTCCGCTTGAAGCTCACATTCTTCTTGGTCAGTCCAGTAAGCGGCACGGCTATCTGAGCATAACCTTGAATGAATCTCCTGTAGTATCCAGTTATTCCAAGGAAGCTTCTGACTTCCTTCACTGTAATAGGCCTAGCCCAATCTTTCACTGCCTCTATCTTCTGAGGATCAGTTGCCACTCCCTCCTTAGAAAGGATGTGACCTAGGAATGCCACTTCAGATTTTCAGAAATCACACTTGGATAACTTGGCATACAACTTCTGCTCTTCCAGCTTCTTCAAAACAGCTGCCAGATGCTCGGTGTGCTCCTCCTCTGACTTGGAGTACACGAGAATATCGTCGATAAACACCACGACGAAAGAATCAATGAACGGCCTCAGAACTCTGTTCATCAAATCCATGAAGATTGCGGGTGCATTCGTCACTCCGAATGGCATAACTAAGAATTCGTAATGCCCATGCCGAGTTCTAAATGCAGTTTTGTGCACATCTTCAACTTTCACTCGAACTTGGTGATATCCTGATCGAAGATCTATTTTGGAGAATACAGCTGCTCCTTGTAGATGATCGAACAAGTCATCAATTCGAGGAATAGGATACTTATTCTGAACAGTGACCTTATTCAGCTCCTGGTAATTGATGGACATTCTCATCGATCCATCCTTCTTCTTTACCAAAAGCACTGGTGCTCCCCAAGGTGACGCACTAGGTTGAATAAAGCCCTTCTCCAACAGTTCCTCAATCTGCCGTTTCACCTCATCCTGTTCCACTGGAGCCATCCTATACGGTGCCTTAGAAATGGGTGCACTTTCCGGTTGAACAGTGATGCTGAACTCTACATCACGATGCGGGGGTAACCCAGGAAAATCTTCCAAGAACACAGTCGGATAGTCCCGAACCACAGGAATCCCTTGCACTTCCACAGGAGTCTCTTCCTTGCGGATAGTTGCCACCAGCCTAGAACATTTCTGCTTCCCTTGGAAAGTGACTTCAGGTCCACCTGGAGCCTTCACTGTTACTGTCTTGGTCTTGCACTTGATGCTTGCACTGTACACCGACATCCAATCAATGCCAATGATAACATCGACTCCCAAGATAGTCAGCTCGATCAGATCAATGCCAAAGATTCAATCTCCAATCACAATCTCGCAATCAGCATAATACCGATAAGTGGTCAAAGTTTCCCCTGACGGAGTAGCTACTGCTAGGATCTTGCCTAGAAAAATATTCCGTTTAACTCCCAACACTTTAGCAAATTTAGGAGACACAAAAGTATGAGAGGATCCAGTATCGAACAACACAACAGCTTTCATTCCATTCACATAAAGTTGCCTATTACATAATACACACCATTACGTAACAGTTTCTCAATGTAAACGGGAAAAGAAATGACAAAGACTACTAAACATCAGCCCTCGTACCAGTGATGACATGATCAACCTCATCAGTATCAGCTTCCGTCAAGGCAAATACTCGCCCTGGTTGGTACGGCCTCTTCCCAGTCTGCTGCGCGGGTGCATTGCGATTCTCCTTTCGTGGTTTGAGACATTGAGATTGGTAATGTCCCACTTCACCATAGTTGAAGCAAGTCACCGCAGGAGGTCTCACCACATTGTTTCCAGGTCCTCCAGCCACACTAACAGCGTTCGCCCCTGTCGGTTTGAACCTTTGTGCAGATGGTTGCCCCTTGAAACTCCCAAAATTGGCGGGACTCTTTCCAGACTGCCAGTTGTTCCTCCGGTTCTGAACAACATGGAACTGCTCCATATCTGCTTTCGTCGCTGCCACTCTCTTGACCAACTTGTCAAATCGCCTGATACCAAGAGGTATCATCTGGGACCTCAAGCTCGGTCTCAATCCATGCTCGAACTTACGAGCCTTCTTCGCCTCATCCATCACCAGTTCTGGAGCATACCTAGAGAGCTGAGTAAACTTAGTCTCGTACTCTCTCACTGACATGCTGCCTTACTGTAGCGACAGAAACTCCATAGCCTTCTTCTCTTGAACATCGGAGGGAAAATAGTGACTGCGGAATTCTTCCAGAAATTCCTCCCAGTCAAGCACTATACCTCCCATGGTCCTCTTCATCGACTGCCACCATACAGCCGCGTCCTTCTCAAGTTGCAGAGTCGCCAACTTGACCTTACTGCCCTCAGGGGTCTCCAACACCTCAAAGATTGTCTCCACTTGCCGAATCCAGTTGTCAGCCACATCTGGATATGACTTTCTCTCGAATCCAGGTGGTCACATTCTCTTGAATGATTCCACTAGCTTAATCGCCTCGGGCACTGGATTCGCAGGCCCTCTTCCTTGGTTATGGTTCATAGCCACGGCATTAAGCGTCTGATAGACCCTCGCAAGTTCCGTTTCCAGATCCAACCTTCACCATTTCTAGCTCATCTTCTTGACATATTCTGATGCAAAAGATCCATTAAATTTGAAGTATAAGACATGAATTTTAAATCAACTTGCATTTCATTGAATTCCAAACTTTATACATTCGAATTAAAATATTTCTTAACATCAGAATGAAAGAAATAGAAGCTACAACAATCTAACTCCTACAGTTCCTCTTCGCTTCTCGAAGTTCTCTTTGTAGTTCGTCGACTTCATCCTTCAGCACATCTGTCAGGTTCTTCCTCTTCTCAAGTTCCCATACCCGGTGACTGAGAACTGAAAAATCGTCCTTTCGCTTCGCCAGCTGAGCCTCCAATAATCCGACTCTCTCTCGCAGTGTTTCAACTTGTCGCTGGAGAGAAGCAACAAGACTACTCAAAACTGGTTCCTCTTCTTCATCAGAAGAAGAATCATCAGACGAGTCTGGAGGTGGGGTAATCTCTCGAGATTCAGGCCACTCCTCCTCATCAGAATCTGCTTGCCCAGGGTGGTACTCGTCCTCGGAATCAGCCTGTCCAGGATGGTACTCTTCCTCAATGATATGCCAGTCGTCGTCTCCAGCAGGGTCGAAGTGATCAGCCATCTTAAAAATAGAGAGGAAGAAGCATAAGTCATAGAGCAACACAAATGTAAGTCACTTACATTTAAATCTCTAAACTCAGACACACACTCTAATGTCCACTTCTAGGGTATCGTTCCTTATAAATTTGTACAATATGGAAAGCGTAGAAAAGCGTGGCTCTGATACCACTCTGTAACGCCCCGAATCCCAAATACACTGAATTCGAGATGTTCTACAGGATCTTTTCGCTTTTCTTAGTACAATTTTACAAGAAAATAAAAAGCTTTCTCTTTACATCAGAGTTTACATCATTTATTACATTTACATTGCACAACGGAAGTAAAATTTTACAACAACATTATAAATGTACAACAACATTGAAGGAATCTTTAAGCATTTGTTCCTCCTTAATCTTTTTCAAGCCATTTATCCTGCATACAAAACTGTGGGTACGTCAGTTTATTCAACCGACGATAATTATACATGACCATCCTTTCTATGCCAGAAATAGTATAACGATTCTCATTTCTTAACAAATCACAAACATTGTTCACATATCAAAATAAAGTAAAAGGGGAAAATCTTAATGATGTCGTGTCGTGATCATGCACTTAATCCTTAATGCAATTATTTAATTTACATGACATTAATGCGCACTTGTTCGGATTCTATGCATCCCATACTACATAGGTCCGAGGGCAAACCTCTTAATTGTTCTTCATTGTTGTAGGGTTCAATCCCTCACCATGACTTAATCTACTACTGTAATTACGGTGAGTATCCTAGATGATCTATGAGTACAAGCACGTGCACTGGACCCTGGAGGGGAACCCCACGCCATGTCTTGACTTATCAAGCATGCATTCTGTGGCAATTCAGCCCCCTCCCTGAACACAATCCTCTTGCAGTCACCAAACATCCCACAAGCATGGCTAAAGTCCGATCATTACTGAGTTGTATCCACGCCATGTCTTGACTCATCAAGCATGCATTCTGTGGCTCACACACCCGCACCGTAAACTCTAGTTCTCATACTTATATTTTCTCTCACTTTCATCACATCTCCACTATGTATTAATTATTAGAATCATGAATAAAAATCAAAGCTCTAGAGTTAGCCTCTCCACTAAACCGGACTTATTTCATTCATTCAACATGATCAACCTTGGTCTCTCTTTTCAAATTTCATTTCATTTCATTTTCATTGCCGGGGGAGACTTAGCTACTCTTTTGTTTCAATTTACAATTCACAATTTCCAATGAGCATTTCCAACTCATGAATTCAATTTCATTGCTTCAACATGTCATGTTCTTAGCTTTCATATTCATTTAATTCTCGATTCAATTCTATGATTCATTTCATGTAAATTCTCAATTCAAAACTATGATTCATTTCATGTAAATTCATGCAGCAACAAAATAGAGTTTATCAACATCAACCATAAGGTTCACAATCTTCAACATAAACTGAATAAGGTTCTCTGACATATCAAAAACACTCTGGACAGTCGACTTGGAGAAAGTCCAGTCGACTTGTTCAGTCAAATCAAGTTCTTCATAACCACTCGGGAGAGTCGACTGCTGCACATGGCCAGTCGGCTGCTCCGCAATTTTCTATGTTCAAAATATCATTCACGTGACAGTCGACTGTTATCCCATCAGTCGTCTGTCCTGGAGGTTCTAATTACAATTTTTATACTCAGCCCAGTCGACTTGCTACTTACATTAAGTCAACTGTATAGGTCAACATTTCAAATTAAGGAATTATCTTCCCTCTGTTCTTCCATTCACATGCATCATTGTGTCACATTATAATATATTCATACTACATAAACATGTAATTCCTTAGCTGTTCACTAACATCACAACATGGAATTTCACATAACTAATATTTTTCTTTCCTCAAGGAAATGTTAAACATGCATTTTCATTTGTTCATCACTTTCTTGCAGAGATGAAATATTAATCTCAATTTATTACACTCGGACAACACCATGGAAATACCTCGTTTCAAGGAATTACTGGACTATTCATAGTTTAAATCAATGTATCGGTCGGCTGTTCACATTGGCAGTCGACTACACAGGTTGTTCCCAGTTTTTCTAACTATCATTAGTTTCTTTTAATACGTTCATGTCTCCTCAGTCATATGCAACATGGAGGACATGAATTTAGCATTCCTATATCATTTTAGTTTGTACACATGTACATCATGAAACTTTCTAACAAATCATGAGAAATATTTGCCTCGTACCAGTCGACTTGTCCAAGCGGTAGTCGACTGTACAGACCCATCTCGTTCTTATTTATAATGTCATTACTACACTATTAGTCCTTCACAACCTTCATCATAAACATACACAGGGATAGGTTTGAATTTACTTTTCACAAGCATAGTAATAATCATCATAATCATGACATATTTTCTACATTAGAAGTCTTGAGAAACACCCACCTTATTGACGAAATAACCGAAATCCAGAAAAAGCTCCTTAATGCAATGCGTGACTCCTTGCTCCTTGCTCCTTGCTCCACACCGAAACCTTCAGAAGTGATATCCGGCCTCCACAGAACAGTCACACACAACTCTCTCACAATATATCTCTCTTACAATATGATCTTAGTGTAAAAGAAATAAATGAATGAGAGGGGTATTTATACACCAATTTGGGTGAGATGGAGGGCTAGGATTTAGTAGATAGTTATAGGATCAAGGGCTAGGATGAACTAGGGAGTTGAAGATAACTACCCACACCCTAAATAACTACCCATGACTAAAACCCACTCCTAACCCAAATCCGGTCAAGAGAAGTGTGCTCTTGCACGTGTATGTAAAATGCACGTGTATGCACAAGTCACCCTAACAAGAACTTGTACACAAATAAAAGTCTTTAAAAAAATGTTACACAATACAAGTTGTAAATAAAAAAAGAATTAAACCATGGGCTTAAATAAATGGCCCAAACCATAGTTATTTAAGAATACATTATATTTTGGGCTTTAAGAAAAAGAGCTTTTATTTAATTAAAAATAAGGCTTTGGTACAAAACAATTAAAAGCACAAATTGAAATATCTTTACTTTTCTTGATGAAAATATTAGCCAAACTACTACACGTGCACACTACGTGCAAAAATAAATAATTTTTCATTAATTTGAAAAATCAGGGTATTACAACACTCCCTCCTTAGAATAGTTCCGTCCCCGGAACTACAATTCAGAGTGAGAAACAAAATACAATACAACAACAAGAACAAAAGATACAAAGATACAATCAAACAAAAAGCTCAGGATAGTCCTTCAACATCCTCTCCTCAGATTCCCAAGTAGCCTCTTCAACCAAATGGTTTCTCCAGACTACCTTGACCATCGGTATCGTCTTATTCCTCAAGACTTTCTCTCGACGATCAACAATCTCGACAGGAGACTCGATGTAGTTCAGATCCAACTGCAAACCTTCCGGCACTTCAGGAAAATGATGATTCGGATCTGGAATGTAACCTCTCAGCATAGATACATGAAAGACATTGTGCATCTGAGACAACTCTTCCGGTAATTCAAGCCGGTAAGCAGTTTTTCCGATCCTTTTCAATATCTTATACGGGCCTATAAACCTCGGGGCTAACTTCCCGCCTTTGCCAAAACGAACCACACCTCTACTGGGTGATACCTTCAGAAAGACGAAGTCACCAACCTCAAACTCAAGGTCCCTTCTCCGGTGGTCTGCATAGCTTTTCTGCTTGCTCTGAGATTCTACCAATCTCTTCCTGATCAGAACAATCTTCTCAGAAGTTTGCTGTACAAGCTCAGGACCAAACAACTGATGTTCCCCAACTTCATACCAACAAACAGGAGTCCTGCACTTCCTACCATACAAAGCTTCGTACGGTGCCATCCCGATGCTAGCCTGAAAGCTGTTGTTGTAGGCAAACTCTACCAAAGGTAAATGCCTTTCCCAACTGCCTCCAAAGTCTAGTATACAGCACTGAAGCATATTCTCAAGAATACGGTTGACTCTCTCGGTCTGCCCATCGGTTTGCGGATGAAAAGCAGTGCTGAAATCTGTCTTGGTACCCAAAGCTGTCTGAAGACTCCTCAGAAATGCGAAGTAAACCGCGCATCTCGATCAGACACAATAGTTGAAGGAACACCATGAAGCCTGACGATCTCGCCAACATACATCTCAGCTAACTTGTCCATCGAAGCAGTGAGTTTCATCGCCAAAAAGTGAGCGGACTTGGTTAGTCGATCGACTATAACCCAAATCGCATCATTGCCTTTAGAACTCTTAGGCAATCCCGTAATAAAAAGTTCCCCTATTTCTAGGACGGGATATGTTATCCCGTCCGACCTTTTAGTCTTTTTTTTTAAAAAAAATTTATTTTTTATTTAAGGGACGGGGTATGTTATCCCATCTCTCCCTTTTTTTATAAAAAAAAAATTACGAGCCCGCGTTTTTTTTAATTAAAAAAAGAGAGGGACGGGAAATGTTATCCCATCCGACTACGCAAATGAGAAAAATATAGCAAACGACCATTGCACGACCTTGCCCCATATGCTATTACTGTAGCTGCCATATTATACAATATGAAAAATACCATTGTGGATGCTCTAATTTGGCAAAAGTCAAACCGTCTGCTATATTTGGCCAGCTACTGTTCAAGCGCCACCCAAATTTTGGGTATTTGGCAGACTAGTACAACGACTTTTTTTCTATTTTTTCCATTTTTTGGGTAATTAGTAGACAACTACAGATGCACTTAGTAGTGTGTGAAAATGAGAGTGCGGTAGATACTTGGAAAATTACAGATTGGAATCCAAAATTCATTGTCCCTTTATCCAGTGAATTTGAATCCGAATTAGATAATTAGAAAATGTATATTAGAATAATGAACATGAATATAGATGCATTGTGTATAAAATGTAATGAAGATAGTGATGATCGTCAACATTTATTTTTTGAATGCGATATGACGAAAGAAATTTGAGAGGTGTTGGGTTTTGGTTTGATTTGTTCCCGAGTGATTTTGAAGATTGTTGGAAAAAATTAGAACCAATTATGTGAGTAGTGGATAACGCAATGTGTTAGACTTATATATGAGTGTGTGTGTGTGGAGCTTATAGTTGGATATGAATTATCATGATTTCAAGATTTATTTATATATTGAAAATGCGTTCTAAAAATGATTTTTAATTTGATTTTTATGTGGGCAGGGACAACACGAGTGGAGGAGGATGCAAATGGATTTAAAGAGATTTCAGACAGAGGGGAGGCCAACAAATGATGTGTTGTAGGGCGGGATGAGATTAAAAAAATGAGCAAGACATGGATGATTGGGTGAGAAGGGAGGAGCTTGGAAAATAGTGTGTGGAAGAGTTTAGAAGCAAAGAAAGGGTGCGTATGCAGAGTGAGAATGAGAGTAGCAGGATGAGGGGCATTGGCGACCAAAGCAATTAACATTGCATCTTTGAGGTTTGCAATTGATGTATCTCTTATGAAAACTTCATTAAGATGTTGATTGGGTAATGAACTATTGCTGTATTATCGCTCTTTATTACTGTTGGCCTACTATATGTGAACTGTGTGGGTATATTTTTCGAGACAATACTAAGAGCATCCACAGTCGTTTGCTATATATGCCATTTTGCCATATTATAGCAAACGAAATAGCAAACGACCTCTGCAGTCGTTTCTCATTTATCCATTTTTTAGCAAACGTTCTATTCTCATTTCTCAAATATGAGAAACGAAATGTGCTTTCTCAAATTATAAAAGACGGGGTATGATTCCCCGTCTCTCTGATTTAATAATTATTTAATCGATTCGCACGGAACAACATATACCGTCTCAATAATTTTAATTTTTTTTTTTTAAAAATGGTCGGACGGGGAATGATACCCCGGACGGAGTATGGCACCCCGTCTCTCGCCTTTAAAAAATATTTTTTTTGTTAAAAAATCCTCAAACGGTGATACCCCGGCCGGGGTATCATACCCCGTCCAAGAACCAAAGCCAGTGAGCATTAAATGGTCTCTGGCATTAAATGGGTAAGTTTAATTAGATTTAGTTAGGTGATTAGGAGTAGTTAGGTATTAAGTGATTAGATTTAGTTATTATTTTATTATTTAATTTAGTTAATTAATATAGTTTAATAGTTAATAGTAATTAACTTTTTTTAATTTATTTGAAACGATCGGACGGGGTATGATACCCCGTCTCTCTAAAAAATAGAAAAAATATAGCAAACGACGACTGCAGTGAACGATCGTATTTGCTATTACTGTAGCTGCCATATTATAGCAAATGAGAAAAACGACTGTGGATGCTCTAAGGGAGAATATTATTAAGATTATGTGTGCCTTATGCACGGGCTTCATGAGTGGGTGTGCATGACTTTTACCAGCTATACCCTACGGTTATGACTTTTTTCTTCTTCGTTTTATGCTACTGTCATGATCCTTTAATTGTTCTCTTGTTTTTTTATCTTTTCGCTGCTTTTTGTTCACCCCTTTTTTTGGAGATAATTGTATCTTGAGTTGTTCCTTTAATTTCTTAGAGCATCTGTAGTCGTTGTTTTACATTTTTTGGGTATTTGACAAATGGAAATAGAAAATTAGACAGTGTGCTGTAGTAGTCGAAAGTTAAAATTTGGCCAGACGGAGGATAATCTTTCGTCTCAAAAAAAAAAAAAAAAAAAAAAAATTTGGCACAAAAGGACAAAAAAAAAAAACCCTCCAAAAGTGAGGGACTGTGGATTATACACCGTCTCAACACTTTTGTCTTTAGCCAAAATTGTTAGGACAGTGTATAATCAACCGTCCGACAATTTTATTTTATTTTATTTTTCTAATTTTAATTTTATCGGTTGGGACGGGACATTATCTATCGTCCGATACAAAAAAAATTAAAGCGACGGAAGATAATCTTTCGTCCGATCGAAAAATTTTAAACGACGGTGGATAATCTATCGGCCGGCTATATTTTGGCAATTGCCATTTCAATTGCCAAATATAGCCGGGTACTGTAGCGATTGAACCCAATTTTTGGGTATTTGGCCAACGACTACATGGTTTTTTTCTCTCCAAAATTTAAAATTTGGGAATATGGCAAACGACTACAGATGCTCTTAGGAATGGTACCGGACAGTTTAATTTGATCATCTTCTAACTATAAAATAAAAATAGGCTAAATTTGAAAAAAACCCTTGAACTATTCTCTTTCTGCAGAAAACCTCACTGAATTTTTTTTGAGCAGAAAACTACAATTAAGTATGGTTGCAAAAAACCACCCTGAAGTATATTTTCAAAAAAACATATTTAACTTTTCTGCTTGTATTAGATAACCCTATTCATCTTTGCAAGTTGATTCAGAAAACATTATTCATCTTTCTCATTATTTTTAAAAAACCTCACTCAACTTTAACAGAAAGCTCATATCATTAGAGTGATTTTTTTGCAACTATACTTGAGTTTAGTTTTCTGCGTAAAAAAGTTTCAGTGAGATTTTCTGGGAATAGTTCAATTGATTTTTTTTCAAATTTAGCCATAAAAATATATAATAAAAAAATTGACCCGACCCTACATGACCTGCTCGACCCGTTTATCACACTCTTCCCGTTGTCTGACTGTTGCCTTCAATAAAAAGAAAATTTTGCTGTACTAGGCTACTTTTTGATAGTATTTGCGTTTTTAGACCAAGTCCCAAACTATTAGCGTTCGTGGGCTAGCCTCTGCCACGTCAGCAACGGCCGCTATTGGGAATAGCGGCCTCTTCATAGATAGAAATTTTGTGCTCCCACACTTGGCTGTGTACGAAGGGGATCAAGGCTGAAGACCTAATGAAGTGGTCGCTAGTGGCACTAGTGACCTCTTCTAACTGAGGTCGCTAGTGGCAATCACGACCTCAGGTGAGTCATATTTACAGAGAAGAGGTCGAGAGCTACTTCTTCTCTGTCAAGATGACTCAAATTGGGTCTCTACTGTGGCCGCGAATGCCACAGTAGAGACTCAATTTGAGTCATATTCCTTATGGTTACAGCATAATCGCTGATGCCATTCGCGACCTATATTAGCTGTGGTCGCGATTGCCACTAGCGACCTCAGTTAGAAGAGGTCGCTAGTGCCACTAGCGACCACTTCATTAGGTCTTCAGCCTTGATCCCCTTCGTACACTGCCAAGTGTGGGAGCACAAAATTTCTATCTATGAAGAGGCCGCTATTCCCAATAGCGGCCACTGCTGACGTGGCAGAGGCTAGCCCACAAACGCTAATAGTTTGGGACCTGACCTAAAAACGCAAATACCATCAAAAAGTGGCCTAGTACGGCAAAAAATTCCAATAAAAAAACCCCAAAACCCCCACATTCCCACAATTCAGTTTATTTGTATTTTTCATTTTTCGAAAGAATGAAGGGAAACGATGAAGAGGTCTCTCCTTCTTCTCCTTCGTCAGAGCTCTCGTCCTTCTTCAACTCCGGAGTCTACCATCTCCCCTCCGGATCCAACGCCGTCTTCTTGGATCCCGTTCGGATCCTTAACGGATCCTATACCCGTTTCAGCCTCTCTCGCTCCGCTTACTATTCCCGCACCTTCCAACTCGAATCACTCAAAGCCGACGATGCTGATTCCTCTAATTCGAATTCGAATTCGAAGAAGAAGAAGAAGAAGAGAAAGAGGAAAGCTTCTCGCGATTTGAATGAAAGAGAAATTGCTGCAGAGAATCGCCATCAGGTCATTTCCATTTTGCAAACTATTTTTAATTGGGCTTTTTTTTGGGTATTAATTTTGATTGATTGTGATATTAGCATTGTTTAATAATATTTTTTGTGCAGGAAGTGAGGCCATTGTTAGTGAACGCACATAGTGTATTGCTTAAACAAGTGGCTCTGTTGGCTTCTCTTCCTGATATAGTTAAGGGTGACAAGGATTCAGTTCTTGATGATACAAGAGATGAGCAAAATTTTATTGAACTCGCAGGTCATCAACATTCATCTCTCTATGAGATTTCTCTTTGTCTATGCAATAGAAAAATTGAAGAAGATGATGAAGGTAAGGATTTCATGACTGTATATAAATTTAAACGTCTTGAATTAATGAATTTTTGCATCTAGTGATTTTGTGTCTGTAGTAACTAATGGGTTCCATGTCCCTGCCTCAGATGCATATCTGATGCAGAGATACTTGCCTGAAACATACCTGGCACGCACGCAAATAGTGTCATATTTGATTTTTGAATTATGATTGGTGACCTGTCTTGGTTATTTATATTTTGCTCACATTATAGTTCTGAGAGATGGCATTCAATCATTCAACACTCCTTGGTGCATATAACCAATAGCTTATTAAATCAAATTTACAATCAGTTGTGGGTGCATATGACTAATAGCTTATGATATCAAATTTATATATAAATACTGAACCTTACATTATATAGAAGGATGCTTATGTCTATTGAGAGAGAGATGTGGTTAGGAAATTATAGAGTAACTTTTTTTTTTTGATGAAAAGGATAGAGTCGAACGACTCTAGCCCGGACAATAGTATATATAAAAATTCAAAACAGTACAACGCAAGGAGTAGTAATACAAGATGTAGAACAGAAAGAAAATAACAAAAGGCCTGCAGACACGCAAGGCAAGCAAGTAAATAAGACATTTACAAAAGCTCACAAACCGCAGATAAATACAACAGCCCCGGCCAAGAGCGCAACAGACGCAAAATCAACAAACAGCTACAACACCCAAAGCAGACGAGCATGGCAAGAGATGCAACCAGCCAGGATAAGCGAGGAAAGAAACAGCTCATGAAAGCCGAAAAAGGACCTGAACCCCACCTGAAAAGCGATGCAAGGAGCAGAAGAACCAAACACCAACGACCTGAAAAAAGCCAAACCACCAAACCCAGAGCAATGTACACCACAGAGAAAACACTACAACAAGTGCACAGGAGCTGAGAATGCAAAACTCCCATACAGCAAAGGACCCAGAAAGCCAAAGGAACAACCAGGTGAAAGCATCACCCAGGTCCCAAAAGGGCAACCACACCATCGCAAATAAACCAAAATGCAGTAAAGCCCTAAATAGAATAGAGGGAGAACAAAACAGTAGCACTTGGCCAACCCAAAGCCTATGTTAAAGAACCATCACAACAAGAAACAAGTAAACGAACGCATATACAGTCCCAACATGAAATCCCTGCAAAAAGAAAGATACATGCACATAACAACACAAAAGGCAAAAAGTCCCATGGAAGGAACTGTACCATCACAAAAGAAAAGGGGAGAAAGCATAACAGACACCCAAAAGAACAGCTGAACCGCGCTGTAAAGGGAAGGACACCTCTCGAAAGCTTATAGCTGCAAAAGGAAAGCGATAAGACCACATTAGCCGAAAATAGAATTAAGCACAAGGTGAAACACCTAAAGTATAAAATCGATCAGAGCAAAAAGAAAACCAAAAGATATAAGAGAAAGGGAAGGGGAAGAGGCTAATAGTAGAGCGAAACCGGTAAACTACGGCGGTAGGAAGTTGAATTGATAGAATAAAGAAGCAGCAGTGTTAATTTTTAGGAGATTTAAGGAGTTACTCCTGTGCGGGGTTAAGGAAGAGGCCCAGTGCTTGGGAAAGAAGAGAAGGTCGTCGATCAGACTCGAGATCGGACGCTTGGAGTTAGAAAAGATATGCCGATTTCTTTCCTTCCAAATAATCGTAATGAGGGCCATCATAGTGACGTCCCAAGATGGACGCAGATGTTTCGGGACCGCAGAAAAGCGCCAAGATGTGAACCAAGAATGCAAAGACTCGGAAAAGCCAACCACCCCCCAAGCATGGTGAGCAATCCACCACAACGGCTGAGAAAAGGGGCAATCAATGAATAAATGAAAAGTGTTCTCCGGAGCCAGGTTGCATAAAATACAATTTTGGCCAACCGCAATGTGTTTTTTTGATGAGGATATCAACAGTAAGTAATCTATTCTGAATAGCTAGCCAAGTCAAGATTTTAATCTTGAGGGGGGCAAAGGACTTCCAAATAGAATTAGCAAAAGGAGAGGAGACTCCTCCCGAATTGAGAAAGTTATAGAAAGATTTAACTGGGAAATTACCAGAACTGTTCCATCTCCAGCGGAAAACATCCTGGGGTTGCTAGGAGTAAGCTTGCAGCTTCGCCAGTAGACAGGTTAGTCTGGGGATTAAGGGAGGAGGCAAATTGCAAACGAAAGGAATGAGCCAAGACCTGGCGCCGTTGTGGTAAACAAGGTTGTAAACAGCGTCAGGTGGTGGCGGTTCGGCCAAGGACCGCCTACCGCCTAGGACGCCTAGGCGGTGCCTAGGCGTTTTGTTTTTATTTTTTAAATATTAATATATTAACCTTTTAAAAGTTACATTTCTCTATTTTTGCTTGTAGTCTAAATCATTTTGTGAAGTTGGAACTTTGGTGCTTGTAGTTTAAATCAATATGTGAACTCTTTAATCTTTATCCTAATATGATTGAATGATTCTTAATCTTGACAATGCAGGTTGCAGGGATGAAACAAACCATTTATTGGAGTTATTGCGATCAAGGACAACTAATCTTCCTGAAGAAAATGGCCAGATCATGGGATTAAATGCATCACAATTCACAAGTGATGCTAGGCCAGAATGGTTTTAGAAGTTCAACAACGATTATGGTGTAAACTTTAGATTCATAATGACATAAATAATAATCAGTCATATAAAATTTCAAATATAACGTGAACTAGTAACACCTTAATGCTCTGAAGCACGGATACTTCACGGAGGGTGCCGTTCCCGTATCCTGTACGTATTGGATACTCGTGTCCCCGTATCCTGCACATCCCCGTATCCAACATTTTTATTATCCAACAATTTGATACGACTGAAACTTGTCCCACTATTTGATTTGTTTACTTATGTTATATTGTTTATGAACTTGCTTTGTTTACTTATGTTATTGTTTATGCTTATGAACAATTACTTTATGGATTATCTTATTTATATTTAATGAAAGATATTTACCATTTCCTTATTAACAAGATACACACACACACACACAGCCGTATCCCCGCCGTATCCCGTATCCTACTTTTTAGAAAATTGTCGTATCCCCTGTACCCGTGTCCTCGTACGCGTATCGCCATACCCGTATCGGTGCTTCATAGCCTTAATGTAAAGATGAAGAGGCTTTTTACTATTGAAGATAAATAGGCTTTTTTCTGTTGAAGATGAAGAGACTATTTTAAAGAATTTGAAAAAAAATTACAAAAAAATCTGTCAGCCGCCTGATCGATTTCGGCCGCCTGGTCCGCCTCGGCCGCCTAGGCACCGCCTGGTCCGCCTAGGCCCCGCCAGATCGATGCCTTGTATGTCTAACTGCCATCTCAACGCCTAGAGTACTGCCTATTGCATAT
Source organism: Hemerocallis citrina (assembly GCA_017893485.1). Classification (NCBI taxonomy): domain Eukaryota; kingdom Viridiplantae; phylum Streptophyta; class Magnoliopsida; order Asparagales; family Asphodelaceae; genus Hemerocallis; species Hemerocallis citrina. Next base: position 304,144,060 of record CM030360.1, read on the forward strand.
GCGGTTCGTTCTCCTCTTTTTGAGCGCCTAGGCGTCAAAGGCGGACGCCAGTTAGAACACTGGTAGTAAATTGTATAATCAGCCACAGTAGCGGCCGGGTTGGCAGCCAACTGGAATAACTCAGAAAACGAAGAAGCAAGACAGAAGTTGCCCAACCATAGGTCAGTCCAGAACAGAACCCAGGTCCCAAGACTGCACACTTTAAGAAGGCCACATTTAAAGGGAGAGACCGATTTCCACACACCTTTCTAGAACGCTGAGGTCGAATAAGGTAGAGGAGGGTGGAGTTCCCAAATTTTGTGACGAGAGAAATATTCATGACAAATAAGGCGAGCCCAAGAAGAGTCTCCCATGTTGAGGATTCTCCAAATCCATTTACCCAATAATGCAAGATTCTGATTTCTGAGGTTAATCACTCCAAGGCCACCATCCCGTTTAGATCTGCAAATCGAGCCCTAATTGCAGAGATGTTTGGCCGCTCTGAAAGAGGAAGTGCCTAACCAAAAGAAGTTCCGTCTAATACGGTCGATCTTGGCAATAACCCACGAAGGAATGTAGAAGGACATCATGTATAAAGTGATGGAAGAGAGGACCGAATTAACAAGAATAAGATGACCTCCCCTAGAAAGAAGATTACCTGCCCACACATTGAGTCTGGATTCCACTTTATCAATGAGCGGAGTCCAGTCTGATTTGTGGAGTTTACCCCAACGCAATGGAATGCCAAGGTAAGGGAGAGGAAAGGACGCAATAGCACAGTTAAAAAACTGAGCAATTTCAAAATTACGATTCTCCGATCCTCCTAGCCAAAGCACCGAAGTCTTACTGAAATTAATTGATAAACCAGAAGCATTCTCGAATAGGTAGAGAAGGAGTTTTAAGTTACGCAGAGCTACCCCATCCGGTTTTAAGAACAGGATCGTATCATCAGCATACTGAAGATTAAGAATTCCACGAAAACCGTTGAAACCACCCAAACCCTCGATAAGGTTGGAATTCCAAGCATGCAACAGAAGTTTACTGAAAACGTCTGCGACAAGAGAGAATAATAAGGGAGAAATCGGGTCACCTTGACGGAGGCCGCGTTTACACTTAAACTTATGGCCTTCGGTACCATTAATAATAATCGAAGAAATACCAGAGAATAAGCTGGATTGAATCCATGAAATCCATTTAAGGCCAAAGCCGCAATGAAGAAGGATCTCAAGGAAAAAATTCCAATCAACTTTGTCATAAGCTTTTTTGAAGTCAAAGTTTCAAAAGAATCCCTTCCGAGTTTGAACGATGACAATTGGAGATAACTTCCTGAGCAGAAGCCACACTATCCAAGATAAATATGTTTTAAATAAAACCCGATTGCGCTGGATCAATGAGGGGAAAAATGACCGAGCTAAGGCGATTAGCAAGAACTTTCATGATGATTTTGAAGGTCGAATTTAATAAGCTAATGGGTCTGAAAGCCGATACACGATTGCCGCCAATAATCTTTGGAATGAGCACGATGTTTGCATAATTAATATGGTCAAAAGAAAATTGACCGGAGAAAAGATTAGAGAACAGAGCCATGAAATCGTCCTTCAGTAAATCCCAAAATTTCTAAAAAAAGAATGTTGGGAAACCATCCGAACCAGGAGCGGAATCACTCCGCATAGAAAAAACTGCCTCTTTAATTTCTTCTAGAGAGAATGGTAATTCAAGACTAGAAAGATGATGATGCTCCATCCCATAAAGATTGGACCAATTCAGATGACAAGAACGAGGCATCGAAGTACCCATAAGGAGTTTGAAGAATTGGAGAACGGCAGAATGAAAGTCGGAGTTCGTACGAACTTCTACATCCTCTTCGAAGATGGAGGAGATATGATTACATCTTTGACGGTGAGAAGCGAACTTATGAAAGAAGGACGTGTTCCCGTCCCCCTCTTTAAGCCACTTAACTTTGGCTCTTTGAGCCCATTTGATACGATCTAAATGAAGAATAGAAGCAAATTCCCTTTTACACTCATTTCTTTTCGAGCGGTCAGCCTGGGAGAGCACATGGTTCTCTTCCTCACGATCAATCTCTTGAATAGAAGAAAGAAGGAAATTTTTCATAAACCGCATATTAGCGACTTTTTGTTTATGCCAAATTTTGCTGCCGTATTTGACCGCATGGAGTTTTAAAAGGATTCTGCCCAGACCATGGGAACCAATGACAGCAGACAGACACTCACCCACTAAGTTCACGAAAACCTAGTCTTCAAGCCAGAATTTTTCAAAGCGGAACTTAAATAGTTTGGAGAAGTTAAAAGCCGAGTGAAGGGCGATCGGCACATGGTCTGAGCAAGGATTAGGGAGGGCTTGGGCAAAAGAATTGTGGAACTTGGAGATCCACTGATGGGAGACTAAAAAACGGTCAAGCTTAGCCATAGAGGGAGATAATCTCATGTTAGACCAGGTAAATGAACGCCCATTGATCGGAAGGTCAACCAGTTGGAGGGACCGAATGCAGTCGTTAAACTGGGAAGAGTTAGCCGAGTTGGAAGCATACCCCAATCGTTCATGGGCGAAACGGGTAACATTAAAGTCTCCACAAAAATCCATATGACCTGAATGGAACCAACGAAGGAAAGAAATTCTTGCCAGAAGAGAGGACGACGATCATGGGTAGCAGGCCCATAAACAGAAACGACCGTCAAAGTACAGTTAGACTGGATCCAATAAAGGGTGACGACAAGGAAAAAGGATAGGCGCTAGATAGCAATAACGTCAAAAGCAGAGGCTTTATAACCAAAGAGGATTCCGCCTCTCTAATGGATCGCATCTAGAGCTATCCAATCCGAAAGGAGAGAGCCCCCAAGTGCCCGACCAAGCGCTGGAGAGAAGGAATTAATCTTAGATTCTTGAATAGAAATGAAGTCACAATGGACAGAAGAAATAAGGTTATAAATAGCTTCTTGTTTAGCGGTAGAGCCTAAACCACGGATATTCCAAGAGATACTAATCATTACAACAAATGTTCACGCTAGCTCTCGCTGTTTTGAGCGAACGAAGAGAATTGAGAAGGGAAGGATTGGCTGGGTCCATGACAAAGCCCAAATTAGAGGCTAAGTCAAGAAGGTCCGGATCCGATAATGAGTCAAAGTGAATCTGGTAAACCGATCCCAAGGGACCTTGGGTGCCACCGGAGCAACCCAAGGAAGGGGGAGGAATTTCCAAATTGCGCACTTGCGCAGCCAAGGAAGCTCTTTTAGCCGGAGAGCACCTTGGTTTTTAGCTCGAATGCGAGCACTAGATCTAACCAACTTAGCGTTAGCAATGGGCTTCCCTTTAAAACCCGGCTTATTATGCTCAATCACCATCGCACTTGGCGCAAGGGGAGAAGAGAATTGGTTTGGGGTAGAAGAGGAAGAGTGAAGAGAAAGAATAACATTGGTCAGGGGGGAGATCTTTCACAGCTGAACAAGTGCTCAGCACAGTGAAGGTCCCCACAGGTAGAAGAAGGAGACGTGGTTTAGCCGGAATGGAAGAACCAGGCGAAATAAAGAAAGTCGTTGAACAAGGAATCGATCCAATAGTATGCATAGAAAAATTAAACCAATCGAAAATAGTCAAGAAACCATAAACTTACATGGATACAATAAAAAGGAAAAATAGTAATTAACATCCAAAGGCCCGATAGCGCAGAAAAGAAAACTAATAGAAGAGGAGGAAAGAAGTACCTTGCAACCGGTCGATTTCTTGCGTAACTCCTCTTCTACACCAAGAAGATCATCATGCTCAATCCACTTGTCATCCCCTTCCCGAACAGCAGTGGAAGATTTGGAAGAAGGATTAGCTTGAATCGCAGTGGCGAACTTGTCCCAGTCAGAAGCATAATGGGGGTTAACAGACCAGGGTGGCCATTTTGCATCAATGGAAGAGGGAACCGTATGCTTAGGCAGCGGAGAAGGAATTAAAACAGTGGAGGGCTGACCGGGAAGCAGTGCAGGCTCCGACAGAGTGCTAGCTTTCACAGTAGCTTGAGAAGGAGAACTGGCAGCAATATCAGGGTTAATCCACACTAGGTTGGGGGGGTTTGGAGGGAGAATGAGCGAAAGGGGAAGAAGTAGAGGTGGGAGCGCGGTTGGAGTGCGGGAAACGCGCACCCCGATAGTTCCCTTTGTTAATATTCTTATGCTGCAACCGCGGCTTAGAACCAGCCAACGGGCCAGAGGACGAACCTTCAGTGAAAGCAAGAGCCTTCTTAGGCTCAGACACACGATGCTGCGGCTTGATGTTCTCAGAGACAGTAGGGCCCTCCAAAGAAGAGGACTGAATGTCATGGTAACAAATTGAAATGGTGAATGAATAATCTCCGACCCTGAGGGAGTACTCTTTAATACGAGAGAGAGGAGGGGGGCATATAAAGATGGCTTCAACCTGCAAACAACCCGAAGTCAGGAGAGATGTAGAGGTGCAAACTAAATCACCAATACAAATAGTCATATTAGCCACCAACTTCGATGAATCGCAAAAGGGAGGTAATCCCAAAATGGTGACTTTGGTAGATATAGAATGAAACTTCGCCTTAGAAGCACCCACACATGCCCATTTACGAACTAGCATCAAAGTGGAGCCAAAGGTTAGAGATTTCATAGCTATCAAGTCCTCCAGAATCTGAACCGAAGGGCAGTTGATCACCACTTCACCATTAGAGTAAGCGTTCAATGCCCAAGACCAGTCTGAAATATTGCAGGAGTTAGAGAGGAATGAATTGAGGGAAGAGTGGGAAATAGAATCTCCAGAGAAAGAGATGGCGCTGAGGCATTGCATTGGCTCCAATTTGACTTTAAGTTCTGGCGTGAGAGCACAGACCAAGGTATTGGGGGGTTTGGAAAGTGGAGGTAAAGGAGGCACAGCTTTCGGAGTAGGAGGGATGAGCGTAGAGGAAGAAAGGAGATGAGAAGCAGGCGGAGTCGGAAGGATAGGATCCTTCTCCGAAACTTTAGCTTTCTTAGATTTAGCGGAATTGAGTTCCACTAATTTGGAGCAGAGGAAAGAAAAATCAAGCGCCGAAAGAACTGGATCAGAAATGGGTACCCCCAAAGGCATACCCAATAATTGCTGGAGTGAGAAACATCTATTCCGCGGATGCCCTGACTTCTCACAAAATAAACACTTCATACTAAAGGAACAGAAAGCTTTCAGATGACCGACTTGAAGACAGTTGTGGCACTTCAAAGGAGGACGAATGGTGGGGGAAGAAAAAGAGATGGGGGGAGAGGAAGAGGTAGGGCGGGAATAAGAAGGAATCGAGCGCCCTAGAAGGTTCCGGGGACCTGTTAAATGGGCCGAGGAAAGCCCAAGGGGAGCCAAATTTTTTTTAACCACCTGGACCCAAGTCAGGTCCATGACAGAAGCCAGGCCCAAAAGTAGAAGACGCCCACAGAAACAACTCGAAAAAAAAAACTTATAGAGGGAATGGCAGAGCAAACGGAAGCCTCGCACTGCCCACGACCGCTTTCCGGAGGAAAATGACGCCGGAACTCCGCCAAGGAACAAAGGAAGGCCCCACCGGAATGGACCTCCTGACTGAGGTCGAAGCGAAGAGGGGACAGAAGCAAACCACCAGAGGAAAAAGCACGCAAGCGAGATGGCGGGAGCTTGCCTCCGCCACCAGGAGAGGGAGCAGACCAAGCCGATGGGAGGAAAGGAGGGGGATAATGGAAATGGGAGGGCGAAACAGGCAACAAAATGGCCACGAGAGAGAAGGCCACAGACGGAATCAAAGCAGGAAGGAGAAAGGGGAAAGGGGAATGGAAGGGAAAGGGCCAAAACGAAGCAAGGAAGGAGAAAGAGGAAGGGAAGGGAAAGGGCCAAATCAAAGCAGGAGATTAGGGGAAAAGGAGGGGGAAAAAGGAGAGGAGGGAGGAGGGAGGGAGTAGAGAGAGGGAGGGGGAGAAGAGATCGGGAGGGCGGATCTGATGAGAAAAGGCCACAGGCGGGACCCACCACGAAGGGGGCAGGGAGGAGAAAATTAGGGAGATGGGCTTGGAGAGATGGGCAAAGGATGCAGAAAAAAGAGAGGGCAAGGAGGAATAGGAAGGTGGAGACGGCGGATCTGGCCGGAGAAGGCGGAGAGAGAGAGAGAGTCGTTGAAGGGAGAAGAAGGGGTGAGCTCTGCTCAGATGATTTCTTAAGAATAAAAGAATCAATGCTAGAAATTATAACGTAACTTAGTTAGGAATTATGGTTATTAGGTTAGAAATGAGTATTGGTTAGAATCCCAACATGCAATGATGCATATATAACTATAACATTCTGATTAATAACTTAAACAATCTACCTATTGGCAATTAGATGCAAATCCCATAATCCACAACTATACAAGGAGTCAAGGACAGCATGCAACGACCTTGATGTTGTCACATTTTATATGATGGTCACTGACACTGCCCTCCTTCCTCTTTCTAAACCCCTCCTCCCCTGCAAAACACCCGGTTGGGGTGCTCGGCCCGTTGCAACGACGAGCGGCACAACTGGAGGAGGCCAAGACCGACGACATCCGGTTAGAGAGAGTATTTGCTGACAGCGGAGATGAAGGAGGATGGGTTTCGAAGGGGGATCGTAAGAGGGAAAGAGTGGTGATGGTGGGGGCTGGTGTGGGTTGTGGCTGGTGGCAGCGCTTCAGCAATGGATTTTCGTGTTGATGGTCTCAGTGATGGTGGAAGTGACGACAACAGCAACAACAGAGGCATCAATGGCAAGGAATGACAACGATGATGGTGGTCTCGGTGGTCAGAGCGGAGGTGACGGAGGTGATGGAGGTGATGGAGGTGTTGTGTGTTTCATTGGCAAGGAAAACAAATAATGAGAGGGAGAAGAAGCTTTGCTTATTTTTTAAATTGTATTTGCTCTGTGACCCCTTGCAGATGGCGTTGAGATGCACGTTTTATTTCCCGTGTCATGGTGATAGGGGGCAACACTACATAAAATTTATATGATTGCTTATTTAATTATAATTTAGTTAACACTCAATGGTGCATATCGCTAAAAGCTTACGTGATTTATTTATATAAAAGTAATGAACATCACATATATAGGAATTTCCTTGTTTCCACATAAAATTTTGGAATTCCCAAGTTACAATGTGTCATATACTACTGCACAGTTTCTTGGATTGCAAATTACTCCTCAGATATGTATTCAACTCTGCCCAACATTTAATTTTTAGTATTTTTCATTGTACGTTGTCAATTGTGTTATGTATATAATTGTTTTATATTAAAGACTATTTAGTGAATGACTACATAATTATAATCTTTACAAAATTATGTTATTTTGGATGAAAGCAACACCTATATAGAAAGTAGTATAAATGAAAAATAGGCTAGTTTTATGGTTTCTTCATATCCTGGAATTCTGTTTCTATTAATCTATTAACTAACTCATATAGAATGAAGCAATAAACATTTTGAATATGGTGTTATTGCAGTGTGAGCTATCTTTCTTTTAATATTAATATTAATATTATTTATTGTTCTTCATCACAAATTCGTTTTCTAATAGCTAATAGCCTTCAGCAAGCTACATAATTGCTTGCGTAACTTGAAGAGTGTCATAACTGATCTACTAGCTTAAGGGGTTTGTTCATCTCGTGTTTTTAGTCAATTAATTTCTTAGGTAAAGGGGCAATTTCTGATCATAGAAATTATTATCATATGACAGTGGGACAAATTCTCATCATATATGTCATAGTATATATTTATCTGAACCATAGAAGTATAGTGCATAATTTTGTTTTAAATCTTTTGTGTCTATGATTAACAGGTTTATGCATGGACTGTGGTGGTGGAAAAACAAAAGTTCCAGTATTTACTAACTTAATCAGTAATAAATTAGCGGATGATATGGACTCTGAATTTCATGACAGACAGTACATTTTACCCAGCAGAAGTTGCTTCTATATGGTATAGACTTGGTGGACATATGAGCTTACTGTTTAAGTATAGGCATCAATTTTCATGTCAATTCTATCAATTCATTATCATATTGGATATTTAATTTTTATATGGAGAAACAGCATTGTTCCATATTGAACAAACTTTTTTACTTGCTATTATACTAATTGTTATGATCTTACTACGCCTTGGATACAGAGCAACATAACATAATTCATAAGCATTGCTAGCATAAATTGGATAGGATTTTTCTTTTTATTAATATTAAATTTGGAATTGCTCACTCTTATTTTCATCTGTGCTGGTTTCTTTTATTTGACGGCATGGAAAGTCTGACTTGAGGCAAATTCGTGACCTCATTCCAGGTAATTCTCTAATTTAGTAATTCAATAAGAGCATAACCTCTATCTATACTACTATTATTTGTGAGTAGTTTGCATATACTAAGTATTAAAATCTTACACACTATGCCCGATTTTTCTCAATTTCTGAAAATTGTTTGCAGCTCAGTCTGATCATGGTTTCAACCTGATTGTCATTGACCCACCATGGGAAAATGGAAGCGTTTACCAGAAAGCAATGTATGCTAACTGTTATCTCTTTTCCTTTTATTACTATTATTTTCCTCGAGTATATCCACCCCTCATGCCCGAAATTAATTCAATAGAAAGCTAATAGCATCTTGGTTGCATTTGGATTTATTTTTTGAAGAACTTTTCTTTTAAATTTCAGCTTACTGACATCTATTAAAATCTGCTAAATCCTTGGGTAATTTACTGTAAATCATAGAATTGGAAGTTATCACTGCTTATGAGCTATAATGCTTCAACCATCACTTTTGTGAAGTTAGTGTATTCAGTAATATATTGTGTTGTAGAAGAAAGAGCAGGAAATTATGTGCTTTATAAAATCTCATTTTAGTTCAAACTACTGTACTGCAATTCTGCAACAACCTCTGGGATAATTTATTTTACTTTTCCAAATGTTATTCTATTCATTAACTTTCTTTTGTTTATCCTGATAGGTGTTTGTGTAATCCCCTTGACCTAGTTGTTACTTTTTTTGGGGATCTTTGTTTCGGTAGTATGGCCCGAAAGATGTGTTCCCGTAGACGAGAGAGAATTTGATTTTTATTTGGTTTAGACAATGTGTGGTTGGTAAACAAGGATCGGTTTTTTCGCAGGGTACGGAAAGAGCATTGTAAAATATCAGATATGATTCTGACCTAGTTGTTACCTAAGTCATGATATACTCCATATGCATACCATCAATATACTTGTACAAGACGCATATATCAAGTTCTGACCAAATGTTGGTCATATGCATGATGAACATTTTAATTGTAGGTACCCTAGTTTACCTAACCGTTACTTCCTGTACCTTCCTGTTAAAGAGCTTGCCCATAAAGAAGGGGCCCTAGTGGCTTTATGGATGACTAACCGGGAGAAGCTTCGCATTTTTGTGGAGAAAGAACTATTTCCAGCTTGGGGAGTGACACATGTCACTACCTTATACTGGCTCAAGGTAAATTGCCCGGTATGCCATTGTCTTTGTTAATCTTTGATAATTTCACAGATTTCTATGCTATTTTCTTTTTTCATGCTTCAACACCCATCGATACTCAAGCATTCTATAGATAATATTAATCGAGATAGTTTGAATGCCTAATATTATGTCCAATCACTACAGGTAAAACCAGATGGGTCTCTAATTGGTGAAGTGGATTTGTTCCATCACAGACCATATGAAAGCCTCCTTGTTGGATATGTTAATGTGAAGGTGAGGCTTACAGCATGCACAGTTCTTGTGTTGATTCAGATGGAAGATATTTTTATTTTTTTTGGGCACCAAGCCACCAATAATGTTTCTGTTGTTATTGCACTTATTTTTTGTGGTGAATTGTCTTTTACTATATATCTCAGAATGATTCTGAATGCCGAGAAGCTTTTAGATATTTTCAAAACAATCGAGTCTTCATAAGCATTCCGGGTGCATACTCCCGAAAGCCTCCATTGGGAAGTATCCTTTATCTAAAATTTTCAAAATATTGCTCGAAAGTTGTCGTTATAGATTTCTGCTTATCGTATTAATCGGTTTTCCTAAATATTAGCTGCCCTTTCATGCAATTAATGATTTGAATGCATTCTTAATTCTTAACCAATTAAGATTTACTATCTGATCATCTGCCCGGCCCCAAGCCTGCGAAGTGTCTTGAACTCTTTGCAAGAGAACTTTTAGGTGGATGGACGTCATGGGGGAATGAACCTCTTCGCTTTCAAGATTCAAAATACTTTGTGGAAAACAAAAAGTTATCTGAGTGATGGTTCTGTTAAGGGTTTCACCCTGTACTGCAAGTAGAAAATGTGTGCTTCAATTAACTTTGCCCATAGTCAAGGTGTCTTTAGTTGGTGAGCATCTCTATTGATTTTACCTGTGTTAGGGAAGTGGCTGGTATCTATGTTAGCTTGAATATCAGCTGGGACTAATATGATACTCCTGACTCCTGGCTTGCCTTGATCTTTATCCTCTCAATCTGATACAACAACAATAACAACAACAAAGCCTTTTTCCCAACCCATCGAGGTCGGCTACATGAATCTTGATTTTCTATTCTACTCGGTTTAATGCAATATCTTCTATAAAGTCTCAATCTGATACCTGCATTATACTTCATATTAGCCTATAGTGAAGTTGAATAGGTCTTTTTAACATTTAGATCATCGTTGTGTTGTTTCTCTCTAAGCTCTCTCGTTCATGTTATTCCCATCAGTCATCAATGGCAATAAGGTCATTAGATTGTTTTATGATCTAAGTATCTAATTTGCTTACTGTTGCAATTTTTGTTCAATTGCTTACTCTTGAATTTTAAAAAAAAATTCATTTGTGGAGAGGGAACCTCATACGTACGAGAGGTGATTTCCTCATATAGAGCAGTAGTACACAATGAGATCCGTAATGGACGATTGGCACCATCCACATTGATTTACATGTCATAATATATGTAAACAATCAACTTGTTTGGATATTTTTGTATCAGGTTTCAAGTGGTTGCAAAATGAACATTTTTTCCCCAAAAACATGGCAATTAACTCCATGCGATGAATGGATAAGAAGCCTTGAAGCAAGGAACATGATGAACGGTATGGGTCGTCTATATATAGTCCCACCATTTGTCTACAACTACTCTATATTTCCCAAGTATGAGGCTCCCTTTCCTATGTAGAAGTATATTTTAAGTACATTTTTATATACATACAATTAGATTGTGTTCTTTTTTATATAAAGAATATGATATAATAATAGATACTGTGTTGTTACAAATTTAACAAAAATGACTTGAATGTTATAATTAAGTATAAACTAGTAATTTTTTTTGTTGGATCGCGTAAATCCACATCTTCAATATTCGATTCAGGTTGTTTGACTCTATTGCCATGATCAGAACTAGCTTGACCATTTGATTTGAGCTTACCGATAAATCGTCGTATCAACATATATTTTTTTTTGATATGAAGTAGAATTAAGATACAATAGTTGAGACAAGAGGCAATCTGTTATGTGAAGTTGTTTGACGTTTCAATTTGAAGATTAACTACGTTTATATAGAAGGAGGAACCCAAGGGTATTTTTGTCCAATAATTTTTTTCAATGGCAAAAATATTTTCACTTTAGAAATAATTTCATTCTCTTTTGAATTTAACGCAAGAGACAAAAATCAAAACGACTACTTTTTTCACCACATTTGTAGGACGAAGTTAGATTTTCTGTTTCCTTTTTTTAAAAAAATTAGATTTTCTGTTTCCTTTTTTTAAAAAAAATTTTCTAAAAAATTGGACAGACGGTAAAAGATTACCCTTCCCGTCCAATATTTTAATATAAAAAAAAAGCCTCTTCGTCGGACGATAATCGATTTATCGTCTGTTCGAAAAACCCAATTTTTTTTGGATATTTTTTACAAGGACGATAAACAATTTTTCTCCGCTATTATTATTATTATTATTATTATTTTTAAAATATTGTAGGACGGTAATTGATCTTACGTCGCTTTGAATTTTTTACTTTAGACGACAATTCGAGTAGTCATTTTTTGACAATCAACGACTGTAGCGCAAAGCTATTTTAACAATTTTTATTTGGCAAATATCCAAAAAATAGCTGAAGACGACTACAGATGCTCTAAGCTGCGAGCTTAGATTTGTAGCTTTGCATTTGTATCAGTGTGGATCATTAACTTCTTTAATGAAATTTCAGCTCTTTTTTTAGTGATTTTTTCTCCTTTTCTTTGTTGGACTCTTTGAGCAATTTAGATATGGCGTTGTACTTGTTCACTGTTGGAATTCTTTCGACACTTTGATGTCAAAATGGTTGTAAGAGCTGATAGGGATTTGCTACGGTAAACTCTAACTACCTACGTCCACTTGAGCATCCACTGTCGGTTTGCTAAAAAACTAAAATTTAGCAATTGAGTTGAAAAAACTCCTTCCTATGGTTTGCTAAAACTTCAAAATTTGGAATAAAAGTGAAGAATCGATTGTTAAAGATAGAAGTAGCTTTAGACGATTGCTAAATATTAGTTTTCTGTCCGTTAATTTTTTTATATAAATATGGTCGGACGAAAGATCATCTTTTGTCCGCCAAGTTTTTTAATATATTTTTTTTCTTCAAAATTACTAAAAAGCCATCTAAAAAATTATGAAAATGTCATTTAAATAAATTTTAAAAATAAAAAAAAGGGAAAAAATGCTCATATTGAAAAAGATCTTCTGTCTGACAATTTGTTCAAATTCCCCCCCCCCCCCCCCCAAAAAAAATTACTAAATTGACATTACAATAATTATGAAAATGCCATTAAAATAATTTAATAAATCAAAAATATGGATTGTCATATGCAGAAGTATAATCACCAAAGGGCAATTTGCAGTATTTTTTTATTTAGGGTTTTTCTCACATGGGTCACTAACAAATATTTCAATTCCATATATCTCACTTACAAATACTTATTTTCATATAACTTGTCATATAAAAATTCATTCCAAATAACCACTTTTGTTACCAAAATTTAATTCCATATAACTCATTCAAAAGTAGGGTTGTTCATCGGTTCAAAACCGAACGGAACTTTTTGGTTTGGTAAAATTGAAACCGAACTCCGAACCGAACTTCTACATTTCGGTTTTAACCGAACCGAAATATATCGGTTCGGTTCGGTTAATAACCGTACTAACCAAACTTAAGAAAGTATTTCAGTTTTGAATGTTTATATTAGATTCTGAGTGAAAGACTCATTATTCAATATTCATTAAGCAAACAACAGCCAATTAGCAATGTACTCATAATTTTTACACTACAAAATTATGGTAATAACTAGTGAAAAAGCTTATAAATTACAAGTTACAAATGATTACAATTTACAACTATAGAAGCTTATATTTTACAATTTAAAATTACAAGTTTCTGACTTTCTATAACATTTTTGTAGTTTGCAGGCCTTATCTCAAGCACTTAAGCAATTACCAAACACTGCAAAGTGTGCAAAGTGAAGCAAAATATAGCAAAGTGAAGTAACAATTAAAATGTAGCAAAAATATAGCAAAGTGAAGCAACAATCAAAATGTACACGTACCTAAACTGAGCAAATGTAGCAAAGTGAAGCAAATGTACCTCTGTTTTCTAGTGGTGAAGAAATTATTTTGCCTCCTGACACGAATGGCATAGCCTCTAGGCCTGCAAAGAGTAGATTATGAAGGATTAAGACTAGATGGATTAATAGACCAAATAAACAAAAAGGAAATCACTAATCTCAGGTAAAAATAGAAAAAGCATTCACGTAGAAAGATCAGCATTGCCATTGATGACTGAGACTATGCATGAGCAGCTAGAACTAGCAGATTATAATGAGTCTCTGTATATATGATTCCAGACTTGAAAAATTATAATTTATGACAAGCCTGAGCAAATTTCAATTGAATAAAAGGTTTCTCAAAGAAGTCGATTTCAGGCATTCTACTCCAAAATGCTATGCAGGCACAGATAAAAGGATATAAATAAGGTAGAAACACTTCTGATAATGAAATGGAAGAAAAAGATCAACGTAATGCTAAATAACTGCCAAAATCTTTCCTCTGGGAGCCCAATGTATATCTAAAGCACTTCTTTACTTTCTTTAAAACAAAAGCAGGAATATCTACATTCAAAAAGATGCTTGTTATTGGTCAACAGTCATAGTTCTCAGCCAGTTATTGATCATATCAAAACAGCATAAATACTGTTTCCGGTTATAAGAGAACTCGAAACATTTACCTCAACCAGCCTCATAGTGCTACCCGAAATCTCATGATGATCAGTTTCCATTGCTTATACTAACTCTGTATGTTTAGGCATAATGCAGATTTATCATACAAATATTAACATAAAAATCATGCAAAAACCTCATCATAACAACAGAAATGTTTACCTGCTTAACTAATTTATATATCAACTTGTCCAAACTGAAGAGCACATATGACTGAGTTCCAATTATAACACGCCAATCGTCTTCAAAATAAAAGAATACTCAAACCGACCACATTCGGTGAAGTAACAATCTATCTCATCAGCCATCATGCTTCTACTCGGCTTAAATTATCAACGCTAATAGAATTTGAATCCTCACGACCCCTACTATCCTGTCTATCCTTATCAAAATCTATACTAATAGTAGAAAAGTTCACAGGTGACAGTACAACAAGTCTTTGAATCAAATCTACCAATTTAAACCAAACAAAAGTATAAACCAAAACTTATTATTTTCTAGTTACAAATTTAAAATTTTAACACTTAGAAATATCAAGATTAATTTATACCTTAGCAGCTTAGTTTGAGATGGAGAGGTACTGCGAGTAGCCGAGGACTGAGGAGAGAGGCACTGCGAATCGCGATGCGAGAACCAGGGGACTAGAGGAGGCCGGTCGGGGGAACGGCACCAGAGGATGCCAATAGGGATGGAGATCAAGAGTCGAGAGTGCGACTGTGCGAGGAGACCAGGAGGAATGGAGATCGGGAGTCGAAAGCCGAGGATGGAGATCGACTGATCGAGAGTCGAGTTCGAGAGTCAAGAACGTCTAGGGTTAAAGGAATTGAGAATTGAGAGAGAGGAATCGATCTGTGAAATAGAGAATCTGATTTTGAGATGAGACTTGAGAATGAGAGTTAGAGAGGCCGAATTAATAGACTGAGAAGGTCCGAAGGAGAAGTGGAGAACTGGAGAAGTCATTAATAGATAAGATTGAGATGTGAGAACGTCGTCGTCTAGGTCGCTGAGTCGCTCAGTAGAGAAGTTGAGAAGACTCATGAGCCATTTAGCCGTTAGATCTCATTTACCCTAGATCCTAGGGGTATAATTTATTTTGGTCTAAAAAAAGTTCGGTTTTTTTCCGGTTCGGTTTATTTAGAAGCCAACCCAAAACCGACCCGAACTCTCTAACAATAGTATGGGTTGGATCAAAACCGAACCAAATTGGTAAATTTCGGTTCGGTTCGGTTCGGTTCGATAATTGGTTTTAACCAAAGTATGTACAACCCTATTCAAAAGTATTTATCTGGAATTAAATATTTGTGAGTGAGGTATATGGAATTAAAATATGGGTTGGTGGCCATATGGGAAACACCCTTTTATTTAATTCCATTAAACAAGAAAATATTTTCAACACGGATACCCGCTACCTAGAATTTCAAAAATTTCACTCATTTGGTATGGTTCAATAGTTGATTACTTGGAGCCAAGCACTAGTAGTTGTAGTTCAGGTGGCAAAGTTTTCCCTCTTAAGTGAGAGGTTACAATTTCGATTCCGATCTTATACGAAATTATTCGGAATGTTGGAAAATCTCATCTCTTTTTCTAGAGAGAGAAAAAAAAAATTGATATGAGATGATGATGATGATGCAGAAAAAGTATGCATATTGACTTTACTTTTACTTTTATGGTACTGATCCTCATTACTCTTGGAATGAAATTCGGTTAAGAAATTTCTACACCTTAGCGGCAGTCTGCTTTTCTTAAGATAAATTTGAAATTCTAGATGACTGAAAACACACTAAAGAATATGGAGCAATAGGAAAATCTTAAGACTATGTGTTAAGATCATGTTCTTTAGATAAAGAGTTGTCAAGAAAACCCTTCAAGTGCTAAAGTAGTCGGAAGACAAAATACAGTAGTCATTGCTTGCCGCACGACATTATCTCTGGCATTCTATTTCAAAACCAAAATGAGTACAAAATTTCTTGATAAAGTACTGATTTATTACTACTAGAAGGTGAATGTGTGCAGAAATTGTTACAGGTCCCCCGGCAGGTGGTGGTGGTGGTGGTATTGAAATTAAACTTGATTTTGAGTTAGGATTAATTATGGGTTCATAATCCAAACCCAAAATTAAGCCCAAGTTCTAGAGAGTCTCTAGAAACATCATAAAATATTATCACCTCCTCTAGATGTTCTAGAGAATTCTATAAAATAATTATCTAAAGATTGTGTAGAAAATTCTAGGAATAAAATCTAGATATTATGGTAGAGAGTTCTAGAAAGATATTTTGTAATCTTGGAGCCTATAAATAGCTCCTTCCTCTCCCATTTGTACACAAGTTGAACAAATAAATAAAAAGCAAGTTAAAGAAAGAGTGTTCTTCATAAGTTCTCTAATTCTCTCTAAAAATCTTTCAAGTATTTTCTAAGTATTCTTCCATATCATTCTTCATACTTAGAGGGTTTCTTCTCTTGGTTTCACTCGGGTTTCTCGGGTATTACGGTCTTGGGCTAGTGCTAAGCACTATCGGAGTTTCTCTACATGGTATCAGAGCCATTCTAATCTTGTGCTCATCAAGATCGGGGTTTAAGAGAGCTCGGTTTATTCTAAGTATGGAATCAATGGGTCGTGTCGTTGGATTGGGAATGGAGATCTTAAACCAATCTAACTACCGGTTATGGAAGTCATGTATGGAGTCATACTTGGTTAGTGAGGACTTATGGGATGTCGTCGGCGGTAGTAGCACAACACCACCAAGGGGAGATGCTGCAACAGCGGAAGCGACAAAGGAGTGGACACGGAAGAATGCCAAGGCGGAGTTTGCTTTGAAGAGGTCAATATCCTCGGGAGTATTTGAGCATGTCTCAAGGTGCACATCCGCAAGTTCCATATGGAAGGCGCTAGATCAATTGTTCAACAAGAAGAATGAGGCTCGGTTACAACTATTAGAGAATGAGCTGGCGAATGCGAAGCAGGGGGAGTCTTCAATCTCAGAGTTCTTTATCAAGGTAAAAAACCTTTGCTCAGAGATTAATACTCTTAATCCGGAGGAGTCGATTTCAGAAGCTCGGATGAAGCGGTCTATTATTCGTGGTTTACGACCCGAATATACACCGTTTGTTACTTCAGTTCAAGGATGGGCTACACAACCTTCCATGGAGGAGTTCGAAAATCTACTAGCTTCGCAAGAATCACTAGCCATGCAAATGGCGGGAGTTAAAGTCAATGATGACTCGGGGAGCGCGTTTGTAGCTCGGAGGCAACAAAGTTTTAGAGCCAAGTTCAAGGATAGTGATACAAAAAATAATGATGAACGAGAAAGATCTTCTATGGGAGACAAGAAGCGATTCAAGTGCTACCGGTGTGGGAAACTTGGGCACTTCAAAAAGGATTGCCGAGTGAAGTTGAAAGAAACAAATATGGCGGAATCAAAGGGCCACACTGAAGACGAAGCATGGGGAAAATGTTTCACGGTGGAGGCTGCATCTTCAGGTACCACTACAACCAAAAATCTAGAAAATGATTGGATTGTAGATTCTGGTTGTAGCCATCATATTACCGGAGACGAGAAGTTATTTTCCAGTCTTCAGCGCCATGACGGAAAAGAAGCCATCATTACCGCGGATAATTCAATCCACCGCGTTGAGAAGGAAGGAACTGTTGTCATTAAAGGAGATGATGGAAGCCCAATAACTCTCAAGAATGTATATCATGTTCCTGGAGTAAGGAAGAATCTTCTCTCTGTGGTAAATGCGGTGGACTCAGGTAACTACGTTTTATTTGGCCCAAGTGACGTCAAATTCTTAAAGAATATTAAAGAGTTAAAGGCGGATGTGGTTCACACCGGAGCACGAGTTAAAGATCTATATGTTTTATCGGCCTCCAACTCATATGTTGAGAAGATGAGCACCAATGATAATGTCTTTATATGGCATGCTAGACTTGGTCATATAAATATGACTAAACTCAAAGTTATGGTAAACAAGGATTTGGTTAATGGGCTCCCAAGGTTGAAGATTCAAGATGAAGAAAGACTTTGTGAAGGTTGTCAATATGGAAAATCACATAGGCTTCCATTTGACAACTCCACTTCACGATGCAGCGCTCCGTTGGAGAGGATCCATAGCGATTTGATGGGTCCAACAAGAACACCCTCCTATTCCGGGTTTCGTTACATGTTGTTGTTCGTTGATGATTTCTCACGGTACACCTGGGTATACTTTGTGAAGGAAAAATCAGAAGTATTTTCAAGATTTCAAGAATTCAAGGTTACCGTGGAAGGCGAGTTAGGTCGGAAGATCAAGACCCTAAGGACGGATAATGGAGGAGAGTTTATGTCAAAGGAGTTTCTCTTTTTTTGCAAAAAGCATGGTATCAAGAGAGAATTTTCATGTCCACATACACCTCAACAAAATGGAGTAGCGGAAAGAAAGATCAGACATCTAAGCGAGACGTGTAGAAGTTGGTTACATGGCAAGAATTTGCCTAAGGCCTTATGGGCGGAAGGCATGAGATGTGCAGCCTATGTTATCAATCGAATGCCACTAAGTCCGAATAACATGAAGTCTCCTTATGAGATGGTTCATGGGAAGAAGCCAACGGTGAAACATCTCAGGATATTTGGATCAATCTGCTACGTCCATGTGTTCGACTCTCAGAGAACAAAGTTGGAGGCAAAGGCGAAGAAATGCATATTTGTCGGTTATGATGAACAAAGAAAAGGGTGGAGGTGCATGAATCCTGAGACACATAGGTACGTCGTGTCTCGTGATGTTGTCTTTGACGAAGTTTCCTCATATTATGGACAACCTCAAGTCTTGGTCGAACAAGAAGGTGGAGATTCCTTCAAGGTTGATGAACCAGTTCCTCAAATGCCAAGTGAGAGCGGAAGTCTTGAAAAAGAGACGCAAGGTGAAAGGGGGAGCACTAATCAAGAGGAAGATGATGATGAAGATCATGGTTCCATGGCTAATCAAAGGCCTAAAAGGAACATTGTTAAGCCTGCCCGGTTCAGAGATGAAAGGTTTGTCACTACTTACTCATGTTATTTTGCCGCTCCATTAGATGAAGAAGAGCCATCATCTTATGATGAAGCTAAAGGTGTTCAAGAGTGGGAGACCGCAATGGAAGAGGAGATGAATGCCCTTATAAAGAATGAAACTTGGGATTTGGTTCCGAAAACCAAGGATGTTCAACCCGTTTCATGTAAATGGGTGTATCGAATTAAGCGGAAAGCGGATGGAAGCATTGATAGATTTAAAGCAAGGTTGGTTGCTCGGGGGTTCTCTCAGAAGTATGGAGAAGATTATGATGAGACTTTCAGTCCTGTGGCTAAGATGACTACGGTACGTTTACTTCTATCTTTAGCCGCAAGCTTTGGTTGGAAGTTATGGCAACTAGATGTGAAAAATGCGTTTCTATACGGTGAGCTTGATAAGAGTATCTTCATGGAGCAACCACTTGGTTTCAAATCACGAGAGCATCCTGATTATGTGTGTAAGCTTAAGAAGGCTTTGTACGGGTTAAAACAAGCTCCTCGAGCATGGTATGGAAAACTTGCTCAATTCCTTCAGTTTTGCGGTTATGTACCATCAAATTCGGATCCAAGTCTATTCCTCAAGAAGAATGGAGGAGTCCACGTGGTAGTTCTTCTTTACGTGGATGATATGATAATCACCGGAAACGATGATGCTGAAATTGCTCGTCTACAAGAGGATATGTCGGTGAGATTTGAGATGAAGAAGTTAGGTGAGTTGAATAACTTTCTTGGTTTGGAGGTTGAAAGGGTAAAGGATGGAATCTTCATCGGTCAACAAAGCTATGCAAGAAGGATTGTTGAGAAGTTCAGGGTACACGAAGGAAAGACACGTACTACTCCGATGGATGTGAACATAAGGCTTAAGCGCGATGAAGGGTCCTTGCTACCCGATCCTCGACCTTATCGCTCTCTTGTGGGAAGTCTTCTATATTTAACCATTACAAGACCTGACATTGCCTTCGCGGTAGGTCTCATAAGCCGTTTTATGCAAGAACCAAGGAAACCACATTTAGAAGCGGCAAAGAAGATCTTGAAGTATGTGAAGACAACTCTTGGCATGGGTTTGGTGTATAAGTACAATGCCAAGACCTCTCTTCATGGCTTCACAGATGCTGACTTTGGTGGAGATCTTGATGATCGAAGATCAACTTCAGGCTATGTGTTCTTATGTGGAGACACAAGTGTTTCATGGTGCAGCAAGAAGCAAGCAACGGTGTCATTGTCTACCACTGAAGCAGAGTATAAAGCGTCAACACTCGCAGCTCAAGAGTGTATATGGCTTCGAAGACTCCTTGAAGATTTGTTCGAGCCAATCAATAAGCCGGTTGAAATTTATGGAGATAATCAAAGTGCTATCAAGTTGGCTAATAATCCGGTGTTTCATGCAAGGACGAAACATATCGAGTTAGAGCATCACTTCATAAGGGAGAAGGTGCTTGATGGAACAATTGAAGCTTTGGAAGTTCGAAGCGATGACAACGTTGCAGATATCTTCACCAAGTCATTACCAAAAAGTAAATTCGAGTTACTTCGCTCAAAGCTCGGTATGATTGACAAAATCAAGTTTAAGGGGGAGTATTGAAATTAAACTTGATTTTGAGTTAGGATTAATTATGGGTTCATAATCCAAACCCAAAATTAAGCCCAAGTTCTAGAGAGTCTCTAGAAACATCATAAAATATTATCACCTCCTCTAGATGTTCTAGAGAATTCTATAAAATAATTATCTAAAGATTGTGTAGAAAATTCTAGGAATAAAATCTAGATATTATGGTAGAGAGTTCTAGAAAGATAGTTTGTAATCTTGGAGCCTATAAATAGCTCATTCCTCTCCCATTTGTACACAAGTTGAACAAATAAATAAAAAGCAAGTTAAAGAAAGAGTGTTCTTCATAAGTTCTCTAATTCTCTCTAAAAATCTTTCAAGTATTTTCTAAGTATTCTTCCATATCATTCTTCATACTTAGAGGGTTTCTTCTCTTGGTTTCACTCGGGTTTCTCGGGTATTACGGTCTTGGGCTAGTACTAAGCACTATCGGAGTTTCTCTACAGGTGGTGCTTCTCTACCAGAGCGTGTGACCGCCATTTACGACTGTACCTAGCAATCTACAAGAAGGAAGATATAGAGGAAATATAGAGAAGAAGAAGAGGAAGAAGAAGAGGAAGAAAAAGAATTGAGACTTTAGAAAATATATTCATCCACTGATACCCATTACATTCATCTGCATCTTCTTATAGAAAAGCAGGAGGCATCTACAGTAGATCCACTAATAGAGCTAATACACGTTGCACGTGCAATGCACGTAATCTCAAACAGAAGCTCTGAATATAGTGCCTAACGGCCATACAGTTTATACTGTAGCAGGGTCCCACACCATTGTACCCTCCTATCCTATGATGCCATCTGTCTCACACCCTGGGACACACCACGAAGGAAGAAGAGGACTTAGATGCAAGAAGCAGCTGCATTTATTCACTTAAACCCCTGGAAGAAGTTTATTCCTTTGTGGACTGATACGCAACTCTGGCTGATGTGCACAAGGCTTCAGCACAGGGATACAGCTCTATGGAGCTGTATCATTTCTCCCCATTTGAAAAGGAGCTTCCATGATGTTGCGGAATTCAGGGAAGCGACTGTGGATACTCCAGAACTCTTCCCAAGTTTCTTCGTCGCGTGTTCCCCCTTCCCACTGTACCAATACCTCTGTTACCGTGACTCCTCGCTTCTCCACCATTCTTTTGCTCAGGATTCTTGCAGGTTGGGCCTCCTCCTCTTGGAAATAAGCAGGATGAGTTTGGGTGAGCTGGTGACCATCTTCCAAGTGGCATCGCAATTGGGAGCAGTGAAATACATCATGGATTTTGGCGCTTGGGAGAAGAAGAAGCTTGTAAGCGACTGGGCCTATTCTTTCCACTATCTGATAGGGTCCATAGTATAAATGGGACAGTTTGTGAATGCGTTTACCTCCCACAGAAGTTTGGCGATAGGGTTGTAGTCTGAGATAAACAAAATCACCGACGGTGTACTCTCTCTCAGTTCTCCTCTTATCAGCGCGCACTTTCATTTTTTCCTGTGCCTTGCGCAAGTTATCCTTGAGTAGCAGGAGTGCAACGTTTCTCTCAAGCAAGTGCTCCTTGACATCAGGTGAGTTGGTGTTCTCTGGGATGTAGGTGAGTAAAGAGGGTGGAGCTCGGCCATAGAGAACTTGATACGGGGAGAGCTTAGTAGAGCTATGCACGCTCGTATTGTACCAATACTCCGCCCAGGGGAGTATATTAACCCAGCTAGAAGGTTTATAAGCACAAAAACAACGAAGATAAGTTTCCAATGTTCTATTCACCACTTCGGATTGGCCATCCATTTGGGGGTGGAACGATATACTTAGACAGAGCTGGGTACCTTGCGCAGTGAACAATTCCTTCCAAAAAATACTAGTGAAGATTGTGTCTCGATCGCTAACAATGGTGGAAGGGATGCCATATAGTTTGATGATGTGCTGAATGAAGAGGTCAGCTATGCTCTTGGCGGTATAGGGATGTGACACTGGAAGGAAATGCGCATACTTAGAGAGTCTATCAACAACTACAAGTATGGTGCTCTTACCCCAGCTTCTTGGTAGACACTCAATAAAATCCATACTAATATCTTTCCATACCTCATCTGGAATTGGAAGGGGTTGCAAGAGGCCATATGGAGCTTGGGTGTTATGTTTGCAGCCCTGACAGACGTCACACTGCTTGATATAGGCCTTCAACCTGCTCTTCATACCTGCCCAATACGCTACTTGTTTCAGCCGCAGCCAGGTCTTCTCGTAGCCAGAGTGGCCCCCTTGGAGTGAGTCATGGTAGGTGTGTAACAACTGTGGTATAATAGAAGATGTCGGATTGAGAACCACTCTTCCCTTATAAAAGCATAACCCATGTTGAAGGCTATAGCATGGAGCTTCTCCCCTGGAGATTTTTGCTTGTAGATCTGCGTAAAAGGGATCATTCTCTACTTCTTCCTTCAAGGACACTAACCAGGTAGGTTGCACAATTGAGATGGCTTGAACTTGGACCTCTGGAGCTTGCGACTGAGTATCTTCGAACACTCTTGAAAGACCATCTGCTCCTATGTTTTCTCTCCCCTTCTTGTACTCAACAGAGAATTGGTAACCATGTAGTTTCCAAAGCCAAGTGTGTTGGGCTTCCGTGTCTAAGCGTTGCTCCAATAAATGCTTAAGTGGCTTATGGTCTGTCTTGATCAAAAATTCCCCCGTCAGCAGGTAATGACGCCATTTCTTCACTGCAAGGAGAATTGCCAGCATCTCCTTCTCGTATGTCGATAGATATCTACTCCTCCCCTTCAATTCTTTACTAAGGAAGGCGATAGGATGTTGTTGTTGCATCAAGATGGCCCCAATGCCAGTTCCAGTAGCATCGCATTCAAGGGTAAATTTTTCTTTGAAGTTTGGCAATGCCAAAATAGGGGGAGTAGTTAAAGCTAACTTCAAAACTTCGAATGCCTTTTGAGCGCCAGGGGACCAAAGAAAAGCTCCCTTCTTGGTGAGAGCTATAAGGGGTGAGGCTATGGAAGCATATCGACTAATAAACTTGCGGTAATAACCAGCAAGGTCGAGAATCCCCTTAGTGCTTTGAGAGTTTTCGGAGTAGGCCAGTCATTGATAGCTGATACCTTCTCAGGATCTACAGATACCCCACTCTTCGATATCACATGTCCCAGATAAGTGACTTCTTCTACCCCAAAGACACACTTGTTTCTCTTAGCTCTGAGTGAGTTCTCCTTTAGTAGCTGTAGGACGATCTGCAGGTGCTGCAAATGGTCGTTGAGGGTGCGGCTATATATGAGTATATCGTCAAAGAACACCAGAACAAACTTCCTCAAGTATGGTCTGAACACATCATTCATCAATGATTGGAAGGTAGACGGTGCATTCGTGAGGCCAAATGGCATCACCACGTACTCATAATGACCCTTATGTGTCTTGAACGCGGTTTTGGGAATGTCCCCTGTCTTCATTCTGATCTGATGGTACCCACTGTGCAAGTCAAGTTTACTGAAGATCTGAGAGCCTTGCAATTCATCTAGTAACTCATCGATAACCGGAATGGGGTACTTATCTTTTATAGTTATCTTGTTTAAGGCCCTGTAGTCGACGCAAAGGCGCCACGATCCATCGGGTTTCTTTACCATTACAATTGGGGAGGCATATGAACTATTACTTGGTCGGATGATCCCTGATTGTAACATTTCTCTCACGAGCTTCTCTATCTCATTCTTCTGTGTCCATGGATGCTTATAGGGTCTCAGATTGATTGGTTGTGAGTTAGGGAGGAGAGGGATGCTGTGGTCTTGTTGCCTATGAGGAGGAAGTGCTATGTGTTCCTTGAACACCTCGTCGAATAAGCTTAGTCTGTGTTCAATCTCAGCATTGCAAGGACTAGGTGGGGGTTCAGCATCAAGGCCGAAGGTTGAGGCCTTAGTGATCTGATGTAGCAGACCCCCCCTCAGGTGTAAGACTGTCTTGTGCATAGATTTGGGTTCAGATAGTTGCATTGGTTCACTGCTAACCCCTTTGAGTATCTTCCTCTTACCGCCTTGCTCAAACTGCAACGAGTGGCTCTTGAAGCTGAGCCAGATACTCTCTAGTGTTCGCATCAACTGAGCTCTGAGGATCATCTGGCTGGTGCGGAGAGGTAGGACATAGAAGGAGGTCTTAATACTGACTCCTTGGCAAAGGAATTCAGCTCTTCACAAAGCCCTTCGCAGAACAAGGTTCCCCCACCTGCAATGGTCACTGAGAGTTTCACACTTTGGTTAACAGGTAGCTTGGCTCTTCTCACAACCTGGGAATCCACAAAATTGTGGGTTGATCCGGTATCAAAAAGTGCATACACCTCTTGTTTTCCTACTGTTCCTTTAAACCTCAGCGTTCTTGGTTCTTCGATCCCAATGACAGCGCTGAGTGATATGGTGGGAGGAGTTGTTGCCGCTGGTTGCAAGAAGCTGAGATCACCTTTAGGGGAGATCACCTGCTTCTCACTCTCATCCACAGGATTAGCTTCTACATCGGAACCAACACTAATCTCATCTCCTTCTATCTGCATCAGAGTTCTTCCCCTACACCGATGGCCTTTACTCCATTTCTCGTCACAGCGGAAACATAAATTTTGAGCCTTCTTCTCAGCAAGTAACCAATCAAACTGAGTTGGTTTCAAGGTTTCTGCGATGGGTTTTCGCTGTTCTTGAGGGAAACTGGGTGGTGGAGAAGTTTTCGAAAATAATGAAGTCGATGGAAGCCCAGACTTGACAGGGCCACTCAAGTACTTCGCAGCCTTGCGTTGACACATCGCAATGGTCTCTCTAGCAACAGCCTCCCGATACGCAGCTGTGACAGTTTGGGGGTGTTTTAACAAAACCTCCTGTTGAATATCATCTTTCAACCCCGACACAAAACAGTCGACTAAAACCCCCATGCTTAACGGCTTGCTAAGGTGGCTATATTTAAGAAACTCCTTATGGTACTCTTGCACAGTGTTGGTTTGTCTCAGCTTGAAGAGAGTAGCTGTGGGATTATGCAGTTCAGTAGGACCAAATTGGAGAAGCATCTCCCTCTTTAGCGACTCCCAACTGATTTCTTCATCACATTGTCTCTTGAACCAGCGCCACCATAACAACGCATCTTCCCTTAGAAAATACACACTAAAATCCACTTGGTACCTCCCTTCAATCCTATGGGTGTCGAAGTGATGCTCAAGGTGGAAGAACCAATGTCCAACATCCCCTGTTCCATCGAATAGCGGAATTTCTAATTTGGCATGTTTGGGGAATATGGTTTGATATCTATCGAAATTCTCTTCGCTTCGCCGCCAAGGGAAGATGGGGTTCCATTCGGGATGGGGTAATAGAGGAGGAAGGTTCCCCGGATGAGGGCGGAAGTTAGGGGGTGGCTCATCTTTACTTCGTGAGTCCCTATCAGCGATTCGGCGCAACAACTGACGAATGTCGTCACTCTGTAGCTGTAGACCTGTGATTTGTTGCTGAAGAGTTCCCATCGAAATCTCGATGCCCTCTACCTTTTGCTCTACATCGGGAGGCTGTTGAGGATCAACACCGCTATGGGTGGATCCGCGTGCCCCCTGGCCTGGTGATCCAAATCTGGAGTTTCCTCCGGATTCGAGGATCGTACGACGCTCGATCTGAACTGGGTTGATTGGGTCGTGAGGCTCTGATACCATTGTTACAGGTCCCCCGGCAGGTGGTGGTGGTGGTGGTGCTTCTCTACCAGAGCGTGTGACCGCCATTTACGATTGTACCTAGCAATCTACAAGAAGGAAGATATAGAGGAAATATAGAGGAGAAGAAGAGGAAGAAGAAGAATTGAGACTTTAGAAAATAATTTCATCCATTGATACCCATTACATTCATCTGCATCTTCTTATAGAAAAGCAGGAGGCATCTACAGTAGATCCACTAATAGAGCTAATACACGTGGCACGTGCAATGCACGTAATCTTAAACAGAAGCTCTGAATACAGTGCCTAACGGCCATACAGTTTATATTGTAGCAGGGTCCCACACCATTGTACCCTCCTATCCTATGATGCCATCTGTCTCACACCCTGGGACACACCACGAAGAAAGAAGAGGACTTAGATGCAAGAAGCAGCTGCATTTATTCACTTAAACCCCTGGAAGAAGTTTATTCCTTTGTGGACTGATACGCAACTCTGGCTGATGTGCACAAGGCTTCAGCACAGGGATACAGCTCTATGGGGCTGTATCAGAAATGTATCTTCTTTACACCCTCACTAAGCAAGTGCCTTTTCGGTTTCTTAGGAAGGATAATATTGGTCCCTTATTAAAAAACCTTAATAATAACAAAGTGGATGTAGGAAAGTAGTACATGAACATCTTTGTAAAATGAAAAATAATTATTCTCTAAAATGTCAAAAGTAATGCACATGACTAATCTATATATATATTTTTGCAATCTCAAAAATTTTGCCACTTAATTGAGGACTTGAAACCTCTTAACTCTTGAACATGAGCCTAAATATCTAGTTTGAAGGACCTACTTACCAGACCTTGACAAATTCAAATAGGTCAACTAGTGAGCACATTATGTCTTAAGATCCCGCCGCCATACCGAAGTCATCTTCTTCAACTCCAGATCAGATCCGAATCTCAAGATCTCGCCGCCATCAGATCGTCAGTCATCTTCTTCAACCCCAGATCCGAATCTTAAGATCCCGCCGCCATACCGAAGTCATCTTCTTCAACTCCAGATCAGATCCGAATCTCAATATCTCGCCGCCATCAGATCGTCATCAAATCAGCGTCGACACCAGCATCGATACTTCAACTTCGTCATTCAATCCGACCCTCCTCCTCTGTCCTCGTCGTCTCTAACCCAGTGCCGACGCCGGGATCCGACCCACCTTTCTACTTGCCGGATCCGCACTAGCCGCCCCTGAACAACCTTAGCCGCCTCCTCTCAGTATTGTTAAAAAAAAATAAAAAAATAAAAATAATCGAAAAAAAACCAAAAAAAATTCAAAAAAAGAAATTAAAAAAAAGAGAAAAATCAAAAAAAATAAATAAATAAATAAATAAAATATAAAATAAAATAAAATAAAATATTGCAGGTACTTGAATCTCTCATGGAGCCTCAATTTCGTCAGTATCATCCAGTCTCCATTGATTTCCTTCTTTCCTCTGCTAAGGATTGGACTGATTGGTCTGCTTCTGTTGAGGCCACTCTTCTCGGTCATTCTTTATGGAGTCACATTGATGGTTCCACTGTTTGCCCAAAAGATCCCGATACTACCGCTTCCACTGCCGATAAGCAATTGATTCACACATCTCAAACGACTTGGGATGATCATGACCGTCGAGTTATTTCCTTCCTCATATCCTCTGTTGACCGTAGTCTTCATGCTAATCTTCTTCAAGTTCGTCCTGCCAAGGCTCTTTGGAAACACTTGGTTACCCAGTATGTCCAGAATAGTGGGGCTCGTGAGTATCAGCTCCTTGTTCAGTCCGTTCTTAATCGGCAAGATGATCGCAGTATTCAGGAACATTACATAGCCATGCGCAATATCTGGCGCGAATTACAGCAACTAGAGAACAGTGAGGTGCATGTCACTCGTGAACGTCGTCAGTTTATGTTCTTCATGATGGGTCTTCGACCAGAATATCGGTCTTTATGCAGTCAATCGATCCATCAGGATCCGGTCCCTCGTCTTGAAGCTGCTATTGCTGAGCTTGTTGCTGAAGAAACCCAGTTACGTGCTCTCCCAACTCCTACTTCTCACTCATCCTCTACCAGTGAAAGTGTCCTTGCCATTGCTCATCGTCCATCCTTCTTACGCAAGCCTCGCCCCAGCTCTACACCTACTCCTTCTGTCCATCGTAGTATTTCTGATCGCCGTTCCCATTGCACCCACTGTCAGCGGGATGGTCATACTCATAGTAACTGCTTTATTCTTCATCCTCAGCTCCTAGCTCAGGCACAACAGCGCAGACAGCAACAGGGTTTACCTCCTCTCCGCACACCTGGTGCGATGGTCCTCACTCCAGCCATGCCTTCTCCTGCTCCCTATGATATTCCACAACACCATCTAGCTCAACTGGATCTTCAGAACTCGGATCAGTCTATCAGTGCTGGTTCATCTGTCCCTGCTTTCTCTGTCACTCCTGGTATGTCTTCTTCTTGGTTTTTAGATTCTGGTGCTTCACATCACCTCACTAGCAATTGTACACTACTAACCACTCGCACTCCACTTACCTCTCATTCATCGTCACTTTACACTGCCGATGGTTCTCTACTTCTCACTACACACTCTGGATCTATTAACACTCCAACTCTCACTTTACCTTTCGTCCTTTATGCCCCTCGTTTATCTACGAACCTTATTTTCATTAGTGCTTTATGTGATAGTGGCCTTACCGTTACCTTTACTTCTTTGGACTGTACCATACAGGATCCTCGGACTGGTCATATGATTGGACGCACTAGCAGACATGGACGTCTATATCATCTAGATTTTCTTTATGCCCATGATTCCACTTCTAGTTTTGCTGGTGTTGTCAATTCTGATGCCGATTTGTGGCACAGACGCTTAGGTCACATTAGTGCGTCTCGTTTGAAAGATTTAGTTCGTAGTGGTGCTCTTGGTCATTTTAATTTTACTTCATTATCTGTTTGTCAGGGTTGTAAGTTGGCAAAACACTTAGTCCTCCCTTTTAACAATAAAAGCACTTCTCATTATACTCATGCTTTTCAACTTATTCACTCTGACATATGGGGTCCATCTTCCACATATTCTGAAAAAGGTTATCTCTATTATGTTAGTTTCATCGATGATTTCACTAGACACACATGGGTATTTCTTATGCGCCAACGTTCTGAGATACCCGACATTTACCGATTCTTTACGACCATGGTTCACACCCAGTTTGGGGTTCGTATCAAAACTTTTCGCTCAGATGGTGCTCGTGAGTACACCTCTGCTACTATGCGATCGATTCTTCAGTCCCATGACACTCTTTTTCAGCAATCATGCCCCCACACCCATGAGCAGAATGGTTTAGCTGAACGCAAGCATCGTCATATCCTTGAGACAGCTCGCACTCTTCTACTCTCCTCTTCTGTTCCTCGCTCTTTCTGGGCTGAAGCTGTCATGACTTCCGTCAGTCTCATTAACATTACTCCTTCGTCTGCCCTCTCTGGCATCACTCCTTATGAGGCCCTCTATCACTCATCCCCTGACTACAACATGCTCCGTATTTTTGGTTGCACATGTTATGTCCTTCTCCCTCCCACTGAGCACACGAAACTCACTGCTCGTGCTGCTAAGTGTGTTCATCTAGGTCTCAGTCCTGAACATAAAGGTTATCGTTGTTTTGATCCTGCGGCAGGTCGTATTCGTATTTCTCAACATGTCTCCTTTGTAGAAGACTCTCCCTACTACTTAACCTCTCCTCAGGACACTAGTTTTCTCGATCCTTCACTTATTAGGCCTACTTCCACTCCACCTATTCCTTTTGATCCCACTCCTTTGGCTCCTTTCACTCCTGCTATAGACAGTCCCCTCATTATTCCTACAGAGACAATCCCTGTTTCTCCACCACCTGCATCCCCACAGTTGCCTACACCCACACCACCTAACTCACCTCCACATACTGCCCTTCCACCACTAGTGCGTCAGTCTACACGTTCTACTGCGGGCATCCCACCACCCCGCTACACACCTAATACCACTGGTCCCTCTGACCAATTCGGTTTTGCCACACTAGCTTTTTACTCACCCCAGTTTCATGCATATCTCACTGCTATACACTCTACACGTGAGCCCAGAACCTATAAGGAAGCCATTCAATACCCCAAGTGGTGGAAAGCTATTGCAGAGGAGTTCGGTGCCTTTGATCAGACTGGTACTTGGGATGTTGTTCCACTGCCTATGGGTGTTCAGCCTGTTAGCTGCAAGTGGATCTTTAAGGTCAAATATCGATCTGATGACTCTATTGAGCGGCACAAGGCTCGTCCAATTGCCCGGGGATTTACTCAGGAGCATGACATTGATTATGATGAGACTTTTGCCCCAGTGGCTCAGATGACTACAGTTCGCACTCTTCTTGCTGTTGCCGCCGTTCGTCAGCGGCCGCTATACGAGTTGGACGTAAAGAATGCTTTTCTTCATGGTATCTTATCCGAAGTAGTTTATATGCATCCTCCTCCTGGCCTTACTACTCCTCCTCGTCATGTTTGTAGACTTCGCCGTGCTATATATGGCCTGAAATAGGACCCTCGAGCCTGGTTTGAGTGTTTTCGCCTTGTCATCACCAAGGCTGGCTTTCGTCAGAGTTCACAGGACCATTCTATGTTTATACGGTCATCACCGCAGGGGAGGGTACTTCTACTGCTATATGTTGATGATATGATTATTACTTGGGATGACTCCGCCGGCATTGCATCCATACAGAAATACCTTCACCAGCAGTTTCATATGAAAGACCTTGGTAAGCTATGTTACTTTCTGGGTTTAGAGATTGCTCATGGATCTCAGGGGATACTCATTTCTCAGCAGAAATACACATCAGATATTATTTTCGCTGCATGTCTCTCTGACAGTCGATCAGCTGATACACCCTTAGAGCTTCATGTGAAGCTTCATCCCACAGATGGTGAGCTCCTTCCTGATCCCACTAGATACAGGCAGATTGTTGGACAGCTTGTCTACTTATGCATGACCAGACCCGATATTGCTCATGCAGTTAGTATTGTCAGTCAGTTTGTTTCCGCTCCTACATCAGTTCACTACGGTGCTCTTCTTCGGATCCTCAGATATCTTCGGGGCACTATCACTCGCTCATTATTCATGCCTTCTACATCCAAACTAGAGCTCAGTGCATATTCTGATTCGGATTGGACACGTGATCCGACTACCAGAAGGTCTACCACAGGTTTCTGTCTATTTCTTGGTGATTCACTGATCTCATGGCGGAGCAAGAAACAGACAATTGTTGCATGTTCTTCCACCGAGGCTGAGTACAGAGCAATGACAGCTACTACTAGAGAGATTGTTCATGTTCGTTGGCTGTTATCAGATATGGGTGTCACTCTTACAGGAGCTACTTCACTTTATTGTGATAACTGGAGTGAATTGCACATTGCAAACAACCCGGTCTTTCATGAACGAACGAAGCATATTGAGATTGATTGTCATTATGTTCGTGAGCGTTTTGAGGCAGAGACCATCTCTCTTCATTCTGTTACCTCTTCCCAGCAGACTGCAGACTTCTTCACCAAATCCCATGTTGTTTAGAGATTCCGACACTTAGTAGACAAACTCACATTGTTTAACCTATCGTGAGTTTGAGAGAGGGGGTGTTAGAGATTATAGTCCCACATTGGGTAGTTGGTTAGTTTTGTATTTGGTTACTCCTATATATAAGAGATATTGTACTCAGTTATTTCTCAATTCAATATTCAATATTGTTTTTATTTCTCTCTGATTTATCTTAACAATAAGTAATACATTTTGTGACTGAACATTAATCTAAGCCAACACACACTGTCCATCCCATGCATCTGAAGACATTAAACTACGACCTTTTACTACTAAAGGTGTGATCACATTGTTCCAATAAAAAATTGGAATTGGTGAACAACCTATTGATCGGCCTAGCTAGCGGGGGGCACACCCATAGGTATCTATCTCTGTTCTACGATGGAATGGCTAAAACAACCAATTAGTCAAGCCATGGGGCAACACCCAAATGCAATCTTGAGTCAAAGAGAAGGGTCCAATTTCCTTCGATTTTATTAAGGGTCTAGGATGAAATGGTTAACTGTACCCGTTAACTCATCTTTATGGGGATGTCTTGAGGCCTCGTTAAGATTAAAACTAGCTCATTCCTTTATTCTATGACAGAATGGTTAGCAAGCCACTAATTGAATCCAATTTTGGATTTCTTGATATAAAAGGAAAGAGCCAAATACTAAAATACACCCAGGGATGAAGCCATGAAATATTTCTTGGGGCTAACCAATGAACTTACCAATTCTTATCACAGCTAAATATAATGTGATAAACCGAGGAAAAAATATAGAAGGATAATTTTATAAAGAAAAAAAATGTAACTTATTAGCATATATAAGGCCTTTGATATTACCGGTAATAATTTATTTGTTCTCATCAATGTTCGGCATAACTGAGAAACCGATAAAAAATAATAAATTTCGGCATAACTGAGAAAGCGATAAAAAATAATAAATTTGTCAACAACCATATACTATTTTAAATATATATAATAACTATATTAGAATGGGTTCTAATTATATATACTGAAAGGGATGGTAGTAAAAAGCTAAGTATGAAGGACCTTAAATGAATTTTTTGAGAGACGAAGGGACGTGAAACAGAATATTTCAATAATCAAAGAGGTTTTGCTACTAACTAAATGATATGGGTTAGGAACGACGTGGCCCATCCTGGGCCACAGGATCCCCTCAGGATGCGCGCACCACCTGATCCTCCAGATCAGCCACGTCAGCGTCGGAAAACCGCCCGGACTGCTGCCACGTCAGTCCGGGAACCGCCCGGGCATCTGCCACGTCAGCCCTAAAACCGCCCGGGTTTCCACCGCTTCAGCCACACGGGCAACCGGGTTCAGACCCGGCCCCAAACGGGTCCAGACTCGGTTGGCATCTTCTATAAATACCAGACCCCTACTCCTTCTCCAGGTAATCAATTTTCCCCCACTCAAACCCTAGTTACTGTTACTCTCTCTTAGTGACTGACTAGATCGTCAGAGGGTCTGCCACCGGGACCAACCCCGGTGTTCCGAGACCGTCTGCAGGTACACGAGACCCTCGGATCCGAGCCGAGCGAGCCGAGCATCAGCCTCCACCTCAATACCGCCTACCCCAATACCGTTCGTCCAGTCGAGGGTCGTCTGCATAGGAGTCTCCTCCTTCAATACAAATCGAGTAAGAACTCACGCCTGGTGCATCCACACGTCCCCCAAAAACAAACCGCATCAGGATGGCACCGTCTGTGGGAAACTGCCTATCGTAGACGCCAATCCGAGCCTCGCTTCCAACGGTACCCTAGTAGACGCCGACCCGAGCTCCGCCCCGGTCGGCATTCCTGTCGACCCGAGCTTACATGGCGCCCAAAGCCGCAAAAGCTGTTACCTCCGCACGCCGACACGACGTGCCTTCGCAAGGCATCGATGCCCATGCTCAGGGACCAAACAAAAAAAGGGTCGGCCACGGGGCCCAACCGAACGCCTCCCGCCCGGTCCAGAGCGACCTACGGGGGGTAATCTCGAACCGCCAGGCCAGCCGTTGCAGGGGAGGAGCCGCTACCAACTCGGCTCCGAACCATGCCCGACCCCCGTCCCAAGGACAGGAACCTGCGCTCAGCCGAGTCGGTCGGCAACAGTCTGCCCAACTGAACCTGGCCGAAGGAGCCCCAGTTACCCACCAGGAGTTCCAGGACTTCCGAAGGGAAATCTTGGGTGCCCTCCGAGGAGTCCCCGTCAACGAGAACGCTCGCCGTTCCCACACACGGTCACAGGCTGAGGCAACCGTGTCTCGCCACTCGACAATTTCCCCGGAGTATGATGGTGACATTTTGAAGCGCCTCCAAGAAATGAAGGAGCGCCTCGACCACGTTGGTAACGGCGACCCAAAAGCAACCCAGGGGTACCGACCGGTTCGTCCCCCTTTCTCTGGCTTCATCCTGCAGGCGGAGATACCCCGCAATTTCCGTCCACCTCAGTTCGAGACATACGACGGCGAGGGCGATCCTACTGATCACATGGAGTGCTTCAAAACCCTCATGATGATTCACAGCGCATCGGATCCCCTCCTATGCCGAGCCTTCCCCGCAACACTCCGGGGTCCGGCTCGGGAATGGTTCTCCAAGTTCGCCTCCGGCTCCATCTATTCTTTCGACTAGCTGGAAGGCAGCTTCCTCGCCCACTTCGTAACCAGCCGAAAAGCCGAGAGGACGAGTGCATCACTACTCGGACTCCGACAAAAGGAGGGGGAGCCCCTCTGGGTGTTTGTCTGGAGGTTCACCGCCGAGGCAAGGTCAGTCTCATCCCTCGACCCCGGCGTTGCCTCGGCAGCCTTCCGCCATAACGTCCGACATGGACAGCTGAAGGCCTCCCTGGCAAAGAAGCCGCCGGTAGACTTCCCCGACCTCCTCAACCGGGTCGAAAAATATATCCGAGCCGAGGAGGCCCTCAATCCCGAGGATCAGAAGGAAGCTCCCGGGAAGGGGAAGCGCAAGGCCGATGAGATTGAACCGGCGAAAAAAGCTCCAAGAGACGGGGGCTCCGCAAAGAGGGTTCCGCCGATCCCCCGCTTCGAGAGGTACACCCCACTGACGCAGAACGCGTCGACAATCCTCTTAGCGATTGAAGACAGCGACCTCGTCCAGTACCCCTCTCGGCCGTCCAACAACACCAGCAAGAAGAGGGATCAGCGGTTCTATTACCGTTTTCACCGGGACAACGGACACGACACAGATCACTGCCGCGCCCTGAAGGACGAAATTGAGGCCCTCATCCAACGAGGGTACCTAAGAGAGTTCAGACGAGAAGGCACCCGGGAACCTAGGGACAACAGAAACAGGAGGGATTCACCTCCTCACCGAGGGCACCGACAGCGTCCCGAGCGGGATCCGGATCCCGAGGAGCCTGAGGGTCAAGCGATCCTGCATTGCGTCCATGGAGGGCCTATGGGAGGCGAATCCAACACTTCCCGCAAGGCCTTCATCCAGGATGTCAATTCCGTCCAGGGCCCTCTCTCCCCCCCGGTCCAGCAACTCCCTGTCTCCTTCTCAGGAGAGGATCTGGAGGGGGTCCGGCTCCCTCACTGTGACGCCCTCGTCATCAACCTCAGCATGGCGAACTTCGACTCCCGGAGAATCCTCGTAGACAACGGGAGCTCGGTCAACATTCTGTTCCTCGAAGCATTCGAGAACCTAAAGCTCTCCCGTGAGAAACTAAAGCCAGCCGGGTATACCCTTTACGGATTCTCTGGCATCCTCGTGACCATAGAGGGAATCATCACCCTGAACGTCACGGCGGGCACAAAGCCCAACAGAAGGACCGAGTCCATGGATTGCATGGTTGTGAATGTAAAGGCAGCATACAACGCCATCCTCGACCGCCCGGGGCTCTGCTCCCTCCAGGCGGTTCCCTCGGCCTACCATCAGAAGATGAAATTCCCTACCAATACTGGCGTCGGAGTTGTCCGCGGGAATCAGGAAGCAGCACGTTCGTGCTACATGACGGCGATCGAAAGCGGTGTGTTTCCCCTCGACGCCGTCGAGCTGGAGCCCGAAAGGACCCAGCCAGAGCCAGAGCCGGCGGACGAGCTGCAAGGTGTCTCATTCGAGATCGGGGATGCGTCGAAGCACTTTCGTGTAAGCTGCTCCCTCGCCCCCGACCTCAAGTCCGCCTTAATCGCCTGCATTCGGCGCAATGTCGACTTCTTTGCCTGGAAGCCCTCTGACATGCCCGGTATCTCCGAAGATCTCATCATGCACAAACTTAGCGTGATTCCCGGGTCGAAGCCAGTCGTCCAAAAGCGGCGCAAGTTCGCTCCTGAGCGACAACAGGCAGTAAACGCAGAGGTGGACAAACTCTTGTCCGCACGTTTTGTGCAAGAGGTCAGCTACCCAGAAAGGCTGGCGAACGTCGTCATGGTGAAGAAGGCGAGCGGGAGTTGGAGGATCTGCATAGATTTTACCGACCTTAACAAAGCATGCCCCAAGGATCCGTTCCCTCTCCCCAGCATTGATGCCCTGATCGATGCTACCTCGGGTCACGAGCTTCTCTCATTCATGGATGCCTTCTCAGGCTATACCCAAATCCGGATGTTCCCTCCGGACATCGCCAAGACGTCCTTCGTCACAGACCAGGGACTGTATTGCTATCGGATCATGTCCTTCGGACTGAAGAACGCCGGAGCCACCTACCAGAGGCTTGTCAACCGAATCTTTAAAGATCAAATTGGGCGTAACATGGAGGTATACGTTGACGACATGTTCGTCAAAAGTCAACAAGGACAGCACCACGTCGCTGACCTGGAAGAAGCCTTTGGGGTCCTTCGAACCCACAACATGAGGCTCAATCCGGCAAAGTGCGCCTTCGGCGTCTCCTCGGGGAAGTTCTTAAGGTTCATCATCAGCCAGTGCGGCATCGAGGCGAACCCCGAAAAAATTCAGGCCATAATAGACATAGCCCCTCCCAGGAATGTCAAAGAAGTCCAGAGGCTAACGGGGTGACTGGCGGCCATCGGCCGTTGAAGTCACTCTCGTTCTTCAAAGCACTGCGTGGCACTGGAAGGTTCGAGTGGGGTACGCAACAGCAAGAGGCCTTCGCACAGTTGAAGGAGTACCTCGCCAACCCTCCTCTCCTCAGCAAGCCTGAACCAGGGGAGCCACTCTGGCTCTACCTATCCGCTTCGGAGAACGTGCTCAGCGCCGTCCTCGTCCGAGAAGAGGAAGGGGTTCAAAAGCCCCTCTACTATGTAAGCAAGGTCCTGCTCGACCCCGAGACCCGGTATTCCAGAATGGAGAAAGTGGCGTACGTCTTGGTCATAGCCGCACGAAAGCTTCGTCCTTACTTCCAGGCGCATTCGATCCAGGTACTTACGGATCAACCCTTGAAGGCCGTGCTCTACAAACCCGAAAGATCCGATCGACTAGTTAAATGGTTGATCGAACTCAGCCAGTACGACATCGGCTATCAACCAAGAACCTCCATCAAAGGGAAGGCCCTCGCCGAATTCATTACAGAATGCACCATCTCCGAGCAACCCGCAAACAAAGAAGCTGACCAGACGTGGGAATTTTACGTCGATGGCTCCTCTTGCGAAACGGAGAGTGGTGCGGGCATCATTCTTCGAGGTCCAGATGGTTTCCTCCTCCAGTATTGTCTCCGCCTCAACTTCCTGACCTCAAACAACGAGGCTGAATACGAGGCGATGATCGCCGGGCTAAACCTGGCTCATTAAGCCGGTGCCAAACAGATCTAGGCCTTTAGCGACTCTCAGCTGGTGGTCAGCTAGATCACCGGGGACTACGAGGCCCGTGACGATCGGATGATTAGGTACCGGGCCATCGTCCAACGCCTATTATCGTCCTTCGACGAATCGGCTGTCATGAGGATCCCCCGGGAGCTGAACGCCCAGGCCGATGCCCTGTCGAAATTGGCTTCATCATCCTTTGAAGGCCTCGACCGCACGGTCCTGATTGAAGTCCTGTTGAAGCCAAGTATAGACACCCCGGAGGTTCTGTGCGTCGAAGACGGAGCTCCTCCAGACGACTGGACCACTCTTATAAAAAATTTTCTTGTCAAGGGAGAGCTCTCCGAAGACCGAGCTGAAGCAAGGCGGATCAGGGTCCGATCTGAAAGGTTCGCGGTCATCAATGTCACCCTCTTCAAAAGATTCTATACAACAACAGATGGCAGACCCTACCTCCGCTGCCTAAGCCCAGACAAAGCCAAGTACGCCCTCAAGGAGCTGCACAAGGGGATCGGCGAATGTCACATGGGAAGCTGTTCACTAGCACAGAAGGTGTTAAACCACCGGTACTACTGGCCCACTATGCTGCAAGACGCCCTCGTCCTAGTGAAGAAGTGTGGCCCCTGCCAACGGTTCTCCCCAGTGAAGAGGGCTCCTCAGGCGAACCTCCGGTCCATGGCCAGTCCGACTCCCTTTGCAATGTGGGGGATGGATTTGGTAGGCCCATTTCCGAAAGCGACGGGCCAGCGAAAGTTTCTCATTGTGGCGATCGACTATTTCACCAAGTGGATCGAGGCCGAGCCATTAGCAACGATCACCGAACGACAGACTCAGCAGTTCTTCTGGAAACACATCGCCTGTCGGTTCGGGACTCCGCAGGTGCTCATCACGGATAATAGGACTCAATTTGCGGGTAAGAATTTCTGCAAGTTCTGCGAAGATCTCGGGATCCAGCAGTGTTTCTCTTCAGTATGCCATCCCCAGTCTAACGGCCAGGCCGAGAACGCGAACTGCCAAATCCTCGATGGCCTCAAGAAATGACTCGATAACTCTTCCAAGGGGTTATGGGTCGACGAACTACCGAGCGTTCTCTGGGCCCACCGAACGACAAAGAGCATCCCCACGGGAGAATCCCCTTTCAATCTAACATACGGCGCTGAGGCCGTCATTCCCTTGGAGATCGGGATCCCTTCACCCCGAATCATGGCTTTCGACGAAGCCGCCAACTCCCAACAGCTGCGGGCCGACCTGGACCTCATAGACGAGGTCAGGAAAAAGTCTGCCCTTAGAAGAAGCATCTACCAGCAAAATATTGAGAAGTTCTACAACAAGAAGGTCCACTCAACTGACATCAAACTCGGAGATCTTGTCCTCCGAAAGCTGGCGGTATCCAATCCCGGCCAAAAGAGAAAGTTGGCACCAAATTGGGAGGGCCCGTACAAAGTATCTGAAGTCGTGCGCCCAGGCACGTACCGCCTGACTAGTGCCGAAGGCAAGCCCATCAAGAGGCCCTGGAACGCGGAACACTTAATCAAGTTCTTAGGAGGAGAGTAGCCTCCATGTAAATTATCATGATTGTAATCGGCACGTCGTGCCTAGTCTTTTGTAAAGTTCAAGTATATTGTAAATGTGCCAGCTTTCTTAAAACAAGCCCAAGGCTTCATATTTTGTAAACAAATAAAGAACATATCTCGAGCTCGGCGTTCGGATAACAGCGCGAGACTAAAAAGCTTCTCTTACAAGCTTCGGGTTCGGCGCCCGGATAACAGCGCGAGCCCAAAAAGCTTCTCTTACAAGCTTCGGGTTCGGCGATCGGATAACAGCGCGAGCCCAAAAAGCTTCTCTTACAAGCTTCGGGTTCGGCGCTCGGATAACAGCGCGAGCCCAAAAAGCTTCTCTTACAAGCTTCGGGTTCGGCGCTCGGATAACAGCACGAGCCCAAAAAGCTTCTCTTACAAGCCTCGGGATCGGCGCTCGGATAACAGCGCGAGCCCAAAAGGCTTCTCTTACAAGCTTCGGGTTCGGCGCTCGAGCGGCTCGGCCGGGTTGGATTTTTGGTAACGTGCATCCAATCAAACAACTCTGCTTCCTCCACACCCGCACCGTCTCTCCCTGAGAACATGTGCAGGAGCTCGGCGTCGACCCCGAGCAAGGCGGGTGCCTTCTTCGAGGCAACGCGACCTTGATGCTCGGCGGCGACCCTCTGCTACGCCCGCAGTTGTCTTTCTTACCGGTATGGGGGCTCGGCATCCGTCCCTCGCTCGGTTTGGGCTTCTTGAAGCTCATCAACCTATGTACGAGGCGACATCTGCCAGCCACGCCCGCACCGTCTCTCCCTGAGAACATGTGCAGGAGCTCGGCGTCGACCCCGAGCAAGGCGGGTGCCTTCTCCAAGGCACCGCGACCTTGACGCTCGGCGGCGACCCTCTGCTACGCCCGCAGTTGTCTTTCTCACCGGTATGGGGGCTCGGCATCCGTCCCTCGCTCGGTTTGGGCTTCTTGAAGCTCATTGATGTGTCTAAATTATATACAAATATTTGTACTCATTTACCAATTAAAAGTGCTTGTTTTCGTTGATATTGTCTATAATTCATCTTATTTCTATAGGATTTCATTTAATTAATTATTTTTGAAGAAATAATATTTTTGATGCAAAAAGTAAAGATTTGTGGAAAAAATCAACAAACAAAGTAAAATAATGGATTTATCAATTTTTTATTGTTTTGTTGAAGTAAAAGTGCGACAAATAATTTTAAAAGGATTTTTATAAGTTATTATGATTTTTAGTTAGTTTAATTAATTTTGAACTAATTAATTTTATTTTATTTTTAAATCCTAAATTTTGGTCTTATTTTGTGTATGCAGAAGCACGTGGTTGAAAGAAAAGGAAGAAAAGAAAGAAAGAGAAAGAAATAAAATTCTGGATTAAAAATGAAGAAAATAAATGAAGAAGGACTATTCTGCAAAAAGCGCAACCCTAATTCTCTTTCCCGTTCTCTATAAGTACAAGCAAAGAAGAGAGAGAAGGGTAAGAGGTGACAGCTACAATCCATTAAATAAATAAAAAAAAAGGAAAAAAAAAGTAACAGAGATCTCTCTCTCTCCCCTCTCTCTCCGTGCGGTATAAATCGAAAAGGCAAAGAGAGGCGTGTGGACCGAAGCCAAGGACGAAGACAGCAGGGTGACTGACGCCCTGACTTCGACAGCGACATCAGCATCTGCTGACCTAGCGTTGGCTTCATTGTGCTTCACGAAAAAACCAAGGGGAGTAGAGAGGTGAGAACAGAACGTGGGTGGCTTGCTGACGTGGTGCCTTTGGTTTTGGGACACGCGGCCCGACAACGACAGTGTGACAGACTGACGCGTTGATGTGACGGCGCGTGACAGCAACACTTTTGGCTCCGACTTTTGAGACAGAAATTTGGGTTTGCATTAATTTTAATTTCTTTTTGTATCTCTTATTCTCTATATATTTTTGATGCAATCCTAAACAAATTTGATGGGAACTAAATTTATTGTTCTAGAAGCTAAGGTGTAGCCGAGTTTTGTAGAACACAAATTTTAAATCTTTATTATTACCCTATTTTTCCTAGTTGTGTTTTAATTTTTATTATTTATGCGTACAACATGGTGGATAGACATTTGTATGATTTTTCAAATCATAAAGAGACCGAACAGGTTATTTGTGATTAATAAAAATTAACACCGTATATTGGAGGACGTGACCGTTAAGAAATCCAATTTTTCAATTAATAATTTGATGGATAGGCGAATGATTAATTGAGAATAATTTTTAGACTACGTTGATAGAGTGGTTAATATCTTTCGGATTTTGGTCTACAATTGGGAAAGATAATATTTTTATTTATAAGGAATTATAATTTGTGTTGTGATAAACGAAGTGAACCAAGAGCCTATAACTAATTTTACCATTAAACAAAGGACAAGAGCTTCATAGTTTCACAGCCCTCTCCCTCTTCACCAATTTAGTTAGATTGAATTAGATTAAGGTAATTTAGTTGTTTTATTATTTATAAAATTCGATCATCCAAATAGTGATTAATCTAGTGATATCGGTACTCAGTAAAATATCTAGTCCCTGTGGGTTCGACACTCTACTCATTTAACTATATTACTTGTGCGATTTTGTACACTTGCAAATATTCAACATCAAGTTTTTGGCGCCGTTGCCGGGGACTAG
Source organism: Hemerocallis citrina (assembly GCA_017893485.1). Lineage (NCBI taxonomy): Eukaryota > Viridiplantae > Streptophyta > Magnoliopsida > Asparagales > Asphodelaceae > Hemerocallis > Hemerocallis citrina. The sequence goes on from CM030360.1 coordinate 304,186,056, forward strand.
TTATTCTTTTATTGATATTGAAAATTGCTAGATTATTGCTAGTTTGGATTTTTGTAATTATTTTTGTTTTATTATTATTTTACATCTTTATTTTCTTTTGACTAACTTTTATTTTTATTTATTTTTCTTATTTTATTTTTTTAGTTTTTCTATTTTTTTTCTTTTTCGATACTTATATTTCAGGACATACACGTATATTATCATGGGGAACGATAAAAATAGGCCTTTGAGAGACTATGCTATGCCCTCAATTTATGAATCAAGCATAAAGAAGCCAGTTATTGAAGCTAACGATTTTGAGATTGAACCGGAAATTATTCTATTGATCCATAAGACTGTTCGATTTTGGGGACTACCGCACGAGGATCCTTATACTCACATTTCAAACTTTCTAGAAATTTGTGACACTTTCAAGCACAATGGAGTATCAGATGATGCGATCAGATTGAGACTCTTTCCTTTTTCATTACGAGATAAGGTGAAGGCTTGGCTACATTATCTACCACCAGGTAGTATTACTACTTGGGAGGGACTTGCACAAAAATTTTTGGCCAAGTATTTTCCTCCAGCAAAGACAGCAAAACTAAGGAATGATATTGTCACATTTATTCAATTTGAGACTGAGTCTTTGTATGATGCATGGGACAGGTACAAAGAGTTATTAAGAAAGTGTCCTAATCATGAACTACCGAAATGGCTGCAAATGCAAACATTCTATAATGGTTTGGGAGTTATACATAGATCTATGGTTGACGCAGCAGCAGGTGGTGCACTTATGAGCAAAACTTACACAGCAGCCTATGATCTTTTAGAGGAGATGGCATCAAATCATTACCAGTGGTCTTCAGAGAGAACAACGCCAAGAAAAGTGGCTGGAGTTTTTGAACTTGATCCTTTTTCTACTTTAAATACAAAAAATGATATTTTATCTAAACAAGTAGAAAATATGAATTTTAATGTTATGCAATCTAATATGATTTGTGATCTTTGTGCATGAAATCATGCAAGTTCAGATTGTCAAGTGGGGAACCCTTTTGCTCCATCAAATGCCGAACATGAAAATTTTGTATCAAACTTTCAAATGCGAAACAATCATTATGCAAACACATACAATTCAGGATGGAGAAACACCCCCAATTTTTCATGGAACAACAATCAAGGAGCAGTTATACAACCTCAACATTTTTCACAGCAAGAAAAGAAGTCGACACTTGAAGACATGTTTATGCACTACATGCAAAGGGTAGAACAATACATACAAAAGACAGATTTGGCAATCCAAAATGTTACAAATTCAACTTCGGTTTCCATTCACAAACTTGAGGTACAAATTAGTCAATTTTCAAATATTCTTAATGAAAAAACTGCAGGAACATTACCACGCAATACAGTTGTCCATCCCAAGGAGCATGTCGAGGCTATAACACTAGGAAGCGGGAGGACAATTGAACAACCACAAGAAGAAAATGGCGAACAGAATGTGGTTGAAAAGCAAAGTGAGATTGAACAAATTGTGGAGGAACAAATTCAGCATGAGCAAGTAATGTATGATGTTTTTAATTCCATAAATTTTCCTCCTGAAGAACAGTCATCCATCCAAGTAAGTGAAACTCATTTAATTGTGGGCGAGAAACATAAGGCAAAATTTGAAAAATCACCAATCGAAGTATGTCCAACAAATTCAACAAATTTTGAACCTGAAAAAGAAAATATTTTTGAACATGTTATATATTTGGATGCTGAACCTTCTATTTATTCATTTTTGCAGCATAAATTCAAAGAGGTGGGGGAATCAAAGACATCATCATCTAAAAGAAAACGCCTCAAACTAGAGCTTGAACCAGATCCACACAAGAAGAGAAAAATTAGAAAGGATGTTTTAATGTTGTTAGATCTTGGCGTTACATAACCATCTCACCCCCATGTCTGGCTGAAGACTTAAAACTTACCGCTTCTTGGGAGGCAACCCATGTTTTATTTTATTGCATTTAGTTTTGATTCATCTTTTAGTTTATTATATTTTAATTTTTGATTTTATCTTGTAGGATTGCATAAATTTTGGAAGTCGCCGGGCGGAGCTGTTTTGAACACATGCATTGATGGCTGTTTTTGAGCAGTTTGGAGTCAAAATCTGGAAAAGTGATTCAAAGAGAAGTTGTAGCCTATCTTCTTAGCTTTCCAGCAAAAACACATTCAGCCCATTTGGACATCTACAGCTCCAGATATCGCCAAAATACTGAACACTGCGCGTGCAGAAATTTAAAGACGAATCAGGAGAGATATTCTAAACTTTTTACATTATTTTTGTTTTTGTTTTTCTTTCCCATTGAGGACAATGTGATATTAAAGTTTGGGGGGAATGTTTAGAAATTTATTATTTATTTTTGAAAAGAAAAACAAAATTTTAAAAGGATTTCAATTAGGCTTACTATTACACTTTTGAGTTCTTCATTGAGATAAGCATTGACATAAATTTTTTTGGGATAAACAAATTCTTATAAAGCAAGAGTAAGCATACTTATTTACTTTAGGATTATTGAATTTCACAGTTCCTTACAAAATTGTGTGAGTCATGCTATTATACATAAAAGACAAATGTGATGCTTTTTCTTGTGATTATCCCCTTTGATCTAGTCCTAAACAGGGTTTAAGTAAATAGAGTAATAATAATAAAAAAAAATTGAATAAAGTCAATCTACTCCAATGTTTTGAGTTGCTTAGTAACTAGGGGTATTCATCACAAATGTTTACTTTTACGTAAAACGGCAACTTGAAATATGAGTATGCAAAGCACTTTAAGTTTGTGACTTGTTGAGTAACCGGGTGAATTCATCACAAATGTTTTGCATTCGCATCAAAAGGCAAGTGACGACTTAAAGAAGAGACTTACTCTAATTAAAAAAAAGAAAAAACTTAAAGTAGGTACTGTAGCCACCTACCCCTCTGCTTTCTTAATCTGAACAGAGAGAGAGCCTCTTTACTTTCTTTTCTTTTTTTATGAATGTATCAGCCGTCACCTCCTGATTTATCCTCTCTTCTTTGCCTTGTATTTATAGAGAACGAGAGAACCATTAGGGTTTGCACTTTTGCAAAAAAAAAACCCCACTCTTTTCCTTTATTTCATTCCTTAATTGATCTGAATTTTATTTCTTTCTCTTTTCTTCTTTTCTTTCCTTTTCTGCGAACCACGTGCTGCTGCATACACAAAATAATACCTGAAATTAGGATTTTTAAATAAAATAAAATTAATTAGTTTAAAATTAATTAAACTAACTATAAATCATATTAGCGTATAAAAAATCCTTTTAAACATTATTTGTCGCACTTTTAACTCAACAAAACAATAAAAATTTATAAATCCATTATTTTACTTTGTTTGTTGATTTTTTTCCACAAATCTTTAATTTTTGCATCAAAAATATTATTTTTTCAAAAATTATTAATTAAATGAAATCTTATAGAAATATGATGAATTATAGACAATATCAGCGAAAACAAGCAATTTTTATTGGTAAAAGAGTACAAATATTTGTATATAAATTAGACACATCAAATACCCCCAAACTTAAGATTTTTCTTGTCCTCGAGCAAAAAGTAGAATCATAAACAAGGGAATAATAATAGTAGGCTCAACCCATCACACCAAGAGATCTTATCATGGAAGCATCAAAATTGCAATTAAAATTATAAACAATTACAAATAAAGTAAAATTAAGCATACACACTTTCTCCAGTGCAATTATTTATTCATTATTCCAAACTCAATCATATTTGTCATGCAATTAATGTAATTATAGTATGCAACAACTCAATCTGTGATTATCCCTTCTCTTTACTACAAACCGAGTAGCAAACTAGAGTTTTTTTTTTTTTTTTTTTTTTTTTTTGCTAGAAAGCTAAGAAGATAGGCTACAACTTCTCTTTGAATCACTTTTCCAGATTTTGACTCCAAACTGCTCAAAAACAGCCATCAATGCATGCGTTCAAAACAGCTCCGCCCAGCGACTTCCAAAATTTATGCAATCCTACAAGATAAAATCAAAATTAAAATAAAATAAACTAAAAGGTAAATCAAAACTAAATGCAATAAAAGAAAACATGGGTTGCCTCCCAAGAAGCGCTAAGTTTTAAGTCTTCAGCTAGACATGGGGTGAGATGGTTAAGTAACGCCAAGATCCAACAACATTAACACATCCTTTATAATTTTTCTCTTCTGATGTGGATCAGGTTCAAGCTCTAATTTGAGGCGTTTTCTTCGTAATGATGATGTCTTTGATTCCCCCACCTTTTTGAATTTATGCTGCAAAAATGAATAAATAGAAGGTTCAGCATCCAAATATATGACATGTTCAAAAATATTTTCTTTCTTAGTTTCAAAAATTTCTGCATTTGTTGGACATACTGCTATAGGTGATTTTTCAAATTTAGCCTTATGTTTCTCGCCCACAATTAAATCAGTTTCACTTACTTGAATCGATGACTGTTCTTCGGGAGGAATAATTATGGAATTAAAAATGTCATACATTACTTGCTCATGTTGAATTTGTTCCTCCACACTTTGTTCGTACTCTTCTTCCCTTGCAATCACCTTTTGTTCGACAATTTCTTCGTGTGGTTGCTCAATTGTTCTCCCGCTTCTATGTGTTATGGCTATGACATGCTCCTCGGGATTAACAACTGTGTTGCTTGGTAATGTTCCTGCAGTTTTTTCGTTAAGAATATTTGAACATTGACTAATATGTACCTCAAGATTGTGAATGGAAGCCGAAGTTGAATTTGTAACATTTTGAATTTCCAAATCTGTCTTTTGGATGTATTGTTCTGCCCTTTGCATGAAGTGCTCAAACATATCTTCAAGCGTTGGCTTTTTTTCTTGCTGTGGAAAATTTTGAGGTGGTACAACTGCTCCTTGATTGTAGTTCCATGGATAATCGGGGGTGTTTCTCCATTCTTGATTGTATGTGTTTGCATAATGATTGTTTTGCATTTGAAAGTTTGACACAAAATTTTCATGTACGGCATTTGATGGAGCAAAAGGGTTCCCCACTTGACAATCTGAACTTGCATGATTTCCTGCACAAAGATGACAAATCATGTTAGATTGAATAGTAGTAAAATTCATATTTTCTATTTGTTTAGATAAAATATCATTTTTTGCATTTAAAGTAGAAAAAGAATCAAGTTCAAAAACTCCAGCCACTTTTCTTGGCATTGCTCTCTCTGAAGACCACTGATAATGATTTGATGCCATCTCCTCTAAAAGATCATAGGCTGCTGTGTAAGTTTTGCTCATTAGTACACCACCAGCTGCTGCATCAACCTTAGATCTATGTGTAACTTCCAAACCATTATAGAATGTTTGCATTTGCAGCCATTTCGGTAGTTCATGATTAGGACACTTTTTTAATAACTCTTTGTACCTTTCCCATGCATCATACAAAGACTCAGTCTCAAATTGCATAAATGTCACAATATCAATCCTTAGTTTTGTTGTCTTTGCTGGAGGAAAATACTTGGCTAGAAATTTTTGTGCAAGTCCCTCCCAAGTAGTAATACTACCGGGTGGTAGATAATGTAGCCAAGCCTTCGCCTTATCTCGTAGTGAAAAAGAAAAGAGTCTCAATCTAATTGCATCATCTGATACTCCATTGTGCTTGAAAGTGTCACAAATTTCCAGAAAATTTGAAAGGTGAGCATAAGGATCTTCGTGCGGTAGTCCATAAAATTGAACAGTCCGATGAATCATTAGAATTATCTCCGGTTCAATCTCAAAATCGTTAGCTTCAATAATCGGCTTCTTTATGCTTGATTCGTAAATTGAGGGCATAGCATAGTCTCTCAAAGGCCTATTTTCATCGTTCCCCATGATAATGTACGTGTATGTCCTGCAATATGAGTATCGAAAAAGAAAAAAAATAGAAAAACTAAAAAAACTAAAATAAGAAAAATAAAAAAAAGTAAAAGTTAGTCAAAAGGAAAATAAAGATGTAAAATAATAATAAAATAAAAATAATTACAAAAAATCCAAACTAGCAATAATCTAGCAATTTTCAATATCAATAAAAGAATAACTAGTCCCCGGCAACGGCGCCAAAAACTTGATGTTGAATTTTTGCAAGTGTACAAAATCGCACAAGTAATATAGATAGGTGAGTAGAGTGTCGAACCCACAGGGACTAGATATTTTACTGAGTACCGATATCGCTAGATGAATCACTATTTGGAAGATCGGATTTAATTAAGGATAAAACAACTAAATTAAATTAATCTAACTAAAATTAACTAAATTGGTGAAGAGGGAGAGGGCTGTGAAACTATGAAGCTCTTGTACTTTGTTTAATGGTAAAATTAGTTCTAGGGCTCTTGGTTCACCTCGTTTATCACACACACAAATTATAATTCCTTATAAATAAAAATATTATCTTTCCCAATTGTAGACCAAAATCCTAAAGATATTAACCACTCTATCCACGTAGTCTAAAAATTATTCTCAACTAATTATTCGCCTATCCATCAAATTATTAATTGAGAAATTGGATTTCTTAACGGTCACGTCCTCCAATATACGGTGTTAATTTTTATTAATCACAAATAACCTGTTCGGTCTCTTTATGATTTGAAAAATCATACAAATGTCTATCCACCATGTTGTACGCATAAATAATAAAAATTAAAACACAACTAGGAAAAATAGAGCAATAATAAGGAATTAAAATTTGTGTTCTACAAAACTCGGCTACATCTGAACCTCTAGAACAATAAATTTAGTTCATGTTTGTTTGGGATTGCATCTAAAAATTGGAGAAAAAGAGATACAAAAAAATTATATAAAAATAATGCAAACCGAAGTTTTTATCTCTCTTCTGTCTCTATGCCAGTCAGAGTCGCCACATCAGCGTTCAGGCCTGTCACACCCGTGCCTCGTCTCATGGCTTCTCTGGTGTCGTATAGTCCACGCCCAGTCAGATCGTCAAAGCAGTCTCGTCGAAGTCGCTGTCGACAGCTGTCTTATCGCCACGTCACCACGCGTTGAGCTTGTGAGCCGCACGCGCAAGGAAGAAGAAGACAGCGCACGTCAGCTGTCTCTTCGAAGTCGCTGACTTGCTCCAATGCCGCACGCCAGGAGGGTGAAGAAGTCGCCACGTCGGCTAGCTGTCACGTCGTCAGCACGTGCACTTCTCTCTCGTCCTGAAGTGCGATACGAAGAAGAAACCCAGTCAAAGTAGGTACTGTAGCCACCTACCCCTCTGCTTTCTTAATCCGAACAGAGAGAGAGCCTCTTACTTTCTTTTCTTTTCTTTTCTTTTTTTATGAATGTATCAGCCGTCACCTCTTGATTTATCCTCTCTTCTTTGCCTTGTATTTATAGAGAACGGAGAGAACCATTACGGTTTGCACTTTTGCAAAAAACCCCACTCTTTTCCATTATTTCATTCCTTAATTGATCTGAATTTTATTTCTTTCTCTTTTCTTCTTTTCTTTCCTTTTCTGCCAACCACGTGCTGCTGCATACACAAAATAATACCTGAAATTAGGATTTTTAAATAAAATAAAATTAATTAGTTTAAAATTAATTAAACTAACTATAAATCATATTAGCGTATAAAAAATCCTTTTAAACATTATTTGTCACACTTTTAATTCAACAAAACAATAAAAATTTATAAATCCATTATTTTACTTTGTTTGTTGATTTTTTTCCACAAATCTTTACTTTTTGCATTAAAAATATTATTTCTTCAAAAATTATTAATTAAATAAAATCTTATAGAAATATGATGAATTATAGACAATATCAGCGAAAACAAGCAATTTTTATTGGTAAAAGAGTACAAATATTTGTATATAAATTAGACACATCAAATACATCAACCTATGTCCGAGGCGACATCCGCCAGCCACGCCCGCACCGTCTCTCCCTGAGAACATGTGCAGGAGCTCGGCGTCGACCCCGAGCAAGGCGGGTGCCTTATTCAAGGCACCGCGACCTTGACGCTCGACGGCGACCCTCTGCTACGCCTGCAATTGTCTTTCTCACCGGTATGGGGGCTCGGCATCCGTCCCTCGCTCGGTTTAGGCTTCTTGAAGCTCACCAACCTATGTCCGAGGCGACATCCGCCAGCCACGCCCGCACCGTCTCTCCCTGAGAACATGTGCAGGAGCTCGGCGTCGACCCCGAGCAAGGCGGGTGCCTTCTCCAAGGCACCGCGACCTTGACGCTCGGCGGCGACCCTCTGCTACGCCCGCAGTTGTCTTTCTCACCGGTATGGGGGCTCGGCATCCGTCCCTCGCTCGGTTTGGGCTTCTTGAAGCTCATCAACCTATGTACGAGGCGACATCCGCCAGCCACGCCCGCACCGTCTCTCCCTGAGAATATCTGCAGGAGCTCGGCATCGACCCCGAGCAAGGCGGGTGCCTTATTCAAGGCACCGCGACCTTGACGTTCGACGGCGACCCTCTGCTACGCCTGCAGTTGTCTTTCTCACCGGTTTGGGGGCTCGGCATCCGTCCCTCGCTCGGTTTAGGCTTCTTGAAGCTCACCAACCTATGCACGAGGCGACATCCGCCAGCCACGCCCGTACCGTCTCTCCCCGAGAACATGTGCGGGAGCTCGGCGTCGGCCCCGAGCGAGGCGGGTGCCTTCTTCAAGGCACCGCGACCTTGACGCTCGGCGGCGACCTCGACACTCTTGCAAACGGTTCTCTCACAAACATGGGGGCTCGACGAACCAAAGCAAGGCCGCGGCTTTCTTCAAAGCCGCTCGACCACCACGCTCGGTTACGACGCACAACCGTGTATTGACAAAATTTTATTAAGGTTTAGAGCGTCCACCTTCGGCAGATGCCCCGAGCCTCGTGTCGAATTATTGACCACCCTCTCACCCGCGAACAACTCGGAGTTTTACGGCCTTTACCAGCCTAAACCCCGAATTGTTCGAGGATGGCAGGGGGCCATCGACCCGCTGCTCTCTCCGTCCTGGAACAAACGCTCCGAGCCTTCGAGCTATTCAGCTGACCCTCCTCTCGCCCCCGAACAACTCGGGGTTTATGGCTCTTACGAGCCCAAAATCCCGAATTGTTCGAAGACGGCAGAAGAGCCACCACGCTTCGGCTCCTTCCGAACCTCCGAACCGATCGGTCGGCCCACCGCTCACCAAAGAACAACCCGGGGTCTCACGGCTCTAACAGCCTGAACCCCGAATAGTCTGAGGGTGATCGGTGTGCCTCCGATCCGGAGTACTCGGAAATATTATATTCTCTGGGTGCCCGCCTTTGGCAGGCACCCGAGTCAGATGGCTCACTGCCTGGCTACCAACGTGGGGAGTGGGGGATTATATAGCCCCCTGAGGCCCTCATTTATTGCATCTGGGAATGCGAAACGACGGAAGGCGAAATGTCGCCATAAATGCTCCTGAGAATGCGAAACGTCGCCAGTTATTGCTTATCGAGAAACTAAATGCCGCGACCTTCATGCCCATTGCAACAAGTCACCTCGGAGCCGACCCTGCGCAACCTGCCTGGTGACCGTCCCTAACAACCAAGGTGATCAGAGCGTGGAAAATCAAATATTCTTATTCATTACTCATTGCTTACAACTCAATGAACGTCGGTAGAAATACAAGGAAAAAGCTCACAACTCACTCACTCGGCCGGGAACTCGAATTCGGGGCTCCTATCGCGCTCGGTCGGACCGGTACGGGAAGACACTCCCGCCACCGAGCTTCCCGCATCTTCGGGCTGCGCCCCATCCGGTAAAAATATCGTAGACTGCCCTGGGGTCGCGTTGCTGGCCCCTTCTATCAAACCAGCGCCTAACACCAGCCTCAGTCTGCGGATCTCCAGCTCCTTCTCGACTACGGCCTCACGAAGAAATGATTCCGAAGCCGACCCCCCGCTCGAAGCATCCGAGAGGGACCAGCCTGTCTCGATAACCCACCAGTCCCGGTCGGCTACGGCCTTCTTCAGGCGCGCCCACTCCAAGCCGAGCTCCCTGGACATATTCCGAAAATAGTTAAAGGCGGCGGCTCGGTCCCGAGCTTGCTTCTGTTGACGAAGCAAAACTGCCTCCGTGGCCTCCTCCCCCGCTCGGTCCAGAGGTACCTCGGCAACAACGGGGAGGGCGACACAGGTCCCGCGCGTCTATCAAAAGAAGAGAACAAACATCACAAAAAACACAAGTCTGGAAGGATCGACCCAAAAAATAAATTTCATTTCTTTTTAAAATGTTGATACAAAAGCCGCGGTGGCCAATCCGCCCAAGGCATTTACATCAAAACAAGAAAAATGAAAAAGATCTATTCTTGAAGGGGGTTTAGCACCTCTTCATCGACCTGATTGCCCCCCGCATCGTCGCCCCCCGGGGTGGGAGGAAGGTTCGGCGCCCATCGAAGCAAAGATGGTCCACGTGCTGCTCGGGGTAGATCTGCTTAAAATGGGACTTGGCTTGTTCGTACGCCTCGTCCTGCGCCACCATGATGGTCTCCCCTAAGACCGACTCCATCTCCTGCTGTGCCTTCTTCCCCTTCGCCGCCTCGGCCGCGATCTTCGCCTCAAGGTCCTCACGGTCCTGCTTGTGGATCTTGCAGAGCAACTCTATTTGGGCCTCGTGGACGGCCACCATCGCCCGGGCTTCTTTCAGGTCATCCGTGGCCTTGTTCAGCTCACGGAGGTACATCTCCGCGTTCCACCTCTCGATGTATATCTCCTTCTCCAAGAACTTGTGGAAGTGCTGGCCATGGAGCATCGCCTGTCTGAAGAAAGAAAGATCAAAAAAAAAAACTCCAAGTCATTGAGTAAAACAGAGCCAAGCCAACTTACCGAGAGGGTTGCCTGAGACCACCGCATGTAGGCCTGGTCCGCCGTCTGCACCGCCAGGGCCATCCGATCGCGCTCAGTGGAGCACTTCGAGACGAACTCGACCGCCACAGGCCCATCGAGCAGAGAATCACCCCGCACGATCGACCAATCAGGGGCAAATGGTAGCGTGCCATGCTTGCTCACCATCTCCTCGGCGGTCGGCCGGAGAGGGGGGAGCCCTTTCTCCGGGGCATCCACGGTCTTGCCCGAACTGCCCGCCGTGTCCCGAGCCCCCCTCGACGAATGGGAGGACTGGGAGTGTGGCCTCTTAGTCCTCTTTGCCGGGGAAGGCTCCTCGGCCGCCGATGCCTGCACCTAAGAGGACGCGCCGGTCTGCGCGGTAAGCTTCCGCTTCTCGGCCGCCATCCTCTCCTGCTCGGCCTTCTTCCTCTTCTCTACCCTCGCCTTCTCGGCGACAGCGAGCAGCAATTTCTTCGCGTCCGCCTGTTGGGTTGTCATCCCTACAAAAACACAGAAGAAAAGCTAACGTTAACACAAAGGCAGGAAATGAACATATTCGGAAAGAGACATACTGGGGTCGGCAGGACTCAGTCCGGCCCGGGCAAGGTGTATCTCGGTCACTCGAGGCCACGCTATACTGTGCCTCCTGGTGATCTTCTCCACCCTCTTCCATTCCTTGGCGGTGAAGTTGCTCTTCCTCGGAGCTTGTGCTTCGGCTTAACAAAGTTCCACCTGATTGGGATTCCCTAAGACCCCTCAGTCCGAACTACAAAATACTTTTCTTTCCACGCCTTTATAGAGTCCGGATGACCGTGCATAACCTTCTTATGCGGCCTCAGCGAAAAGTAAAATATCCCCTCCTGATCTCCGAGCGAATCAATCCCAAAAATAGCTCGGAAATACGTCAGCCTCGGCTTCACTCCCTTCTCTTGACACTTCAGCATGTAGTAGACTAAATGTTTCCAGGAGTTCGGACCGTACTGAATGGGACACAGCTTCCCCCAGTTCAAAACCCTCTTCACGAAAGGATGGAGGGGCAGCCTCAGCCCCGAGAGGAAGGCGTCCTCAGGAAACATACAAAACCCCGGCGCCAGAGCCGTGGTGGGCCGAATACCTGGGCTCGGAAGGAAGATCTCGAACTCCCGCGGAATATAGTAGGCGGCCCTGATAATGTTGAGGTACTCTGCCTTCAGAATGCTCGTGATGCTATCTGCGCGGATCTTCGCCCGAGTGTCTTCGCCCGGTACGGGAGGGATCGGTTCGATGTCCTTAATGTCGTCAGGATACATACGAATCGACCTTGGATTCCTGAAGGTGACAGGGGGAAACTCGAGACCCGGTCTCGGTGCGTACTCATCGGGTGAGGAAGGACTGTGGGGGATGGTCATGACTTTCTTCTTCCGACGAGGGCGAACCTTACGCTCGGGGGACGGCGTCGACAAAGGGGGAAGTGGTGGAAGATCTTCTCCGACCCCAGTCGGCCCTCCAGCCGTGCTTTGGCTAGCCTCCTGTCTGTCGACCTCATCCTCCTCGTCTTCCTTGTCACCCTCAGCAACCTGCTCATCTTCGTCCCCCTCCTCTTCATCACCATCCCACTCCTGACCCTCTTCCTCCTCGTCCTCGCCGTCCCCCTCATCCTTTTCCTCCTCGTCACCCTCATCCATGGGCTCCTTCCCCGGTCTTCTGGACCTCAACGGGGACACCACAAAGACAACATCGTCCCCATCGTCTGACCCAGGGTCGGTGAGAACCTCCTCCTTCACCTTATACTTGCTCAAGGATGACGACGTTTCCTGCTCGGATTCCTCTGCGGAACGACCTGACGAGCTAGCCTCGGATCCGGACTGAGTTCGCGACATTACTAAAAAGAAAATACTAACCTGGAGCGTAGAAAGTTACGGTCACCGGAAAATCTGCCGACGACAAGTAAGATTTCCGCTCTTGTTAAAAAATTGGAAAGTGAGTAAAAAAGTGAAGATGAAGAAATGAGGGAGGGGGATGGGGTTTTAAAGAGGAAAAGCGGCTCCTCGATTTCCGCAAAAAAGATCTGGTCATTAGATCTTAACTGACAAGATCCAGCGACCACCAAGATCTGGAAACGCTTTGATCTTTGCGCCCATGACGTCAGCAATAGGCATGAAATTACCCCACTACCCCTCCACATTTTCACGCCCAAAAGGCTTTTTCGACAAGTCAGGAGGGTCGACGCTCGGATAATATCGCGAGCCAATAATTCCCCTTCTATTCTCACAGAAGGGTCGACGCTCGGATAGTATCGCGAGCCAATAATTCCCCTTCTATTCTCACAGAGGGGTCGACGCTCGGATAGTATCGCGAGCCAATAATTCCCCTTCTATTCTCTCTGGAGGGTCGACGCTCGGATAGTATCGCGAGCCAATAATTCCCCTTCTATTCTCACAGGAGGGTCGACGCTCGGATAGTATCGCGAGCCAATAATTCCCCTTCTATTCTCACAGCAGGGTTGACGCTCGGATAGTATCGTGAGCCAATAATTCCCCTTCTATTCTCACAGGAGGGTCGACGCTCGGATAGTATCGCGAGCCTATAATTCCCCTTCTATTCTCACAAAAGGGTCGACGATCGGATAGTATCGCGAGCCAATAATTCCCCTTCTATTACTCACAGAAGGGTCGACGCTCGGATAGTATGGCGAGCCAGTAATTCTCCCTCTATTCTCACAGGAGGGTCGACGCTTGGATAGTATCGCAAGCCAATAATTCCCCTTCTATTCTCACAGAAGGGTCGACGCTCGGATAATATCGCGAGCCAATAATTCCCCTTCTATTCTCACAGAAGGGTCGACGCTCGGATAGTACCGCGAGCCAATAATTCCCCTTCTATTTTTTCACAGAATGGTCGACGCTCGGAGAGCACCATGAGCCCCAACTGTTTCGGAGGGGCTCGGCGCTCGGATAGTACCGCGAGCCCCGACTGCCTTCCTTTGATTCGGAGGGGCTCGGTGCTCGGATAGCACCGCGAGCCCCAGCTAGCCCCCTTTTTTTTACTTCGGAGGGGCTCGGCGCTCGGATAGCACCACGAGCCCCAGCTAGCCCCTTTTTTTTACTTCGGAGGGGCTCAGCACTCGGATAGCACCGCGAGCCCCAACTGCCTTCCTTTGATTCAGAGGGGCTCGGAACTCAGATAGCACCGCGAGCCCCAGCGAGCCCCCTTTTATTTCGGAGGGGCTCGGAGCTCGGATAGCACCGCGAGCCCCATGAGCCCTTCTCTTGTCACGAGGGACTCATCTGCCGACCCCTTATGCTCTGCAAACCGAGCCCCAGGAGAAGACGCCTCCCCTCGCTCTTCCAACTAGCGAGGAGATCGTCTACCGACCCTGGGAGCTCGCCTACCGAACCTTGTAGCTCGTCCGCCGACCCAAAGAGCTCGTCTGCCAACCCCCAAGCACCTCAAACCGAGCCCCAGAAGAAGACGCCTCCCCTCGCTCTTACTACTAGCGAGGAGATCGTCTACCAACCCTGGGAGCTCGCCTACCGAGCCTTGGAGCTCTTCCGCCGACCCAAAGAGCTCGTCTGCCGACCCCCAAGCACCTTGAACCGATCTCCCACAAAATCAACCTCAACATCCCCTCGTTCTTCCAACTAGAGAGGGGACCGTCTACCGACCCCAGGAGCTCGCCCACCGATCCCTAAAATGCTCGGCAAATCAAGTCCCAACGGAAGGCCTCCACATCCCCTTGCTCTCCTAACTAGCGAGGTGGTTGTCTGCCGACCCTTGGGACCCGTCTGCCGACCCTTGGGGCTCGTCTGCCGAACCTTGGGACCCGTCTGCTGACCCCGTGGGCTCGTCTGCCGACCCCCAAGCCTCAACGAGCATCATTCTGGCTCTCCTACTCCTCTACACAGCCTCCCGCGCAAACTCCAATGAGGGATCCATTCCTCCTACCCCCTGGCCTCTTCGGAAGATAGTAGATCCTACTTTCTCACCCCAACATCCACCCTGCTCTTCTTACGGAGGCGAAGAATCACTCCTACAGGGCTGGTTCACCCAGCCCTACAAGAGTGTGGGGCTTGTGATATGGGTTAGGAACAACGTGGCCCATCCTGGGCCACAGGATCCCCTCAGGATGCGTGCACCACCTGATCCTCCAGATCAGCCACATCAGCATCGGAAAGCCGCCCGGACCATTGCCACGTCAGCCCGGGAACCGCCCGGGCATCTACCACGTCAGCGCTAAAACCGCCCGGGTTTCCACCGCTTCAGCCACACGGGCAACCGGGTCCAGACCCGGCCCCAAACGGGTCCAGACCCGGTTGGCATCTTCTATAAATACCAGACCCCTACTCCTTCTCCAGGTAATCAATTTTCCCCCACTCAAACCCTAGTTACTGTTACTCTCTCTTAATGACTGACTAGATCGTCGGAGGGTCTGCCACCGGGACCAACCCCGGTGTTCCGAGACCGTCTACAGGTACACGAGACCCTCGGATCCGAGCCCCAAAGATCCGAGCCGAGCGAGCCGAGCATCAGCCTCCACCTCAATACCGCCTACCCTAATACCGTTCGTCCAGCCGAGGGTCGTCTGCATAGGAGTCTCCTCCTTCAATACAAATCGAGTAAGAACTCACGCCTGGTGCATCCACACGTCCCCCAAAAACAAACCGCATCACTAAATATATATTGAAATAGATGGTAGCATAAAAGCTATGAATTGAGTTGAATGAAAATTTGGAAAGATAAAGAGAGCTCTTGAACAAAATATTTCTATAATTAAGGAATTTTTATTAATACCCAGGACAGCTTGAGCACCCTCTGCCCCAAGGGGGCTCGGTCCTTGAAAACACCATGTATGTTTGAGAACGGTATCCTGCTTTAGGGCTGTAAACCGGACCGGACGGGATCGGACAACCATATGTTCAAGGTCGGACCGAAATTCTACTCGGAAGGGCTTATGTTCGGCTCGGTCTAGGCCGGACAAAATTTTTATAGTCCGGATTCGGTTCGATAAAGTATCGGACCGCAATAATACTCGGACGGACTTATGTCCGACTCGAGCTCGGTAAAGAATTAGACCTAATAATTTATTCGAGTTCGATTCGTATAACAGTTTGGACGGTACTCGGTCGGACCATTTCTCGAGCCGGACTAGGACGGACGACAGACTATCCTGTTCATTTTTACCGCTCTGCTTATGCTATTAACATTGTGTTTACAAGTGCGGGAACACATGATCAATTGTCGTATGAGAACAGGTCAAATCCTAGATGAAGCAACTCCCTCAAGTGATCAACATTATTATATTTTGAAAACCTCGATGGAGGAGTCATTATTTCCGATATATACCCCTAGAATTTTGATTGCTAGCTAGCATGCTGTATGGCCTATATTTTCAAAATATTGCATTTTTTATTTCTTTATTTTTCTTCTAGCCTCATCCTCTCGTTCATCCATGCATCCATGCATCTTTTTTTCTTTGCATTCCAAATGATAAAAGTAAAACAGTTGATTACGTGGGATTTCATTTTATCTAAGCCGATAATCATTACCTTTTTATATATATATAAAATTATTACATTCGGCCATATTGAATTACCCCTTGTACTACAAGTACTTGTCTTCATTACCACAATTCTTAGCCAATATTACAAGTAGTCCATATTCTTTCCGTTTTGAGTGAAGTATTTAAAATACGTTTGATTTATCAAATCTTAACTAGGGGTGACACAAATATCCATAACCGGATAACCGATTTTGATCCGAATTTTAGAGTATGGATTCTCCATAATACATCTATTTTTTTATTGGATCCAGATATGAATCATTGTGAATTAGGCCCAATGGGCCGAACTATATATATTTATATATGTTATTATAAACATATATCCTAAATCTATAAAGATTTTAATGCATCAATATCGTATTTTATTTTTTTTTGGTCATGGATTTTGTAAATTAGGTAATGCAAATGTTGCCGCTAAAATCGGTATGGGGGCAAACAGATAGATTTGTAGATTCGAGAGAAGTTGAATAGTCAAACCTGAACGACTTCACCAGAGTTTGACCGAGATCCTCTCGCCGTTGACGTGCAAAAAGTACGAAACACCGGGGTTGATCCCAGTGACGCACCCTCCAACGCTCTTGTTATTAATCTGAATGATTAAGAAAGAGCTTTAATTGGCAAAAGATTGATTACCTGGTAATAGTAGTGTAGCGCACCGAATTTCTAATATAATAACTTAGAAAATACGTGGCACAATCCCAGCATCAACTTCAATGTAACATTAAACACAACCAACTCCACTAAAATTTTTAGCTTTTATTACAACAATTTCTTACATAGCACAGCGGAATCTAAAAACATCTCAATTTACAAACTCTTTCTTTTATTTACAACACAGTCTTATTTCAACACTGCCTTTTCAACTTTACACAAACTCCATTAAATTAATTTATCTCAAAACTAATTCAAGCATCCACACCTCCAAACTCTAAGCAACAACCTACAACATATGAGGCTAGAGATGATCCCTAACCCCCAAAACTAAAGGGGTCAGCCATAAATGGTGTGAGTGACATAAAAGCAAACAAACAACATAAATAAACATTAAGCAAGGATTCTTAAACAACATGTAATAAACCAAAATACATAAATTATGAAGTAGCAAAAAATGTAAACAACAAGTGATACTAAACCAAGTGTCAAGTGTAGAAAACAGGAAATCACATGTATAAAACCAAGTCAAGAAAACATAATTTCTATATGCGGACTCTCTAATGCGTACTTGTCGAAGTCTATGCATCCCTTAGGTTCGGTGCAAGCCCTTAACATCTTCACTTCATAGGGTTCAATCCCCCGCTATGCAACTAATCCTAACACGATGACTACTACGAGATAAAGGTAAACTGTGAATAATAGCCCATGCCCAATAATTCCGGAGATCAATCCCACACCACAAGTAACTACCGTGATAATTCCGGGGATAAATCCCACACCACAAGTAACTACCGTGATAATTCCGGGGATTAAATCCCACACCGAGACATTGACACATCATCACACGATTACCACATGTGCTTCGCCTCGACTCCGATAATTCCGGAGATCAATCCCACACCGAAAGCAACTACTTGGATAATTCCGGAGATATATCTCACACCCAAAGTAAAATACTTGGATAATTCCGGAGATAGATCCCACACCCAAAGTAAGATACTTCGATAATTTCGGAGATTAAATCCCACACCGAAAGCCATACCGAGGTACTTGACTCATGTTTCCGTTCATCATATCACCACTAGTGCCTGTCCTTATTATTTTTGGGTTACTTAATTACTCAACGAATCTTCTAGAGTTGGTGTACCCTACCGGACTTAACTCAAATCTGAATAACTGAAATGCCTCAATGGGCCTCAACAAAATAACTCAATGCCGGTATACTAGGGTCACACACACACCCTTTAGAGACTCAAACTCAATGGTCTAAATCAAATTTCCACCATGGAAAATAGCTCAACTGAATATCTCAAAATCATATGCTTAACAGAAGACAAAGTATAGACTAAAATATTTGAAGACTAACCATTCGAAAGAACATTCAAGTTTACGAAAACTCATCAGTACCAGTCGAATTATTACTGTAGTAAGTCGACTGTCCAGAGGAAATAATATCCATAATTTTGAGAAAATAAGTTTAAGTAATATAAGTTGACTTATAAAAGTCATAAGTTGACTTACCAGAGAATATAATATGACTTATAAAAATATAAGTTGACTTACCAACAATATAAGATGACTTATAAAAACATAAGTTGACTTACCAACAATATAAGATAACTTATAAAAACATAAGTTGACTTACCAACAATATAAGATGACTTATAAAAACATAAGTCGACTTAAAGGAGACATAAGTCGACTTATAAAAATATAAGTCGACTTACCAGAGAGAAATTCCAGAAATCTTTAAGAAAATATTCTAAGTGTTATAAGTCGACTTGCAAAGTCATAAGTCGACTTAAAATAGAATATAAGTCGACTTAAAAGGTCATAAGTCGACTTACCAGAGAAAAATCTACGATAACTTTGAAAAATAATTTCTAAGTGTACCAGTCGACTGAAAAGGGTCTAAGTCGACTGTCCAGAAAGGATTTTCAAGAAAAACTAAAGATACAGCAGTTGGGTCGTGCCAGTCGACTGAACAGTAGACCAGTCGGCTGTCGGCCTACAGTTTTCATAATTTAGATCTGAATACAAAAATCAAAACTGGAGTTTTCTAAAAGATTCATTGTTCATGAAATAATTTATATTCAGGAAAAATGACAAATCTCAACAATTCCTCGTTATGGATACATTACTCAAAACATCAAATATGTCCAAGCTCAAGTTCTCATGTTCTAAATTACTAATTCTTCCATTAGGGTTACTCAAAACTAAATTTCTTTCACAACTCTTAATCCAAATTTGATTTACAAATATAAGATCCAGATGCTCATCATCCGATCATAACCATGCTCAAATCTTAACATGCCTTTAGCAATGCAGTTTTATAAACAAAGATCTACTAATCATTCATAGATTTCACAACATGGTACAAACAATAATCCTTTGCATCGTTCTCATGCAAAATACCGAATAACATTCATGCCAAACAACAATATAACAATTATTCACATAAATCATACCGCAATACATAGTTCATATCACATCACCAAATCAAAACAAAACAAAACAATGTCACTCACCTTGAATTGAGAAGATCCGACGAAAAGCTTTCCTTTTGCTAGCTCCAAAAACTTCTTCTTGCTCCACCAAAACGGATCACCAAAAATTCTGTATATTCCAGTAATGACGGCTGGAAAAATCCTTTTAAACAATCCGGAAATAGGTTTAGGGTTTTACCCGCACTTTTGCAAAATAATCCCTTCTAAAATACAACTTACATATATAGGTCTAGTCTTGGAAATTCAATAAAATTCATTTAAATTTGGATTCAAAAGTAAAATATAATTCTAAATCTCAACCAATACTATTCAAAACGTCCAGAATATACATTTTTACATTTTTAACCTTAAAAATGTCAAATTTGCAAAAAGGTCGTTCTTTTCTCAAAATTTGCAAATAGTTCCAATTAATTTCAGAAAAATCTGGAAAAATACTAAATAAATTTCAAATGTTAAATAATGATTTTTCATAAAGAAAACTTGACTTTCAAACTTCGCAAGAAAGTATTTGCACGTGTTTTGCACGTGTAAAAGAATAAATCTTTTAGAAAATATTAATTAAATCTCCAAAAATCAGTTTAAATTCATTTTCAAATATTTAAAATGATAATTGAAAATACGGGGTTCTACATCACTCCCTCCTTAGAAGAGTTCTGTCCTCAAAACTACTACTAATGAGTCCAAACCACATACCAACAAAGGAACAACATCTCATAAATAAAACATAGTCCAAACAATTACATACGGCAACACGATCATAATAGAAGGAATACAACTTAACTCAATCAATGGTACAATCATTCAAAAGAATTACAATCACATAAAAGAAAAATACATTCATACAAAAAGCTCAAGGAAATCCTTCTGCATGTGATCCTCTGGCTCCCAAGTAGCCTCCTCGAACTGCTGATTCCTCCACAACACCTTGACCATAGGTATCACCTTGTTCCTAAGAACTTTCTCCCTACGATCAACGATCTCAACAGGCTGTTCCTTGTAACTCAAGTTCACCTGTAGATCTTCAGGAATCTCTACCAACTGATGATTCTGATCTGGCACATACTTCCTCAACAATAACACATGGAATACATCATGTACTTGTGCCAACTCCTCTGGAAGCTTCAATCTATATGCTGTCTTGCCAATCCGCTCCACGATCCTGTATGGCCCAATATACCTTGGCGCCAACTTGCCTCCCTTACCAAACCTGATTACTCCTTTGGTCGGAGAAACCTTGAGAAGAACTGCATCCCCAACCTCAAACTCCAAGTCTCTTCATCGAGTATCAGCATAACTCTTCTGCCGACTCTGAGCCTCAACCAATCTCTTGCGAATCAGCTCAATCTGCTCCGACGTCTGCTGTACGATCTCAGGACCATACATCTACCTCTCGCCAATCTCATACCAACAAATAGGTGTCCTGCACCTCTGCCCGTACAAAGCCTCATACGGTGCCATCCCAATACTCGCATGGTAACTATTGTTATAAGCAAACTCAACCAATACCAAGTATCTCTCCCAACTACCACCGAAATCCATAACACAAGCCCTCAACATATCTGCCAACACTTGATTCACCCTCTCAGTCTGACCATCGGTCTGTGGATGAAAAGCGGTACTGAAATCAGTTCTGGTGCCTAAAGCTGCTTGTAGGCTCTTCCAAAACCTTGAAGTGAACCTTGCATCTCTGTCGGAAACAATCGACACAGGAACTCCATGAAATCTCACAATTTCTCCAATGTACAACTCAGCCAATTTCTCCATCGACCAAGTAATCTTCATGGCTAGAAAGTGAGCCGACTTAGTCAAACGGTCCACAATAACCCAAATCGAGTCATTGCCCTTCGAACTCCTTGGCAAACCCGTGATGAAATCCATACTGATATTCTCCCATTTCCACTCCGGAATGGGCAACGGTTGTAACAAACATCCAGGTCTCTGATTTTCTGCTTTGATCTGCTGACAAGTCAGACACATTGCCACGAAATCTGCCACATCCCGCTTCATACCAGACCACCAAAAGTGCTGTTTGATGTCCCTGTACATCTTTGTGCCTCCTGGATGAACTGACAACAAGGTACTGTGTGCTTCCTGCAAGATACTCTCTCTCAAATCTGCATTATCTGGAACAGTCAACCTCTCACCCATCCAAAGAATTCCATCTTGGACATGAAACTCTGATAGTCTGCCCTCTGAAACCTGTTGCAACATATTCTGAATCTCTGAGTCTGATCTCTGACCTTCCACAATCCTCTCTCTCAAGGACGGCTGCAGCCTCAACTGAGCCAAAGATGCCCCTAAGCCCTGCAGCACCACCTCGATACCTGCCTGATCAATCTCTGCTGCCAACTCTCTTCGAGAAGTGATCAAACTCGATAAACTACTCTTCCTGCTAAGTCCATCAGCCACCACATTCGCCTTGCCCGGATGATACTTGATCTCGGGACGGATGTCTTCCAAAACTTCCAACCACCTTCTCTGCCGAAGATTAAGATCCTTCTGCTGATAAATGTACTTCAGGCTCTTGTGGTCAGTGTACATGTTGACCTTCTCACCATAAACATAATGCCTCCACTGCTTCAAGGCATAAATGATAACTGCTAGCTCCAAATCATGCGTCGGATAATTCTTCTCATGCGGACGCAATTGCCTCGAACCATAAGCAATAACCTTGCCTTCTTGCATCAAGGCACAACCCAAACCTCTGAGAGACGCATCACTGTAGATATCATAATCCTTCCCAGCTTGTGGCAAAGCTAAGATAGGTGCGGTAGTCAACCTTTCCTTTAACTCAAGGAAACTCTCCTCACACTTATCAGTCCATACAAATGCCACATTCTTCCGGGTCAAACCTGTCAAGGGAACTGCAATCTGAGAATAACCCTGGATGAATCTTCTGTAGTAGCTAAACCCAAGAAACTTTTGACTTCCTTCACAGACGTTGGCCTGGGTCAATCCTTCACTGCTTCAACTTTCTGAAGATCAGTAGCTACTCCCTCCTTAGAAAGAATATGACCAAGAAAAGCTACCTCAGACTTCCAAAACTCACACTTCGACAATTTGGCATACAAGCTATGCTCCTGCAATTTCTGCAATACCGCTGTCAAGTTTGATCCTCCTCCGACTTCGAATACAACAAGATATCGTCGATGAAAACCACCACGAAGGAGTCAATAAAGGGCCTCAAAACCCGATTCATCATATCCATGAACACTGCTGGCGCATTCGTCAACCCGAATGGCATCACCAAAAACTCATAGAGCCCATGACGAGTCCTGAAAGCTGTCTTGCTCACATCTTCCTCCTTGACTCGAACCTGATGATACCCTGATCTCAAATCAATCTTCAAAAACACCGCTGCTCCTCGAAGCCTATCGAACAAATCATCAATCCGCGACAGTGGATACTTGTTCTGAATAGTCACCCTATTCAACTTCCGGTAGTCAATGCACATCCTCATTGACCCATCCTTCTTCTTGACCAACAACACTGGCGCTCCCTACGGAGAGAAACTCGGCCTGATAAGCCCTTTGCTCAACAGCTCCTCAATCTGCTTCTTCACTTCATCTTGCTCTATAGGTGCCATCCTGTACGGAGCCTTAGAAATCGACGCACTTCCCGGTTGAACATTGATGCAAAACTCCACATCTCTCTGCGGCGGTAATCCTGGAAAATCATCCAAGAACACCTTAGGAAAATCTCGGATAACCGGAATGCCATTGACTTCATCTGAAACAACCATCTTGGATACCATTGCAGCCACCTTCGGAATCTTCTTCTTCCCTTGGAAAGTCACTGCGGGTCCACCTGGTGCTTTCACCAACACCTCCTTCTGCTTGCATTCAATTGTGGCATCATATATTGCCATCCAATCAATACCCATGATGACATCCACTCCCAAGACTTGCAGCTCGATCAAATCAATGCCGAACAACCTCCCACCAATCTTGATATCACAGCCCTCGTAATATCGATCCGCAATCAACTCTTCACCTGACGGCGTTGCCACCGACAAAACCCTGCCTGGAAATAACTTAGGTTCCACACCTAAGATCCTTACAAAATTTGGCGATACAAAAGTATGCGATGAGCCAGTATCAAATAAAACCTTTGCCTTTATTCCATTAATTAAAACAACTCCTGTTACAATAAGAATGATACTCAATCTTAAATTGTTCTCAAAT
The DNA here is from genome assembly GCA_017893485.1 of Hemerocallis citrina. Classification (NCBI taxonomy): domain Eukaryota; kingdom Viridiplantae; phylum Streptophyta; class Magnoliopsida; order Asparagales; family Asphodelaceae; genus Hemerocallis; species Hemerocallis citrina. The sequence goes on from CM030360.1 coordinate 304,209,757, forward strand.
AAAGGTTTTACTTATTACATTGATTTAAAATAAAAATCAAAATTCTTGCATACCCTGTATTACATCCTCTGAGTTACCCACCTCCTCCTCGGTTAATGCAAATACTCGCCCTTGCCTCTTCTGAAATTTGTTTCCACCCGAACCATCCTTCCTTAATTGTGGACAATGGGGCTGAGAATGTCCTGCCTGCCCACACTGGGAACAAATCTGCTTTGCCAACTTCGGACACGCTGACCTATAATGTGCTGCCTCCTTGCAGTAATAACAAGTCACTCCTTGAGTTGCAGGTGCCTTCTGCACCGGATCACTGAACTTGATCTGCTTCGCGGGGAATCCCTTCCCACTCAGACCTGATGCTGGCCTCTTGTTCCGGTTCCATGTATCTTGCCTCTTCTGGAACTGGTCCATGTCCTCCTCAGTCATAGCTGCTCTCCTGACCAGCTTGTCGAATCTTCTGATGCTCAACGGGATCATCCTCGACCTCAAGTTTGGCCTCAAGCCCTGCTCAAACTTCTTGGCTTTCTTCGCCTCGTCAACGACCAGCTCTGGTGCATACCTCGAAAGCTGAGCAAACTTGGTTTCATACTTCTGCACGGTCATGCTGCCCTGCTGAAGGTTCAAGAACTCGGTCGCCTTCTTCTCCTGAATATCTAGGGGAAAGAAGCGATCCCTGAACTCCTCCAGAAAAGTTTCCCAAGTCATTGGCTGGTTTCCCAAAGTCCTCTTTAGCGATTCCCACCAGACACCAGCGTCCTTCTCTAGCTGCATCGTAGCCAACTTCACCTTGCTGGCTGCCGGAGTCTCCGATACCTCGAAGATCGTCTGCATCTTCCTAATCCAATCATCAGCTGCGGTTGGATCAGATTGCCCCTCAAAGACTGGCGGCTTCATCCTCTTAAAGGATTCAATCTGCTTGATAGGGTCGGCGTTAACCAATCCCTGTCCAACCCCATGATTTTGCTGCTAATTTTGCTGTTGATTCTGAGCTTGCGCCAAATTAAATGCCATTAGCGCATTCAGAGTCTGATACACCTTGGTAAATTCGGCCTCAAGGTCAATTCCCGTTCCTCGAGAACTACCAGATCCATCCTCATTGTTACCACCATTCCTGGGCCTGGGTGCAACCATTCTGAATACTGCAAAACAAGGGAAAAGTTAGAGCATCACACACAATTCAAACTCACATCAATATCCTTTGGCAGAACTTCACTTGTATACCAAAGGTAAAACATCATATTTCAGTTCTATGTGATGCTCACTCTTTAATGTCCACACCTAGGTACTCACACTCTAGTGTCCACACCTAGGTTATTTTTATGTCATGTTTATTATTACTATTGAAGCATGCTCTGATACCAACTTCTGTAGCGCCCCGAATTTCTAATATAATAACTTAGAAAATACGTGGCACAATCCCAGCATCAACTTCAATGTAACATTAAACACAACCAACTCCACTAAAATTTTTAGCTTTTATTACAACAATTTCTTACATAGCACAGCGGAATCTAAAAACATCTCAATTTACAAACTCTTTCTTTTATTTACAACACAGTCTTATTTCAACACTGCCTTTTCAACTTTACACAAACTCCATTAAATTAATTTATCTCAAAACTAACTCAAGCATCCACACCTCCAAACTCTAAGCAACAACCTGCAACATATGAGGCTAGAGATGATCCCTAACCCCAAAAACTAAAGGGATCAGCCATAAATGGTGTGAGTGACATAAAAGCAAACAAACAACATAAATAAACATTAAGCAAGGATTCTTAAACAACATGTAATAAACCAAAATACATAAATTATGAAGTAGCAAGAAATGTAAACAACAAGTGATACTAAACCAAGTGTCAAGTGTAGAAAACAGGAAATCACATGCATAAAACCAAGTCAAGAAAACACAATTTCTATATGCGGACTCTCTAATGCGTACATGTCGAATTCTATGCATCCCATTCTACATAGGTTCGGTGCAAGTCCTTAACGTCTTCACTTCATAGGGTTCAATCCCCCGCTATGCAACTAATCCTAACACGATGACTACTACGAGATAAAGGTAAACTGTGAATAATAGCCAATGCCCAATAATTCCGGAGATCAATCCCACACCACAAGTAACTACCGTGATAATTCCGGGGATAAATCCCACACCACAAGTAACTACCGTGATAATTTCGGGGATTAAATCCCACACCGAGACATTGACACATCATCACACGATTACCACATGTGCTTCGCCTCGACTCCGATAATTCCGAAGATCAATTCCACACCGAAAGCAACTACTTGGATAATTCCGGAGATATATCTCACACCCAAAGTAAAATACTTGGATAATTCCGGAGATAGATACCACACCCAAAGTAAGATACTTCGATAATTCCGGAGATTAAATCCCACACCGAAAGCCATACTGAGGTACTTGACTCATGTTCCCGTTCATCATATCACCACTAGTGCCTGTCCTTATTATTTTTAGGTTACTTAATTACTCAACGAATCTTCAAGAGTTGGTGTACCCTACCGGACTTAACTCAAATCTGAATAACTGAAATGCCTCAACGGGCCTCAACAAAATAACTCAACGCCGGTATACTAGGGTCACACACACACCCTCTAGAGACTCAAACTCAATGGTCTAAATCAAATTTCCACCATGGAAAATAGCTCAACTGAATATCTCAAAATCATATGCTTAACAGAAGACATAGTATAGACTAAAATATTCGAAGACTAACCATTCGAAAGAACATTCAAGTTTACGAAAACTCATCAGTACCAGTCGACTTATTACTGTAGTAAGTCGACTGTCCAGAGGGAATAATATCCATGATTTTGAGAAAATAAGTTTAAGTAATATAAGTTGACTTATAAAAGTCATAAGTTGACTTACCAGAGAATATAAGATGACTTATAAAAACATAAGTTGACTTACCAACAATATAAGATGACTTATAAAAACATAAGTTGACTTACCAACAATATAAGATGACTTATAAAAACATAAGTTGACTTAGCAACAATATAAGATGACTTATAAAAACATAAGTCGACTTACCAACAATATAAGATGACTTATAAAAACATAAGTCGACTTAAAGGAGACATAAGTCAACTTATAAAAACATAAGTCGACTTACCAGAGAGAAATTCCAGAAATCTTTAAGACAATATTCTAAGTGTTATAAGTCGACTTGCAAAGTCATAAGTCGACTTAAAATAGAATATAAGTCGACTTAAAAGGTCATAAGTCGACTTACCAGAGAAAAATCTACGATAACTTTGAAAAATAATTTCTAAGTGTACCAGTCGACTGAAAAGGGTCTAAGTCGACTGTCCAGAACGGATTTTCAAGAAAAACTAAAGATACAGCAGTTGGGTCGTGCCAGTCGACTAAACAGTAGACCAGTCGGCTGTCGGCCTACAGTTTTCATAATTTAGATCTGAATACAAAAATCAAAACTGGAGTTTTCTAAAGATTCATTGTTCATGAAATAATTTATATTCAGGAAAAATGACAAATCTCAACAATTCCTCGTTATGGATACGTTACTCAAAACATCAAATATTTTCAAGCTCAAGTTCTCATGTTCTAAATTACTAATTCTTCCATTAGGGTTACTCAAAACTAAATTTCTTTCACAACTCTTAATCCAAATTTGATTTACAAATATAAGATCCAGATGCTCATCATCCGATCATAACCATGCTCAAATCTTAACATGCCTTTAGCAATGCAATTTTATAAACAAAGATCTACTAATCATTCATAGATTTCACAACATGGTACAAACAATAATCCTTTGCATCGTTCTCATGCAAAATACCGAATAACATTCATGCCAAACAACAATATAACAATTATTCACATAAATCATACCGCAATACATAGTTCATATCACATCACCAAATCAAAACAAAACAAAACAATGTCACTCACCTTGAATTGAGAAGATCCGATGAAAAGCTTTCCTTTTGCTAGCTCCAAAAACTTCTTCTTGCTCCACCAAAACGAATCACCAAAAATTCTGTATATTCCAGTAATGACGGCTGGAAAAATCCTTTTAAACAATCCGGAAATAGGTTTAGGGTTTTATCCGCACTTTTGCAAAATAATCCCTTCTAAAATACAACTTACATATATAGGTCTAGTCTTGGAAATTCAATAAAATTCATTTAAATTTGGATTCAAAAGTAAAATATAATTCTAAATCTCAACCAATACTGTTCAAAACGTCCAGAATATACATTTTTACATTTTTAACCTTAAAAATGTCAAATTTGCAAAAAGGTCGTTCTTTTCTCAAAATTTGCAAATAGTTCCAATTAATTTCAGAAAAATCTGGAAAAATACTAAATAAATTTCAAATATTAAATAATGATTTTTCATGAAGAAAACTTGACTTTCAAACTTCGCAAGAAAGTATTTGCACGTGTTTTGCACGTGTAAAAGAATAAATCTTTTAGAAAATATTAATTAAATCTCCAAAAATCAGTTTAAATTCATTTTCAAATATTTAAAATGATAATTGAAAATACGGGGTTCTACAAGTAGGAGGTGGGGGGTATTTATAGCCACCCTAGGAATTAGTTTCAGGATAAGATTAAATCCATACTTTCCGATGTAAATGGATAGAAGTGGTTAAGACTGCTGATTAAGGATAATCATAAATCTGAATCATCTCCTATCCAGTTGGACTGGGTTTCTTACGGGTGGGATCCGTACCCATTAAGACGGATCCGTTTATGGGTTACTAGGCTTTTGAAAGAAGACCCAGTTCGCATTTCAAACCTGTTTGTAGGTGAACTTATCATTTTACCCTCGAGCTTTAAGATTCGTGTCCGATTTGAACGGTTCCGATTTAACCCCATTTTTAGCCATATCATGAGCCCCCCACTCCTGAAGACTGAGTTTGATCAGCATTTGAGATGTAGTTTTACTGATTTAATGGCTGGCGGAGTTGTATCGGAGTCCAAATGAGGGGTTTCGGATCTGAAACGAGGCATTATGGTGTTTTTCTGAGTTGGTAGAGCACTCAAGATTGTTTTTGTGCTCTTTTGGGGTTTTTGGGGATTTTTCTCGATTTTTAAACTATTTTTCGGATCATTTATTCAATTTTGTGGAGCGGTATTTTATTTTCCAAGGGCACTAATTAATCATTCTAAGTAATAACTATTTACCCCGGGGCTCAAAAATATTTCTCCGAATTTATAATTATTTTTTAGAATTTTTAATTAATTTTTCTAAATTTTTAACCATTTTCCACAATTTTTAAATAAACAATTTGAATTAAATAAATAAATAAATAGATTTTTTAATCCTATTTATGAAGTGGCACGATCTGAGCTCTCTATCGGCTTTGGGCGCGAATTTTGGGGAGATCTAATGGCTATGGTTGCACATAAGTGGATTTTCCCCTTGTTTGAGGGTCGGTGGCAAGTAGCTTCGGCAACGTTGCCGACCCCCGCTAACCACCGACACATGTCAGGAAGGAGGCCGTAGTCGAGGGAGGTTCGGGATCCCTTGCCGTGGTCCAGAGGTGCCTCGAGGTGGCGACACGCGTCAAAAGTGGTTCGGCGAGGTTTGCCGAAGTCCGAGTGAGCCATTTTCCCATGTTTGAGCATCGGTGCCAAGAATGCTCGGCAAGGCGTGCCAAAGCCCAAAGTGAGTTTTTTTCTCACGTTTGAGCGTCGGTACCAAGAACGCTCGGCAAAGTGTGCCGAAGTCAAAGTGAGAGTTTTTTCTCACGTTTGAGCGTCGGTGCCAAGAACGCTCGGCCAAGTGTGCCAGAGTCAAAGTGAGAGTTTTTTCTTATGTTTGAGCGTCAGTGCCAAGAACGCTTGGCAAGGCGTGCCGAAGTCCAAAGTGAGAGTTTTTCTCACGTTTGAGCGTCGGTGCCAAGAACGCTCGGCAAAGTGTGCTGAAGTCAAAGTGAGAGTTCTCTCTCACGTTTGAGCGTCGGTACCAAGAACGCTCGGCCAAGTGTGCCGGAGTCAAAGTGAGAGTTTTTTCTCACGTTTGAGCGTCGGTGCCAAGAATGCTCGGCAAGGCGTGCCGAAGTCCAAAGTGAGAGTTTTTTCTCACGTTTGAGCGCTGGTGCCAAGAACACTCGGCACGGTGTGCCGAAGTCAAAGTGAGCTCATGACAGCCTGGAGGTGACAGCTGGCCGTTTGACTGTTGATCTTCTGGCAATTTTGACCGTTAGTAATTAATGAGGTGGTACAATTTTTTGTCGTTTTGTATAAATGGGCCGACTGTTGGGTTTTTGAAGCCCAATATCCTCATTTTGCGTGCCAGCCTCTATAAGACTCAACCCCCCCTTTATTTCTTCACTTCTCCAAATTTTTACTCAGGCGGTAATTTTCACTAGCGAGAGCTTCCGGCGATCGTCGACCGTTTTCCGGTGAATTTTCCGACCGCGACTTGTCACTTCAAGGTAACTTATACTTAGTTTAATTTAAGTCAAAAATGTCTTCTCTTTCCCCTACTTCGGAGCCCTCCCCCTCTGCTGGCGAAGCGCCGTCTCCGAGTTAGGTGCCTCGCGCCGACAGGGGCAAGAGAGTCGATGGTCGGGATACCATAGTGGAGGATCCGAAGCGTATGGGGGAGTTCGGGAGATTGCCAGGCGTCTTAACGGGGCTCCATAGGGTTCGGGAGCTTTCGGAGGAACACGCTGAGCGGATTGTATACGGGAGGGGGCAGAGTTTCGAGGAGAACGCTGCGAGGGAGACTTCGGAAGCGGATGATACTGTCTCGATCCTCAACGAGGCGGACCTTGTGGCGATCCGGGAGTGCTTTCACATCCCCGAGGAGTTTGAACTGATGCTGTCGGGTCCTGGGGAGAAGGCGTACTCGCCGATGCCAGTGAACATGTGTTTCTGGCTGGTCGATGCCTTCATCACCGGAGCGCGTCTGCCTCTCCACCCCTTCGCCGTCCAAGTGCTGAGGTGGTTCGGGGTCAGCCCCATACAGTTAATGCCGAATGCATGGAGGGTTATCAATGGGTTCGTGCTCCACTGTCAGGCAGCCGAGATCGAGCCGGACTTGAGGGTGCTTCGGACGCTGTATCGACTTCATCAGCAGCATAAGCCAAAGTTCAGATATTACTTGGCTCCGAGGCATGGTGCATAGCTCATCAGCTGCCCTGACTCAATAAAGCACTGACGAGATAAGTACTTCATCGTTCGGAGCCGCGAGCCATGGTGCATACCCTTGGATTGGGTTAAAGAAGTAACGAAAAGGGTGAGGGAGCTTTCGGTGCTTTACCCCAATGAAGAAGAGATGGTTCAGATCCTCCTCGACCAGCCGAAGTTCGACTGGAGAGACCTGACGGAGGAGGCGCTCTTCAGGGAAGGGCTCTGCTGCATAGATCCTAGTATGCGGTTTTCTTTGTTCATTTTTTTTCTCGTTCAATTTTAACTTGTGTTCTAACCAAACTTTCTTTTGTTGCAGAAATGATGGATTACGATGCGATTTTGGCTCAGCAGGCGGCGGTTGGCAGTAAGGCACCTCAGAAGCGAAAGAGGTTCACCACGAAGGTGACTACTCCGAAGCCCAAAACGGTCGACAGCGCCATTCAGGAGGCTGCGGCCTCGGCAACGATGACCCCGAGGGTGGCAAGAGCAGCGACCTCGGCATCGACCGAGGCTGGTGAGTTCCCGATGGTGGCTGCTCTCGGGATGGAGGCGGCCCCGTTGACGGCGGAGGCCAAAGTGTTCCTGACCGAGGAACACAATAAGATTTTTGTTCCGGACTGGCAAGTTCGGAAGTTGGACGATTTCCTCGGCGACTCGACGTCGAGCATGCAGGCCATCAAGCACTTGACTATGCCGAAGGACCAAGCCGCCATGGATGCCAGAGGTGTGGGGGACGACGCCCTCGAGATCGCTCGCTCGGCGGTGTCGGTGAGTATTTTGATTTTGTACTTTTAGACAACTTTACCCATTTATTTTTCTAACCTTTTCAACTTCATGTTTTTTGCTGTAGATAACCGTTCACTTTGGTCATCTCATGGAGAAGATCACCGAGCTCGAGAAGGACCTGAAGAAAGAGGTCGACTGAGCTCGAGCCGAGAAAGCTCAGATCGCGAACGAGCTTGACAAGTTGAAGGTCGAGGCAGACGGAAAGACGACGAGGTTGGAGTACCTCGACGACCTCGTCAAGAAGCTCGAGGGCGATCTGCTTCGGCAGAAGGAGGTGGCGGCAAAGCAGCAGGCCGAGGCCGTAGAAGATGCTAAGGTTGCGACAGCAAAGGAAGCCGAAGCTGCGACCATGGAGAAGGCCCAAGGCTTCCTCGCGGCCAACATGGCCAAGGCATACGCTCGCGCCATCGAGCAAGTTAGCGAGCGCTTCCCCGAGGTTGACTGCTCCAGGTGGCGCCTTTTCCCCGACCACGTCGACGATTTTGATGACGAGTCCGAGGGGGAAGTTAGGGACGAAGAAGCAGATGCCAAAGTCGAGATCGTCGGCAAGCATCAGGGATTTGAGGTGACCCCTCTAGTGATCGTCGCGCCTTCGGGGGAGTCCGATCCCATCTCTTCTAGATGCCCTGGGAAAGAGGTCACCCCCTGACTTCAGCTTCTTCTTTTTTTTCTTTTACTTTTGTGTTTTTTGATGTATCGCCTAATTGCGGACTGGCCACCGCACTTTTGGAATGAATGAAATCTCTTTTTCTTTGAATCTGACTTAGTGTTTGTAAATCTTTGGCTTTGTGTTTACAAAATTTTTTTTGAAATTTGGCTAAGTATTCACATCGCCCTGCCTAGAAACTTCGGCTACGTGTTCACAAAATTTTTGAAATTTTGCTAAGTGTTCACATCGCCTTGTTCAGGAGTTTTGGCTATATGTTTACCAAATTTGCTAATTTTTGCTAAGTGTTCTCGTCGTCTTGTCTTGGAATTTTTAGCTTGTTGAGGTGACACAGGTTGTCGAAGCGCCTTATGTGGCTGAGGAGACTCGTCCCGAGGCTGGCCTAGGGACGACGAAGTTGTGCCTCGCTAGGTGCCGATAGCGTCTTTACGAAGTTGAGTTGGGGCTTTGCAGAGCGGAACATGAGCGGAATCATCTACAATTGATTGTAGGTCGTCGAGATATCGAGATTCGGAAGCTAGAAGAGAGGCTCGGGGAGACGACCCCCGATGGTGATGATGATGGTTCGTCAACAGCCTTTAATCTCGGCCTAAGGCTTAGGCGACTCCGCCATTCCTTGACGAAGATGACAACGAAGAGAGATGAACTGGTAGCTGAGAGGGACGAATTGACGGCAGCAAGAGACGAGCTTTCGGCGGAGAGAGAAAAACTAACAGCAGTGATGGGCAAGTTGACGGCGGAGCGAGATGAGTTGTCAGCAGCAATGATCAAGGTGACGGTAGAGATAGATGAGCTGAAGAGGGTTACTGTTGATAAGAGCATCGAGGTTACTCATCTCCGTCGGATTATTGCCGACAGCTCTGGTGCTGCAGACTCCGCTCAGCTTCCTTGCTTAAAGATAGCTGTGAAGGACGACTCTCTGAAGGAACGAATCGTCGAACTTGATGCGGAGGTCACTCACCTTAAGCCCCAACCTGAACGGGTCAATGTCAGAAGCACCTCATGTACTCGTGAAGAGAGCGAGAGAGAAATTTTCTTTTACGAGCCTACGACTCGATCGCCCGTTGCTCGGCGGAGCCCCCGGTGATGCACAAAGTGGGGTGGCTGCTTCGTCGAACAGAGCATCCGTTGGGGCCACCGTCAGAGGCAGTGCTGAAGATGCGTCTCAGTTTGCCGATTTAGGGACGAGCACCGAGCTTAGACGTCGGCTATACAGCGTTCGCCGTCCCCGGGTGTCTTTAAACCGAAGCATCCCTACCCCGAGAAGGCGTTGAAGTAGTTTGTCTGTGTCATAAGTTTTGTTTTCTGTTTTTTAAGTTTTGCATCTTGTCATAAGTATGAGAAGTTGGTCTTGTAATCTGAGTTGTTCCTCAAACTTTATAGAAATGAAACTTGTTTCCTCTTTAGCACTTGCATGTTTTGTTAATCATCTATGGTTGTAGGAGTACTTCTGAATGGCGAACTACTTCTTACTCGCTTATGAGCGAGTAGTAGAAGCGGAGTCGAGCCAAGTGTTGGAATCCGAACTCGTCGTTTTAGGATATGTTCAACGGTTGTGGGAGCAGTTCCGAATGGCGAACCACTTCTAACTCGCTTAGGAGCAAGCCTGTGAAGCGGAATTGAGCCAAGTTTTGGACTCCGAACTCGTCGTTTGAGTAAGTTTCAACGGTTGTGGGAGCAGTTTCGAATGGCGAACCACTTCTAACTCGCTTAGGAGCAAGTCTGCAAAGTGGAATCGAGCCAAGTTTTGGACTCCGAACTCGTCGTTTTAGAAGAGTTCAATGGTTGTGGGAGCAGTTCCGAATGGCAAACCACTTCTAACTCGCTTAAGAGCGAACTTACGAAGCGGAATCGAGCCAAGTTTTGGACTCCGAACTCGTCGTTTGAGTAAGTTTCAATGGTTGTGGGAGCAGTCCGAATGGCGAACCACTTCTAACTCACTTAGGAGCAAGTCTGTGAAGCGGAATCGAGCTAAGTTTTGGACTCCGAACTCGTCATTTTAGAAGAGTTCAACGGTTGTGGGAGCAGTTCCGAATGGCGAACCACTTCTAACTCGCTTAAAAGCGAGTGTAACGCCCCAATTTCCATATACTGGAAAACCGTGACATAAGCCAGAATTTTTTCTTCAATTAGTCACAATACACAGAAAAACAGGAAAATTTAAAATTTTTTATTCAACACAAAATGTATTATAAGTCTGAATGTTATATAACTGTAATACATTACAACAGTGTTACAATAATATGTTTACAATCCCAAGTATTACAATTTTCAACAATTTACATCAGAGTACAATGAATGAAGAACAACACTTGGTAATTCCCACTTGGGTACTTTTCATCAATTAGATAATCAACATAAATATTACAGCGGAACTTAAATGGCATCGACTCCTCGCTTTCCTTGCCTTGAGTCCTCCTGAATCTCGCACCTGTACTTCTGCGATCCAGTACCTATTGAAGTGGGGACGTCAGTATTCACTGATGCTTTAAGGCTGATAATTAGCAGCAAATCTCCCAAAACAAACATACAACCATGGCAAATGTGTCAGTGTAGTTTAAGTGTTCGTGAGTTCTATGGCTAGAATCTAATGCAATATCAACTAAGGCTAAGATGCTTCTATTCTAATGTAAGCAAGTCTCCGGAACAGTATGCAGCCCATACTACATACGCCCAATCTCAAGTCGTTTCTTCATATACAGGAATTTGAACCCGCGCCATGTATTCTACTTTGGTACCCATCTTGTTTCTGACATAATACTATATGACTGGCGAAGTTGCAGGTACGGTCTAGTTCCGTTACTGCAGTCAACAATGGTGTCCTTGTTTGCCACTATTACCCAGTCGCACCGGACCCCACTCAAAAGCCAACATGAACTACAAGATACTTTTCAAACTTCTTCCGTGCCCTCAACTGGTCATGAGAAGACATAGAACCTGACGGAATCGCAGGGTCTATTTCCCTAGGAAACCCTCTCGTTCTTATCATGGCACATTCAGGAATTAACAATCAAGATACGAAATCCGTGCTCCCAACTTGTCATGAAAAAGCACCGCCCGTATCCCTTTGACAGGAGAATACATCCCAATAACACCACCTAGTGTCAACCTATAGTAGAGGTTTAGTTATAGGGTATCACCCCTAACACCAACTCTCACCTTTTGGCAATTTATAGATAAAAATGGTTAAGTAACTGTTACTACCCTAACGATGTCACTAACCCTAACCAAACAAACAAGACATGCCACTGTGCTTCCAATTAGACATGAAAAAGCACCGTATGTGTCCCTGTTCTAACCAAACAAGCGAGACACGGCACTGTGCTTCCAACTCGGCATGAAAAAGCACTGTACATGTCCCTCTTCTAACCAAACAAGCAAGACACGACACTGTGCTTCCAACTCGGCATGAAAAAAGCACCGTATGTGTCCCTCTTCTAGAGAGTGCAACAATTAACTTTATACAAGAATGGTTACTACTATTTTAAGCATGGACTTTACTCATACTTAAGCATGAATATCTAATACTACTTTAAGCTTGGATCAACTTAAGCATGAATGTTGCTTAAGTAGAAGGCTACTATAAGTTTTAAGCATGAATAGCTACTAGATTTAAGCATGGATATCTCCTACTACTTTAAGCATGGTTAATTGCTACAACTTACTCATGAGTATTAACAATTTAGCATGGTATACAACAAAGCATGATTTTCTTTACTACTTTAACCTACAACAATTAGCATGGTATACCACCTTAAACATCATTCTACAACAATCTTAAGCATGGTAGGAACCTACAACAATCTTTAAGCATGGCGTACTACTTAAGCATTCCTACAACAATCTTAGGCATGGTTGGTAATTTAAACATCAATTCTACACATTCCTAAGCATGGTATGTGACATAGCATGAATCTACAACATTCCTAAGCATGGTATTCAACTTCAACATTAATCTACAACAATCTAAGCATGGTAGGTAATTTAAACATTAATCCTACAACAATCTAAGCATGGATATATACTTAGCATGAATCTACAACATTCCTAACCATGGTAGGTAATTTAAACCTTAATCCTACAACAATCTAAGTATGGATATATACTTAGCATGAATCTACAACCTTCCTAAGCATGGTATACTACTTAGCATCATTGTACAACATCCTTACATGATATATAGCATAAGTATCAATCCTACAATAATCTAACATGGTGTATAATTTTCGTACAACAATCTAAGCATGGATTGTACTTTCCTACAACAACCTTAGCATGGATACTTATTTATACATGGAAAATTGCTACAGCTAAGCATGGATAATTAGTACACCTAAACATGGATACTTATTTCAACCTAAGTATGGATACTACAATTTATCCTACAACAAATAAACATGGTCTACAATATAGCATGAGTTCCTACAACAAATTAGCAAGGTATCTACTAAAACTCAAGCATGAGTATCTACTACACTTTAAGCACGGATACCTACTACTAAGCATGGATCTTTATTAATGCTTAATTATGGATGTTACTACAACTTAACATGAATATCTACTTACTACTTTAGATATGGGTGCTACTCAAGCATGAATATCCACTACTACCTTACTTACACTTAAGCATAAACATCTGCTACTACTTTACTTACAATTAAGCATAAACATCTACTACTACTTTACTTACACTTAAGCATAAATATCTACTACTACTTTACTTACACTTAAGCATGAACATTTACTACTACTTAAGCATGATCTTTACTAGCTAATACAAGACTTCTTATCTTTATGAATTACAAGTCCTAAAATATTACAAAAAGAATCCAACTTTATGAACTACAATACTACAAAAATCTACTTTCTTTATAATTTACAAGCCCTACATATTACAACATTCTTTTCTTTAACCTCTTAGTTCCTACATACAACAAGTTTACCTTTTTATGAACTAAGAACTAGCAAGATTTGTTAATTAATAAAGTAGAGAGCAATAAGTAATTAAAAGACTCATTTTTAATAATTATGAGTTCTACAACCCCAGGGGGTATGTAATAGTTCTATGCAAAATCATATGCTTATGCCAAAAGTCCTTGTTTGAGTTCTACATCCCAAAATGGGTATGTATACAAATATTCATATGCATAATTCCAAGTCAAGTCGTACAACCCATAGATGGGTATGTATACAAATCACCATATGCTTATGTTCATTTAGTCCAATAACAACAACAAGAACAAAAGTTACAACAATCCAAGATTCAATCTTTTTATTTATTTAGTACTACCACTTATTTCCATTTCCTTTTATCCACACCATTATTCTTAATCCAAGTTGTTTAATCACCAACAATATACACAACAAAAACAACAACACCACAAAAAGAAAACAAACAACTAAAAGGAACAAAATCAACAAAAGAGAATAAGAAAGGATGGAGAAACCCCCACCTTAGTTCCTTGTTGGAAGGACTAGCCTATGCAAACCTTCCCTTCCCCTTAGCTCTTAAGAACTCCTATGGAAACCTACAATAAAAACCCTCTTATTAGTAGTTCTCTCTTTCTTTTCCTTTTTTTTTGTCTTTGTAAAATGAGACAAGAGTGAAGGGAGGGGGTATTTATAGGATGGAGAGAAGGTGGAGAATGCTAAATCACCAAGGCAATTTTGCAAAAACCCCCTTCCCTAAAAAAAGGGAAGGCCATACCTAGGTGAGGTGGAGGTATGGTGAAACATGGTGAGGTGGAGGAGAGAGATCTTCTAGAAGAGAACTCTCTTAAACTCTTATGCACACTTAATCCTAGGTTTAATCCCTTCATCAAAACCTAACTATCTAATTAGGTTTGTCATGACAAAAGAGAACTATTTTATCCAAAAATACATACCACACAATTTGCACAATGTACTAATTTGGTACAATACACATGTGTATGTATATATATACCAAAAATCTTTGCATAATCTGTATAAAAATAATTTAATTTCGAAAATAATAATAAAATAAATTTATACAATGTAATATCCGTCCGAAATATTACAGCGAGCTTGCGAAGCAGAATCGGGCCAAATTTTGGACTCCGAACTCATCGTTTGAGTAAATTTCAACGGTTGTGGGAGCAGTTCCAAATAGCGAACCACTTCTAACTTGCTTTAGAGCGGAATCGAGCCAAGTTTTGGACTCCGAACTTGTCGTTTTAGAGAACACAATTGGGGTATTAAACAGAGAGATAAAACGATCACAAGTGAATTATTTTGCAAAAAGAAGTTCTTTATTAATTGTTGCTAATCGGCCGCTTCTAAGTTGCAGGCCGTTATTACAATGGGAGGATAAAAAAAACAGATAGGATTGGCCCAACATTTGATGGTACTCGGAGAGGTGTTCAAACACCCTCTTGGTACTTCAGTAAATGGTCGGTGTTCCATATTCTTGGTATCTCCCTGCCTTCGAGGTCTTCACGACGATATGCTCCTGGCCGAACTACCTTGGAGACCTTGTATGGTCCTTCCCAATTTGGGACTAGCTTGCTCTTTTGGCTGGGGAACGAGATGGCTAGCTTCCTGAGGACAGAGTCCCCCTCCTTAAGATCTGTGGGACGAACCCTTCTGTTGTAGGACTGCTCGATTCTTCTTCGATAATTCTCTTGGCGAATCGAAGCTCTTTCGCGGAGCTCATCGATAAGGTCCAAATTGGCTCGGAGCTCTTTGGCATTCTGCTCTTCATTATATGCAACTAGGCGAGGGAATGGCAAACCAACTTCTAAGGGGATTACAGTCTCGGAACCATAGGTGATATTGAAGGGCGACTCTCCTATGGGGGTCCTTTTTGTAGTGCGGTTGTTCCACAATACGTTAGGAAGTTTTTCTGCCCATAATCCTTTAGCAGACTTGTTTAGTCTCTTCTTGATACCCGAGAGGATTTGCCTGTTGGCGTTTTCTACTTGGCCATTAGATTGAGGGTGGGAGACGGAGGAGAACCGCTGCTGAATGCCGAGGTCTTCACAAAAGGTGCAGAATGTTGCTCCCGCAAACTGTATCCCGTTATCTGTCACCAAGATTCGAGGTACACCGAACCTGCAGATCACATTCTTCCAGAAGAACTGTTGCACTCTGTTCTCAGTAATAGTTGCTAGCGGTTCAGCCTCGATCCACTTGGAGAAATAGTCGATTGCCACGATTAGGAACTTGAGCTGACCTGGAGCTGGTGGGAATGGACCTAGCAGGTACATCCCCCACATTGCGAAGGAAATTGGACCCAAGAGAAACGTGAGTTGGGATTATGGTAGGCGGCGGATAGTGGAGAATTGCTGACAGGGGTTGCATTGCCGGACATGGTATTCTGCGTCCCGAAAGAGAGTAAGCCAGAAGTACCCGTAGTTCAAGACTTTTCTTGCGAGGGACCTTGATCCCGCATGAGCTCCGCCTATCCCTTCGTGTAGTTCTTTCAAGGCATACAAGGCTTCTTCTAGAGAGAGACACCTTAAGTAGGGCCAACCATCTACTTGGGTTTAGGAGCGTTTGTACAAGACTCCCTCAACGAGGGTGTACCGCTCCACTCTCGTTCGGATTCGTCGAGCTTCTTTAGGATCTTGGGGAAGGTTCCCATCTCTAAGGAACTCAATCAAAGGCCTCATCTAGTTATCCTTGAGTTGGACAGGTAGCGACTCCATTGGGTCGGGGACTTCTTCTTCGATGCTGGGCCTTAGTAGAACTTCGATCAGGACGGTCTGCTCGAGGCCCTGGAGGGAGGAGGAGGCAAGTTTTGAGAAGGCATCTGCTTGGGCGTTCTCCTCTTTAGGGATTTGCTGGAGTTGCGCTTCTTCGAACGAAGCCATGAGACTTTTGACTTTGGCTAGGTACTTGGCCATTCGGTCGTCTCGTGCCTCGTATTCTCCTAAGACCTGATTCACCACGAGCTGAGAGTCACTGAATATTCAGACACATTGTGTCCTGCCTTGCGAGCCATGCCCAAGCCTACTATTACGACTTTGTACTCAGCTTCGTTGTTGGAAGCTTTGAAATTGATGCGGAGAGAGTATTGGAGAACGAAGTCATCTGGGCCTGCCAGAATAACTTCGGCTCTGCCCCCTTCTGCGCAAGAAGACCCATCTACATACACCGTCCAGATGGGTGGCCCATTTGCCGCTTGACTTACTTATGGGATCGTGCTTTCCACTATAAACTCGGCTAGGGCTTGAGCCTTGATAGCAATTCGAGGCTGATAAGATATGTCGTGTTGACTTAGCTCGATTGACCACTTCATTAGATGTCCGGAGGTTTCGGGCTTATACAGGACCTGCTTGAGCGGCTGGTCGGTAAGGACAACCACCGAATGGGATTGAAAATAGGGACGAAGCTTCTTGGCTGTCATAACCAGGGCATAGGCTATCTTTTCCAATCTCGGATAGCAGAGCTTGGCATCTCTAAGGACTTTGCTCACATAATAGATAGGCTTCCGTGCCTTGTCTTCTTCCCTCACTAGGACAGCACTGAGGGTATGTTCGGAGGCAGTGAGGTAGAGGTAGAGAGTTTCCCCGGGTGTGGGCTTGCTGAGGAGTGGGGGGTTGACCAAGTAATTTTTGAGTTGGTCGAACGACTCATGCTGCTGCTGGCCCCACTCGAAGCCCATAGCCCTCCTGAGGGCTTTAAAGAAGGGGAGGCATTTTCCCCGGACTTGGAGAGGAAGCGCCCTATAGCCGCGAGGCTTCCTGTGAGCTTTTGTACTTCTTTCACATTTGTAGGAGGAGCCATATTGAGTATGGCTTTTATCTTCTCGGGGTCGGCTTCAATCCCCTTCTGACTGACCATAAATCCCAGGAATTTACCCAATGAGACCCCGAATGCACACTTATTCAGGTTTAGTCTCATGATATGCTTCCTTAACACATCAAAGGCTTCTTGGAGGTCGACGACATGGTCAGACCCATGAATACTTTTTACTAGCATATCGTCGACGTAAACCTCCATGTTCCGTCCGATCTGATTTTTGAAGACCTTATTGACGAGGCGTTGGTAGGTGGCACCGGCATTTTTAAGCCCGAAGGGCATTACCCTATAGTAGTAGAGGCCTTGATCTGTGACAAAGGACATCTTCGGAATATTTGGGGAGAACATTCGGATTTGGTTGTATCTTGAGAAGGCATCGATGAAGCTCAGTAGCTTATGGCCCGACGTGCCGTCGATCAAGGTGTCGATGCTGGAGAGTGGGAAAGGATCCTTGGGGCATGCCTTGTTCAAATCTGTGAAGTCGATATAAATCCTTCAACTTCCATTGGCCTTTTTGACCATCACGACATTGGAAAGCCACTCCGGATAGTTGACCTCTTGTATTAACCGGGCTTTGAGAAGCTTCTCCACTTCTTCCTTTATGGCCTGCTGGCATTCGGGGGCGAACTTACACCTCTTCTGCTTGATCGGTTTGGACCCCCGAGTGACACTTAGGTGGTGGACGATGTGCTCTTCGGAAATCCCCGGTATGTCAGCAGCTGTCCATGCGAAGAGGTCACGATTTTTCTTTATGCACTGGACTATATCAGAACAGAGGGCATAGGGGAGGGTTTTGTTGATGAAGAATTTGTGGGTCGGATCTTGCTCCGAGAAGAGCACTTCCTTCAGCTCATCTACCGGTTCCGACATAGACTGGGTATTCCCCTGGGAAATTTCAAGGGCCTCGAGGGAAAGGACGGGTCCTTCGGTCGAGTTCATATAGCATTTGCAAGCCATTTCTTGAGTCCCCCTTACTTTCCCTACACCTGCCTTGGTGGAAAACTTTATTTTTAGATGGTAAGCTGATGGGATGGCTTCTAAAGCAGCTAGGCCTAGTCGACCTAGCATCACATTGTAGGCGGCTGCAGCGACCGATTCATCGAGGGAGGCAATGGACCTGGCTTTCGCGGTAAACTGCTTAACATAGTCTCTCAGTTTCTCGCCCTTCTTCTGATTAAGGAAGAGTAGTGAAATACTCATTTTTTTCGGAGTGGCGGCTGCTCACGAAATGGGTTATGAAGAGGGTCTCGAACTGTTCGAAAGAGAAGATGGAGGATGGGGCGAGGCGGGAGTACCATTTCGAGCCGGGCCTTTGAGAGTGGCTGGGAAAGTCTTGCATAGGAGGGCATCTGAGGCCTGATGAATCATCATGAGAGTTTTGAAATTCTCGATGTGATCCATGGGGTTTGATTCCCCCATGTATGTCTCGAACTGCGGGGGCTTGAAATTTGCTAGAACGGGGGCCTCCATGATGGTTCGGGAGAACGAAGGTCTGCTTGGTCGGAGCGCCCTTCCTCTTAGCTCCTCATCCCTATCTAGTTGACCGAGGTGCCTCTCCATCTTGTGGAGACGACGGTAGACAGCATCATCCCTTTGACGATATCCTGGTGAGCCTCTGGACTCGTCTTCGTACGAAGGGGAGCATGGGGTATGGCAATGATAGCTCGGAGACTGGTGAGGAGTAGGGATGTGATGGTGGTGGCTCGGAGCTTGAGGAGGACTTTGGGACTGATGGCGAGGGTTTCGAACCGGATCAGGAGTAGGGATCCTCTGAACATTGTTGTTGTTGTTTAGTGGGACATTGAGGGCCCGTAAGATTGTTGCTTGGAACTCTTGGAACTCTGCTCATGTGATGGGTCCGTTCTAGTCCCTCTGGGACTGTCGACCAGCAGGAGAACGGTGCCCTCTTTGACGGTACTCGGGGGACTCCCTCCGCCTCCTATGAAGAGGGGACCTCCTGCGATCGCGGCGGCGAGGAGATCGCACATTTGGATGTTCTGAGCAGGAGGCTCCCTCTCGGGCCCGCCTCTCATCCAAACGGTGGCAAAGGTCTTCCTCTTTCTACCGGTTGATTATGATGTTGCGGAGATATTCTGAAGGCCGAGGGTTGTGGGATGCCATGGAGTCAGTGGAAGGGTTATGTACCGAGATATGATCGCGGTGAGGAGGTTGCTTCTGAGGATGAGGACGAGAAGTCCCTATACCGGCGTTCTGGGGCCCGAGTTGAGCCTGCTGGGGTTGAGGATTTTGAAGAGGAGGCTGCCCCTGCTGCAGCGGCGGATCAGGCTGAGGAGAGAGTTGTCCCTGTTGCTGGACGGGTTGGAGAGGAGCCTCCGGTTGCGGTTGAGGTGGAATGGGAGTGGGCCCACGGTTGGACCCTCTGGATCTTACTTTCCTTGGTGGCATGGCTGGAGACGGTATTGACCGGTGGAAGAGGTTGGACTGCTATTCGTGGTTCCCACAGACGACGCCAATCTGTTACCGCCGAAATCGGTGTGGGGGTAAACAGATAGATTTGTGGGTTCGAGGGAAGTTGAAAGTCAAACCTGAACGACTTCACCGGAGTTTGACCGAGATCCACTCGCCGTTGACCTGCAAAAAGTGCGAAACACCGGGGTTGATCCCGGCGACGCACCCTCCGACGCTCTTGTCAGTAATCTAAATGATTAAAAAAGAGCTTTAATTGGCAAAAGATTGATTACCTGGTAATAGTAAGGGGTGGGGGTATTTATAGCCGCCTTAGGAATCAGTTTCAGGATAAAATTAAATCCCTACTTCCCGATGTAAATAGATATAAGTGGTTAAGACTGCTGATTAAGGATAATCATAAATCTGAATCCTCTCCTATCCAGTTGGACTGGATTTCTTATGGGTTGGGACCCGTACCCATTAAGACGGATCCGTTTATGGGTTATTGGGCCTTTGAAAAAAGACCCAGTTTCCATTTCAGACCTGTTTGTAGGTGAACTTACCGTTTTACCCCTGAACTTTAAGATTCGTGTCCGATTTGAACGGTTCCGATTTAACCTCATTTTTAGCCATATCAATAAATATTAATGTACTATATATTTCATAATACACATACCAATAAATTGTTATTTTTTATTACAAAGTTGAAAATTTATGCATACCTATTGAGATAAGATTCCTTTTTTGTTTCAATAATTATTTTTATCTATGTGTATTTTAGTATTTTGAATGTATACCAAGTAAATTTTACCAATTAGTTTTATTGGTAGATAAACTTTTTTTTTTGAAGAAGTTAATAATTTACAAAAAAATTATATATATATATATATGGATTTTGGATAATCCGTAAATCAAATTCTAATCTGAAAATAATAGTGGATCCAATCCGAATCCGACCTATTGCCACCCCTAAATTCTTTAGAGCATCCACAGTGGTGATTCTCATATGCTATAATATGGCATGAACAGTAATAGCAAATAGCGACCAATGCTGCAGTGGTCATTTGCTATATCTTTCTCATTTACACGAGAGACGGGATATGATATCCCGTCTCTTTTTTTTTTAATAATTAAATGAGAGACGGGGTATCATTCCCCGTCTCTTTATTTAAAATTATCCAGGAAGACTTGGAAGGGTATCTTTTTCATTTGTTATAGGAAGACTTGGAAGGTTATTTTAGTAAACCACAAAATTATCCAAGGCAAAAAGAAAAAAAAAAAAAAATTAAAATCCTCCCAAACGGGAGATCATATCCCGTTTGAGACAAACGGGACATGATGTCCCGTTTGAGGAGGATTTTAATTTTTAAAAAAAAATAAAAACAAAAAAAGGGGTGTGAGACGGGGAAACATATCCCGTTTGACCCCGGTGTCTAATAAAAAAATAATAAAAATTGACAGACGGTATATGATATACCGTCTGTTCATAAAAAAAAAATATTAAAATTTCTCAGACGGGGAATCATTCCCCGTCCTCTATAATTTGAGAATTCTCAAATCGTTTCTCATATTTGAGAAACAGAACTGAGACGATTGCTAAAAAATGGCAAATATGAGAATTTTAGCAAACCACTGCAGCGCTCGTTTGCTAAAAAAATGGCAAAATGAGAATTTTAGCAAACCGCTGTGGATGCTCTTACCATTAATTATCAATCTAAGGTCTAAAAGGAAATCAATGATGAAGATAATAAAAGTAGACGTAGTAGTTGGAATGTGCAACTCCCTAGTTAGTATTCTCTCTGGTGTTTTTCTTTACAGAGTTCGATATCGGTATTCAATAACTTCTGGTAGGGAAAAAGAGGTATTAACAACTTGCTCATTTAGTAAATATGCAATTGATGATATGACATATATGTGATTGGACAATCTTTAAAAGAGTTAGTTGTCCAATGTATCACATGCACGCCACACAATCAATTGCTTATTTACTAAATAAGCAAGCTGCTCATATCTCTTTTACCCCTTCTGGTAATCAAACGGCAGGTAAAAAGTCGAAGCACATTTAATTTTGATTTTTCATTTACTTTTATATATTAGGATCCTCTTTTCTAAACAATCAAGTCGTTGTAGTATAGTGGTGAGTATTCCCGCCTGTCATGCGGGTAACCCGGCCTCGATCCCCGGCAATGGCGAAATTTTTTTAATATAAAATTAACTGGAAAATTTTTTTATCTAAAATTTTGTTTTTGATAATTATCTAAAATTTTGTTGATAAAAATCAACCGGTCTGCCGCCTTCCGCAAATATTTCTAAGAGCATATTTCATTTTTAGGAAGGTTGTATTAGATACAACTTCAAGACCATTTGGCATGTACTACTAAGTACCAGCTGAATTTTTCTTTTCAACCACTATAAGAGCATCCAAGCTAAATATGTATAATATACATATTTCTGCTAAAAAAGCACTGCAGTCGTTCGCTATTTATGTATTTTTTTACATTTTTTGCGCCAGTAGATTGCTATAAATGAGAGTGGATTAGAGAGAAATGCATATTATACAGAACGCAACTTCACTTTCCATCCGACGAAAAGAAATTATTTTTTATTCCTCCGACGCAACATCACTTTTTGTCCCTAAAAAAAAATTTAATAAACCATAATAAAAAAACTCAAAAAAGTAAATAAAGCGAAAAAAAATACAAAACATGTCGGATGTTGCGTTTGACCATTTTTGTAATTTTTTTCTCTTCCGGCACAAAGTGAAGTTGTGTCTGACCATTTTTGTGTTTTTTTTACCTCTTCCGACTCAAAGTGAAGTTCCATATACCTATTAAAAAATAATTAAATTTCTCCGACGCAACTTCAAACTCCGTCTGATATGGGACTTTTATTATTTTAAATTAAATTGCTATAAAATATCATTCGACGACTGCAGCAAAGAGGCAAAATGCTATATGCATTTATACATTTATGCATTTTCTAACAATCACGACTGTGGATGCTCTGATACCCCTTTTTGCAGTTTTTTTTTTGGGTAAATTCTATTTCTGTTTATTTACTTTTTGGGAAAAGCTAAACCTTATAAAAAAGAAACGCAATCTAAATGTAAACTACTTTTCCGAGCAAGACATTCTAGTCTTCCGCCAGAGGATAGTGTTGCTGCTTTTTTCGGTTGGGAGCAATTAGATGATAAGTTCTTCCTTTGAGAAGAAATGCTATGATTTGGACCGTCGATCAAAATCTGAATCTTGATGGTTGAAAACACCTTAATCTGGATTTGAATGGCCAAAAAAGTCTGGTGCACCTGTACAAAGTCTAAATACCGGGGTTGGCCCCAACGAAAAACCATCTAATGCTCAAGTCAGTAACTCAGAAAGGAGATCAAAGTTTTAGTGAAGAAGATATTGATTACCTTTGACTGTTTTGGGGGGGGGGGGAGTATTTAATAGATAAACCTGAAAATGTATCTTTTAAGATTTGATCGAAGATTCTCATGGTGAATCTTTCGTTGGGGCCACAGAGGTTGGCCCCAGCTAAAGACCCGCTGGTGCTCAAGTCAGATATTGTATTACTGATTACCTTTGACTAGTTTTTTTTTTTTTTTTTTTTTGGGGGGGGGGGGGGGGGGGGGGGGGGGGGTATTTATAGGCTATGAGTTAATTGTAAAAGATAAACCTGAAAATGTATCTTTTAAGATTTGATTGAAGATTCTAATGGTGAATCTTTTGACGAAAGAGCCTCTGATGCTCAAGTCAGTAACCTCATAAAAAAAATTAATATATTTACTGTTAACAGAAAATCGATTACAGAAAATAAAATTAATCCTTCTCTCGTGTTGACGTCAAGCCAGCCCCTTCGGGCGGGCCCCACGCCCACATGGCGGCACAGCTGCAAACCGTAGCCTGCCCCTCTCCTCTAGCGGGCCCCACGCGCCTGCAACACACTTCCCACAGCCACGTGGAGGTGTTGTCCCCTGTTCCTTTTTTTTTTAAACCGGGTGGGCCCCACCCCATGCCACGTCAGCGATGCTGACGCTACCAAGCAGCAGATGAGTGCCTCTTAAACTGGGTGGGCCCCAGTTCACCCATTAAAACCGCACAACCACTCCCATAGAAACTTTATAGAAAATCTTTATTAATTATTCATGAAAACGTCATCAAAACTATATTAATTATCCAATATGAAATCCTGAAGCCAACAGTCAAAACCAGATGTTGAATTTCCCGTGGGTCCCATTTGCACAATTAGATTTATCACATCTTAAAACCAACATTAATGATAGATAACAGAATCCAATATTAATTAAAATCACATCTTAAAATAAAATTTATCAAAATCCAAATCAACAGAAAAGGATCATCCAAAACCATATTTTAAACAAAAAACTGCTTATGGTTTTGACTTTTTTTTAAAAAAATTCCAGATCTGAACCAATTGACCCAATTACTTCATCAATTAAAATTCATTAATTGAATTTCTTAAACAGGAAGATCAAATACCCAGAAAAAAAAATAAGATCAAAAGAAATCCTAAATTTCTTTAAACAAGAAACCCTAAATTTCTTCAATTAATTCAGCAAAGATGGCTTTGATACAATTGTTGGAATTTTATATACACTTAAGAACATGCATAAAACATTAATAACAACCTAAAACATGTTTCTATGAATCTAGATCTTAATCATGTTGCAAAAGTGCTTTAATATAAAATCCTAAATCATGAAACTATAGATCTTTACTAAATCAAAAGAAGAAGAACATTAAAAGCGGAAGCACTAACCTGAAGCCATTGATGGAGATTGCGCAGAAAGGGATAGTAGTAAAAAGCTAAGTATGAAGGACCTTAAATGAATTTTTTGAGAGACTAAGGGACATGAAACAGAATATTTCTATAATCAAAGAGGTTTTGCTACTAACTAAATATATATTGAAATAGATGGTAGCATAAAGGCTATGAATTGAGTTGAATGAAATGAAAATCTGGAAATATAAAGAGAGCTCTTGAACAAAATATTTCTATAATTAAGGAATTTTTATTTATACCCAGGACAGCTTGAGCACCCTCTGCCTCAAGGGGGCTCGGTCCTTGAAAACACCATGTATGTTTGAGAAGGGTATCCTGCTTATGCTATTAGAGCATCCACAATGGTGTTTCTCATTTTTTAGAAAATGGCAACTACAGTAGTAGCAAATAGTGAAATTGTCTACAGTGGTTGTTTGCTATAATATTCTCATTTTTATAGTCAGACGATACTTTTATAGTCAGACGATACATGTTGTATCGTCCGATGGCGCATTTAAAAAAAAAGGCGAGACAACATGTCTCGTCCTTCTCAATAGTAATTAATATTAATATTAATTAAATATTAATATTAATTACTATCGAGAGGGACGGTACATGTTGTCTCGTTTCTTTCTTTTTTTAAAAAAAAATCTTTAAAATTAATTATTAGTAATTAAATATTATAATAGGTTAATTAAATAAATTAAATAATATAATAATATCTAAAACCTAATTAAAAACTCCCTAAACCTAATTAAAAAAACTAACCTACCACTAAAACCCCCCTGCCACCTATGCTGGATGGGACATGTTGTCCCGCCCCAAGCAAAAATGCTTGAGACGAGACAAAATGTCTCGTTTCAGTATTTTTTTGAAATTTTTTTTTTCAGACGATACATGTACCGTCCGATCAATTTTTAAAAAAAAATTGTTCAGACGAAACATGTTGTCTCGTCTAATCCCATTAAAAAATTGAAAAAAATTTGGGACGAAACATGTTGTCTCGTCTTTTATAATTTGAAAATTGCAATTTCGTTTCTCAAAAATGAGAAGCGACTGTAGCTACTTTGCCCAAAAAATGGCAAAATAGCAAACGACTGCAGCACCTTGTTTGCTAAAAAATGAGAAATTGGCAAATATAGCAAACGATTGTGGATGCTCTTAACATTGTGTTTACATGAGCGCGGGAACACATGATCAATTGTGGTATGAGAACAAGTCAAATCTTAGATGAATCAACTCCCTCAAGTGATCAACATTATTATATTTTGTTGATTGTGAGGGGAAGTGTTTGAGATAAGATGGAGATCGATGGCTGACTTCGGGTGTTCAAATACAAATACGTTGTGTTTGTATTTGTGTGGGTGGTGTGGAGAGTGGAGTATGTTGTATTGCACGATTGTGGAGCTTGGGTCCGAAGATGGGGTCCCTCCATGATGTGCACTCACTTGTCTCAATTTTCGGGGTGTCCAACGATATCGCTGGTGCAGTCTTCACAGCGTCTACTATTATTCTATTGAGCTTCCTTCAGCTTAGGCCACTGCCTCTTACAGCGTGTGTGTCTGTGTGGTGAGAAATCGCCTAAGAGAGCAAGAGCGTGAGAGAGGTGAAAGTATCATCTCCACGGCTCTCTCTTGGAGCGGGGTTTTTTTGTGTGGGGGAAGCGAGATAGTTGTTTGGTGAGAAATCGCTTGAGAAAGCACAAACGTGATAGAGGTGAAGGTATCCTCTGCACGGCTAGCGGCTGTGGGACTTGTTGGCGCATTTGTAGGATGAGTAGAGGAGATTGTGGGAGGCTGCATCCGGGCTGCTTCACCTGATGACCACAGTCGACGGGGCACCACCACCACTACGCCCTCATAATGGAAGCTGACGCCCAATGCCATCGCCCGTTGTGGCGAGAGGAGAAGGTGATACTTCAATCAGTTGGGTCTTGTATTGGTTTTTTGATTGAGAGAGTGTGTGAGAGAGTGTGTGAGTGAAGATGTTGCTCCTCACTACTCTATGTTGGCGTTGGCCTGTATTTGTGAGAAATCACTGAAGATAGCAAGGGCGTGAGAGGTGAAGGTATTCTTTTCACGGCTCTCTCATTGACTACGGTTTTTTGTGAGGGAGTGCTTATTGCAAGATTGTGGGAGGATAGGAGGTGTAGACAGAGCTTGGTGGTTGTCAAAACTCTGCATGCGGGGCTTGGGTCCAAAGATAGGGTCCCCCCAGCGAGGAGAAGGCAGGGCTCGGTGGGTGATAAAATCATGCCAGACTTGTTTCAGGTGAGTGTGCATGTGCCGTTGAGGCAGTGTACGAAGCGAAACTGACATACATATAATTTTGCTGGACCGAGTTTGTTTGTCGGCCCACCCTCTAGGGTTGTTGGAGGGATTTGTTGCTTGTACGGGTCATGTTGCTTCATATATGTTTTATTTTCTATCTGTAGTTTGTAATCTAACCAAGTACTCTGGGTTTGTTTCTTTAAGTTCTTATTAATGAAGCGTGATGGCCATATTCCACCCTTTTCTTCACAAAAAAAAAAAACATTATTATATTTTGAAAACCTCGATGGAGTAGTCATTATTTCCGATACCCCTAGAATTTTAATTGCTGCATGCTGTATGACCTATATTTTCAAAATATTGCATTTTTTATTTCTTTAATTTTCTCTTAGCCTCATCCTTTCGTTCATCCATGCATCCATGCATCTTTTTTTCTTTGCATTCCAAATGATAAAAGTAAAACAGTTGATTACGTGGGATTTCATTTTATCTAAGCCTATAACCATTACCTTTTTTATATATATATAAAATTATTACATTCGGCCATATTGAATTACCACTTGCACGACAAGCGTCTGCATTACCACAATTCTTAGCCAATATTACAAGTAGTCCATATTCTTTCCGTTTTGAGTGAAGTATTTAAAATACATGTGATTCATCAAATCTTAACTAGGGGTGACACAAATATCCATAACCGGATAACCGATTTCGATCCGAATTTTAGAGTATGGATCCTCCATAATAGATCCATTTTCTTATTGGATCTAGATATGGATCATTGTGAATTAGACGCAATGGGCCGAACTATATATGTTTATATATGTTACTATAAACATATATCCTAAATCTATAAAGATTTTAATGCATGAATATTGTATTTTATTTTTTTATGTTCTAGTAGGAATGAATTTTGCGAATTAGGTAATGTAAATATACTATATATTTCATAACACACATATACCAATAAATTATTATTTTTTATTGCAAAGTTGAAAATTTATGCATACCTATTGAGATAAGATCCTTTTTTGTTTCAATAATTATTTTGTCCGTGTATTTTAGTATTTTGAATGTATAACAAGTAAATTTTACCAATTAGTTTTATAGGTAGATAAACTTTTTCTCTTAAGATGTTAATAATTTACGGAAAAAAGTGGATTTTGGATAATCCGTAAATCAAATTCTAATCTGAAAATAATAGTGGATCCGATCCGGATCCGAGTCCGACCTATTGCCACCCCTAAATTCTTAACCATTAATTATCAATCTAATGTCAAGGAAATCAATGATGAAGATAATAAAAGTAGACCGTAGGTAGTTGGAATGTGCAACTCCCTAGTTAGTATCCTCTCTGGTGTTTTTCTTTGCCGAGTTCGATATCGGTCTTCAATAACTTCTGGTAATCGATTGGCAGGTAAAAAGTCCAATTACATTTTATTTTGATTTTTCATTTGCTTTTATATATCACGATTTTCAATTTTAAGCCATCAAGTCGTTGTAGTATAGTGGTGAGTATTCCCGCCTGTCACGCGGGTGATCCGGGTTCGATCCCCGGCAACGGCGAAATTATTTTATCTAAAATTTTTTTGATAAGAATCAACCGGCCTGCCGCCTTGTGCAAATATTTTTAAGAGTAATGCTACATCCACTACCAATGTCACTACATTTCTCTTCACTACCTTAGGTGGCACACTCCAATAGGTAGGAAAGGATAGAGTAGGTGGGGGAACTCTCCAATAGGAATATGCCACCTAAGGTAGTGAAGAAAATGGTAGTGAAATTGGTAGTGGCTAAAGCATTACTCTATTTTTAAGTGCATATTTCTTTTTAGGAAGGCTGTATTAGATACAACTTCAAGACCATTTGGCATGTACTACTAAATACCAGCTGAATTTTTCTTTTCAACCACTATAATACCACTTTTGCAGTTTTTTTTTTTGTGTGGGTAAATTCTATTTCTGTTTATTTACTTATTGGGAAAAGCTAAACCTTATAAAAAAGAAACGCAATCTAAATGTAAACTACTTTTCCCAGCAAGACATTCTAGTCTTCTAAGATTTGATTGTAATTGATAAACCTGAAAATGTATCTTTTAAAATTTGATTGAAAATTCTCATAGTGAATCTTTCGTTGGGGTCACACAGGTTGGCCCCAGCTAAAGACCCTCTGATACTCAAGTCAGTAACTCAAAAAGGAGATTAGAGTTTGAGGTTATTTGGGGGGGGGGGGGGGGGGGGGGTATTTATAGGCTGTGAGTTAATTGTAAAAGATAAACCTAAAAATGTATCTTTTAAGATTTGATTGAAGATTCTAATGGTGAATCTTTCGACGAAAGACCCTCTGATGCTCAAGTCAATAACTCAGAAAAAAGATTAGAGTTTGAGTGGAGAAAATATTGATTACCTTTGACTAATTAAAGGGGGAGAATATTTATAGGCTGGGAGTTAATTTTTGAAGATAGAACTGAAAATGTATTCTTTAAGATTTGTTTGAAGATTCACATGGTGAAGGATTAAAATTAGTTAATAATTCTGATTTAGATAAGAGATTTACTAATAGCCTTAATTAGCTAGAAATCTCTTTCTTATGCTGTAAGTGTGCCATAATTATGGATTTAGTTGTGTTGATGGACCTGGAGACAGCCCATGTTCCTTTAGTGGGCCTATATTTGTTCTGGAATTACTTTATTTTCCTTAAGAAGTTTTGAGATGCGTTTCCATATCTATTGGCTGTATTTTTATCCATATCGGATAGTATGACTAGGATCAAGATAGAAGAGATGTCTGCACGAATGATCAGGAAAAAACTTGTTTGGGAAAGGAGGAAAAGGGTTGAGTGACACGTGATGTTTCATAAGTGGAGATAAATGATGGAGTTTGGGAGATTTAGGTGTTTGGGTGGCATACTCCTATTGGAGAGTTCTCCCACCCAGGGCCGGCCCTGAGTTCCGGGGGGCCCTAGGCGAACTTCCGAAATGGCCCCCCCTGCCCCATATAAAAAAAAAATAAAAAATTACGCGCGAAACGCGTGCTTATATTTACAAGGAAAGTTTGAAATCGGGGGCCCCAAAAATAGCGAATTCCGCGGGGGCCCGAGGCGGCCGCCTTGCCCGCCTACATATCAGGGCCGGCCCTGCTCCCACCTACTCTATCTTCCCCTACCTATTGGAGTGTGCCACCTAAGATAGTGAAGAAAAATGTAATAAAATTGGTAGTGGACGTAGCATTACTCTTTTGAGAAAGAATGGAAACTCAATGCCAAATGCTTTTGAAAAGAGAGGAGGAGAACATAGAAAAGAGGGGAGGAGAAAATAGAGATGGGCTTACTCCCAAGTGGATGGACCGGAGCATATGCCCAGAGTATCAGCTTGAGTGCCAATCAGATTGGGAGTCGTTTCATCTATCAGATTGACTGATATAGTTCATCACAAACTATTCTTTCTGGGTTACACTGCAAAGGTTTACTTCTTATAAATAAACCTGTGATTGTTCATTCTTTGATTGTTTTTCTAAGCAATAATTGATATCGAATGAATGGTATTATTGTAACGTCCCGAGTCCGGCTCAGTTGCGTGCACGCGAAAGAGACAAAACTCTAGCCTCGCCCACCACATGCACCATCAAAAGATGGGTATACCCTATAGATGACCTTTATCATTTGGATTATCCTACATAGACACACACTCTTCTCATCACTCCACCGATATGGGAATTTTAGCCCTATGCAAGCCAAGCCACATTCCATGCATGCACACTTTTTTTCATTCATTTTTTCAATCATTTAATGCCTATGCCCTATAGACCATGTTATAGGCACCTTTTTGATTAATCCATTAATCCAAGCCCATAGAAATCTTCTATAGGCCAACCAACCAACAACTTATCTCATTTATTATTATATATATATATTATTATATATTTTCTATATAATATTATATATATATATATATACCCACTTAAGTACGGGGTGTTACACAGATTCCTCCTTAAGAACAGCATCCTCGTTGAGTCCGGGACTTGCAACATAATCCAGAATCCTTTTCTAGACGATGGGGAGTAGACTACCCCGGTCGCAACCAGCGTATTACCCCTGGTCGCAACCAGCGTATTGTCCTTTTCAGTTCCATCTCAGGCGCTCATCTAATCTGACCTACAATCGGTGTCGAAAGTTGGCTCTAATACCATTTTTAACGCCCCGAGCCCGGCTCAGCTGCGCACGCAAAAGAAATGATACAAAACTTTAGCCACGCCCACCACAGGCACCATCAAAAGGTGGATATACCCTATTGGTGACCTTTATCATTTGGATTATCCTATATACACACACTCTTCTCATCACTCCACTGATATGGGACTTTTAGCCTATGCAAGCCATGCCACATTCCATGCATGCACACTTTTTCCATTCACTTTTTCCATCATTTAATGCCTACCTTTTTTATTTATCCATTAATCCAAGCCCATAGAAATCTTATATATATATATATATATATATATATATATATATATATATATATATATATATATAGTAAGTCTATTGAGAGCTAGGAAGCTGAGATTCTTATCGAGAGCTGGGATTCTCCATCGTTCGATTGCGATCCGATGGTCAAGATTTGATCCGACCACCAACAGATAAGTTGAAGGGAAAAACAGTCATTTCTCAGCTCAGATCTTTCTCAGGAGAGCTCTACTCTCTCCCGTTCTCTCTTTTTCTCTCTTTGACGAATCCGAAGAAATCCCCCCGCCCCCGTAAAAACCCTAGCTTCGAATACTTGGCCCATCTCACCTGTTCTCTCTCTCTCTCTTCGATGCGTCGCTCATCTCTCCCGTTCTCTCTCTCTTCGATGCTTCGCCCATCTCAGCTCCTGAGCATTTCGATGCTAGGATTTTTTATTTTGGTCCATTTTAATGGCAAATGGAGTGTTGGGGTTTTGAGGGATTTGGCTGCTATCAAAACCCACCCGATCGAATCTCTCTCTCTCTCTCTTCGATGCGTCGCTCATCTCTCCCGTTCTCTCTCTCTCCTTCGAAGCTAGGGTTTTTGGTTTTTGATTTTGGTCCATTGAGGTGTTTGGCTGCTATCGAAACCCACCCATTCGAAACCCTAACTCCACCTTTCTTCTCCACCCCGACATCTTCGAATCAGGTATAATTTTGTGAACATTTTTTTTTCCAATTTGGTTTTTTCAAATCCCTTATTTTGTAAATTAATTGCTTTCTTTGAAAATTAATTTGTCAGGTAATGTTTGCATCTGAAGAATAGTGTGTGGAACAAGATGATCACCTACAATATGTCAGGGAAGTATTCGAAACCCATTTATCCATTTTGGGGTTTGGTCTTTCTATATTTTAGGTTTGACTGTTGATAGTTCGATTGGTGGTGGTTCACGATGTGAAACAAATCGGTATCATTCTATTTTATGTTTGGTTTACTGTTAACCATGACTTTATTATGCTATAGTAGTATACTAGTCTGTTATATTCATGTGATTGTGAGTTCGCTTCTTCGTTGGATAACTTGGATTCTAGTTTTACAAGTGATGATGAGATGGATTATGTTTCTGAAATTGCACACTATGTATCATTTATTTAATAATTTGTAGGAGTGACTAGTGATGAATTAATCCTATCCGAGCTTTATTTTTCCTCATTGGTTATAAGTGATGATGAGATGGATTATGTTTTAAAAGTTGCACACTATGATTTAATGATTAATAGGAGTGACTAGTGATGAAACAATCCTATTTGAGCTTTACGATTGTTACTTCAAATGACTGTTTTTTCGGGAGAGCTGAGATTTTTTCGGATTCGTCAAGGAGAGAGAGAGAGAACGGGAGAGAGTAACTCAGATGAGAAAGATATGAGCTGAGAAGCTGAGATTCTTATCGAGAGCTGGGATTCTCCACCGTTCGATTGCGATCCGATGGTCAAGATTTGATCCGACCATCAACAGATATGTTGAAGGGCAAAACAGTCATTTCTCAGCTCAGATCTTTCTTAAGAGAGCTCTACTCTCTCCCGTTCTCTCTCTTTCTCTACTCGACGAATCCGAAGAAATCCCCCCACCTCTGTAAAAAACCCTAGCTTCGAATACTTGGCCCATCTCACCCATTCTCTCTCTCTCTCTCTCTTCGATGCGTCGCTCATCTCTCCCGTTCTCTCTCTCTCTCTTCGATGCATCGCCCATCTCCCTTCCTGAGCATTTCGAAGCTAGGATTTTTTATTTTTGTCCATTTTAATAGCAAATGGAGTGTTGAGGTTTTGAGGGGTTTGGTTGCTATCGAAACCCACCCGATCGAAACCCTAACTCCACCTTTCTTCTCCACCCAGACATCTTCGAATCAGGTATAATTTTGTGAACATTTTTTTTTCCAAATTTTTTTTTTCAAATCCCTAATTTTGTAAATTAATTGCTTGCTTTGAAAATTAATTTGTCGGGTAATGTTTGCATCTCAAGAATAGTGTATGGAACAAGATGATCAGCTACAATATGTCAGGGAAGTATTCGAATCCCATTTATCCATTTTAGGGTTTGGTCTTTCTATATTTTAGGTTTGATTGTTGATAGTTCAATTGGTGGTGGTTCACGATGTGAGACAAATCAGTATCATTCTAATTAATGTTTGGTTTACTGTTAACCATGACTTTATTATGCTATAGTAGTATACTAGTCTGTTATATTCATGTGATTGTGAGTTCGCTTCTTCGTTGGATAAGTTGGATTCTAGTTTTACAAGTGATGATGAGATGGATTATGTTTCTGAAATTGCACACTATAAATCATTTATTTAATGATTTGTAGGAGTGACTAGTGATGAATTAATCCTATTTGAGCTTTATTTTTCCTCATGGTTGCAAGTGGTTTCAATGGTTCTTATGTAGCCAAACATAGCTTGTATCTAAAACAATGCTTTTAAATTTGTAGAAATTGTCTTTTGTTGTGTGTGTTGGTATAGGCGAGGCAATGATGACAAGCACTACTTTGATTTATTATCACTATATTTTTGTAACTCACGTTGGATGCGTATGATTTGGATACTCATTTAGGCCTGTTGGGGTTTGATTCTCACCTTCGGTGTGTTGGTGTAGGCAGTGACGCGAAACACTTTATGATCTAAATAATTTTTTCAGCTTGTTGTATTTATGCTTGATTATTTATCCGTCATATTCTAGCTGGCACGGCACCCCAATGCAGCCCTAGTGAGAATAGTGTGTTCTGAGCCTACTGGTTTTTTTTACTCTATATATATACATGAGTAAGTCTATTATGAGATGGTGAGAAGAGGCCCTTATCGTGTGCAAAAGTTCTCAACCATAGGATCTCTTATCGATGTTCTGAGCCTATAGTTTTCTTTGCTGCTGTTGTTGTTCTGAGCCTATAGATTTTTTTTGCTGAAATTTTTTGTTGTTGTTCAAAGACCTGTCTATCCTATATTTGATGATACCCTGTGATTTAAATTTTTTAGCTTTACCATGTTCATCAAACACTCTTTAGGAACAGCCTAGTGGTATGTGGTTATATCTCCAAGTCAAAAGTTTACCTGCAATTCATTATAATACATATATTTATGTACTTGCTTCTTTATTTTTTGGTGAATCACTTTGTTCAGGAATTCAAGAGGAAGAACAAGAAGGATGTTAGTGGAGAACCCGAGAACCTTGAGAAGGCTGAAGACTGCTTGCGATAGGGCAAAAAGGACACTTTATTTTTGACCCATTGAGAATGTTTCGACTGTCAGGAGGTTTAAATGTGTTTTAGTGTGTTGGTCATGTATGGATTGTAATGGAAATAATGAAAGTTGAAAGTTAAAACTAGCTTGTGGTTACAATTGTGTTTTTAATCCTTTTGTATAATCTCCATTTGGTTTCTGTTGTTTTCGGCAATTGGTGTACACATTGGTTGGTGGTTGGTGGTGTTCAGTTTCTGTTGTTCTGAGCTTACACATTTTGAACTTAATGTTCAGTTTCTATTGTTCTGAGCTTACACATTTTGAATATCATGTTCAGTTTATGTTGTTCTGAGCTTACACATTTTGAACATCATGTTCAGTTTCTGTTGTTCTGAGCTTACACATTTTGAACTTCATGTTCAGTTTCTGTTGTTCTGAGCTTACACATTTTGAACATCATGTTCAGTTTATGTTGTTCTGAGCTTACACATTTTGAACTTCATGTTCACTTTCTGTTGTTCTGAGCTTACACATTTTGAACATCATGTTCAGTTTATATTGTTCTGAGTTTACACATTTTGAACTTTATGTTCAGTTTCTGTTGTTCTGAGCTTACACATTTTGAACTTCATGTTCAGTTTCTGTAGGAAGACAGCTAACCATTAATTTTATTATCTCTTCATAAAATAACAATCTTTGCTTGTATAAGCCTGTAACAAAAATTTTAAAATTTTTATCCGACATCTTAAAATTACAGTCAAAGAAAAATATAGTGTTACAAGAAACACAATGAAGACAAACGATATCTAGAGGGCTGCCGGGCTTCATCAATTTTTTGCCTTGTTTTTTCTCCCTCCTCGGTGTCAACGTTCCGCTGATCATGAAGTACCTTATTCTTGAGATGATAGGATAATGTCGATATATTTTTGGCCCCATAGAAGAACAAATAAACTTTGATAAGAATTTTCCTATGCTACACCTACACCCCTCGCATTTCTTCAGGGTTCAATGACAAGCAAAGGCTGCAAACCAAAAGTGAAATCAATTAGACGAATAAGATACGACATACAAAAGACATGCAAAAGAAGCATAAGGAACATGTAGAAGAGACATACAGTATCAACGCTCACTGGCTTTCCATCCTCTGCAACTACATCAACGACTGTCCCGTCCTGATCAGCCTACAACACAAAAAGGAGACATGTGTGATGTATATGATAGTTTATTAGAGACAAACCCCTAGCTTTTCAAATATAATGCAAATATAATGCAAATATAATTACCTCAATCTCGTTCATCAGTTTTATCGCCTCAAAAATGCAGACCACCTGTCCCTTTTTAACCTTGTCGCCAACCTAAAAAATAAATATAGTGAAACTTCAGCAGTAGCTCAGTTTTCATGGCCAACATCCAGCATATTAAACCGTAATCCAATGAGGGGATTGTTCTAAGTTCTTCATTTAACCAGAGTTTATATTGGCTTCTTAATTTGACTATTTTTGGTGCACTTTAAATCCCTATCCTTCCAAAGCAATCTGAATAAATCCATCTCTAACTAATAGCAGTTAAAAATAAACTTTTTGAGACCCTCAAATGAAAGTGGTGTCTTACAATAAAAAACATTCAGTGAAAAGTGATGATGGTGTCTTACAATAAAAAAGATTCAACAAAACAATCAATCAATCATAAAGCTCAAATGAGATTATTTCATCACTGATCACTTCTATAAATCTTTAATTAAATCATAAAAGAATCATAGTGTGCAACTTCAGAATCATAATCCATCTCATCATCAATTTTTAAAAATAAGAAAAAATTGCTTGCTACTAATGCAAAACAAACTATTCAAGTATACTCAAAGTAAAATTTTAACAAATTCAAGTATCGTGAGCTGAGATTCTCAGCCGTTCGATTGCGATCCAATGGTCCAGATTTGATTCGACCATCAACTGATATGTTGAAGGGTAAAACAATCATTTCTCAGCTCATATCTTTCTCATCTGAGTTACTCTCTCCCGTTCTCTCTCTCTCTCCTTGACGAATCCGAAAAAATCTCAGCTCTCCCGAAAAAACAATCATTTGAAGTAACAATCGTAAAGCTCAAATAGGATTGTTTCATCACTAGTCACTCCTATTAATCATTAAATCATAGTGTGCAACTTCTAAAACATAATCCATCTCATCATCACTTATAACCAATGAGGAAAAATAAAGCTCAGATAGGATTAATTCATCACTAGTCACTCCTACAAATCATTAAATAAATGATACATAGTGTGTAATTTCAGAAACATAATCCATCTCATCATCACTTGTAAAACTAGAATCCAATTTATCCAACGAAGAAGCGAACTCACAATCACATGAATATAACAGACTAGTATACTACTATAGCATAATAAAGTCATGGTTAACAGTAAACCAAACATAAAATAGAATGATACCGATTTGTTTCACATCGTGAACCACCACCAATCGAACTATCAACAATCAAACCTAAAATATAGAAAGACCAAACCCCAAAATGGATAAATGGGTTTCGAATACTTCCCTGACATATTGTAGGTGATCATCTTGTTCCACACACTATTCTTCAGATGCAAACATTACCTGGCAAATTAATTTTCAAAGAAAGCAATTAATTTACAAAATAAGGGATTTGAAAAAACCAAATTGGAAAAAAAAATGTTCACAAAATTATACCTGATTCGAAGATGTCAGGGTGGAGAAGAAAGGTGGAGTTAGGGTTTCGAATGGGTGGGTTTCGATAGCAGCCAAACACCTCAATGGACCAAAATCAAAAACCAAAAACCCTAGCTTCGAAGGAGAGAGAGAGAACGGGAGAGATGAGCGACGCATCGAAGAGAGAGAGAGAGAGATTCGATCGGGTGGGTTTTGATAGCAGCCAAATCCCTCAAAACCCCAACACTCCATTTGCCATTAAAATGGACCAAAATAAAAAATCCTAGCATCGAAATGCTCAGGAGCTGAGATGGGCGACGCATCGAAGAGAGAGAGAACGGGAGAGATGAGCGACGCATCGAAGAGAGAGAAAGAGAACGGGTGAGATGAGCGACGCATCGAAGAGAGAGAGAGAGAACGGGTGAGATGGGCCAAGTATTCGAAGCTAGGGATTTTTACGGGGGCGGGGGGATTTCTTCAGATTCGTCAAGGAGAGAAAGAAAGAGAACGGGAGAGAGTAGAGCTCTCTTGAGAAAGATCTGAGCTGAGAAATGATTGTTTTGCCCTTCAACTTATCTGTTGACGGTCGGATCAAATCTTGACCATCGGATCGCAATCGAACGGTGGAGAATCCCAGCTCTCGATAAGAATCTCAGCTTCCCAGCTCTTAATAGACTTACTATATATATATATATATATATATATATATATATATATATATATATATATATATATATATATATATATATACATACCCGCGTAAGTACAGGGTGTTACAATTATGTACACCCTCTGCTTCGATTTTTCAAAGCTTCACGTATATATATATATATGAGAAAACGGAAGGAAATGTGGTATAAGAGAAAATTTTATCCTATAAAATCTTAAAAATTTCTACCTCCTTCTCTCAAATGCACGATCCCTACCATTCAAAGTGTTCAACATTTTATAAAACATAAAAGAATGGATTATTATCAAAGTTGAATGTATTTTTTCTATGTATTTAATGACACCAGGCTTACGAAGTCCTCTTGACATGACATCAAGGTGATGGTGGAAAAGACATGACCAAATGAGGAGGAAGGTGGGTAGGTGGTGGCAAAGAGGATGATGAGGGAGAAGGCATGGGAGAGGTTGTAAGTAAGGGGTTAGGGAAGGGAAGAAAACAAAAGGTGGGCAAAGTTTTAAGAAGTTATTGGTGCGAAGATTGAGAAGAATTTAGATCCCACTTAGACATTTCACCCAACAAGCAATGGTACAACGCGAGTTATTGTTTTTATTCATTTAATAACTTTGTTGTCTTGATCTTAGCTCTCCTCGTTCTCATACGAAGATAATGCCGCAGACATTATGTACAATCTATCACACATGAAATGAGATCTAAAAGAGAGTTAATCAAATACTGAATTCGATGGGGAGGCAAAGACTCATTTTCCGTGCCCTCTTGCTGGATATCGGTTTTCGCTTATCCATTCGAAAAAAAGAACAAGCTCTATGATTTACAAAGCCGACTTCCACTAGCACCTCACATGTGAACGCTCTCACTGTACGCTAGAAAGATGAAAATATAAATATGCCAACAAGGAAATATTATGCCACTGGAGATGGAGAAGCCAATCATAGGGAGAACAAGCCTAATATATTAGGGCTCACATTTTCTTTGTTCAAAGATGGCAATTGATGTGAATTTTTGCAAGTGTACAAAATCGCAACAAGTAGTATAGTTAAATGAAAAGAGTGTCGAACTCATAAGGACTAATTATTTTATTGAGTACCAAAATTAGTAGATGAATCACTATTTGGAAAATCGAAATTCAATAAAGAAAGCAACTAATTTTAATTAATCTAAAGAACTAACTAAATTAATGAAAAGAGACGGAATATGAATTTATATTGTTTATTAATTGCAAAATTAATTATAGGGCTTTTGATTTCACTTAGTTAATCACACACAATTTATAATTCCATATGAATAAAAAGATTATTTTTCCAAGCTGTAGACCAAAATCTCCAGATTATTCAATATTCTCTCTCAAGCAATATCAAAAATATCTCCAACTAACAGTTTTTCATAGTTCATGCACAAATTTAATTAATGGAAGACTCATTAAGATCAATGAATTTCTTAACGGTCACATTAACAACAGTTCGCTCTTGTAATGGTGTTTAAATTTATTATTCACAAATTACGAGTTTGGTCTCTCCATGATTTAATTGATCAGACAAACGTCGGTCAACCAATTGTAAGCATTAAAATAAAAAATCAAACACACAACCATGAAAAAATAGAAAAATAATATGGAATTAAAAATTGTGTTCTCAAAACTAGACTACATCAAAGACCTAGAAAAATAAAATTAGTTCGTAATAATTTTGCAACTAACAAATTTTTTCCTGGATTGCATAATAAAAAATTAGAGAAAAAAAGAGATACAAAAAAGAACAATTTTTGTAAAAGAAATTGCAAACCGAAACAACACTTCTTTTTCTCTCCCTTCTCTGTCCCGTTCTGTCTCGAAAACCGCGCCCAACAGCCACGTCCACATCAGCGCTCTGCTGACGTCACGCCAGCTACTCCTTTCTAGGGCTGTTCATACTTTGGTTAAAACCGATTACCGAACCGAACCGAACCGAAATTTACTAATTGGGTTCGGTTTTTCGGTTTTCGGTTCGGTTTTGATCCAAACCGAAGTTTTTTTAGAGAGTTCGGTTCGGTTTTTGGTTTGCTTCTAAATAAACCGAACCGAACAAAAAACCGAAATTTTTTTGAACCAAAATAAATTATACTCCTAGGATCCATCTCAAACAAGTGTGTCGGCTAATCCATCTCAAAAAATGCATAAAATAGCATTTTAGCTAACGACTGTGGGTGCTCTAACACATGTATCACAATTTGGGTGAGAATCATAAAACTGGATCATGGTCAGGCTCAGGTTGCCAGAACTACACAAAGTAGGCTTTATTCTTGAACAACTCAATGCAAAAGGCTTAGAGTTGGTGTACTCTGTTAGGCCCACCCCTTATATAAATCAGATAATGATATGTGAAACAGTACAGGAAGAATCACCCGGATCCGACAGGGCCTAGCTACTGTTTCTTCTTATATAAGGAGTGAACAGTGACAAATCATTCTTCATATATATATATGGAGTGAAGTCTTATATGATTAAACAATTTCAGTCTCATTTGAAGCTGAAGAGTGTTACTTTGATTTCCTCCTGTAGTGTTGCTATAACCAAGATGAATCCATGACCTTTATTCTTATGTTCTCTTTTATTCTTAATTGTAGGGTTTCGCTAGTCTCGCTGGAGCACTTCTTGAGAATTATACGATACGCTCAATACATCTAAAGTAAATGTTGATTAATACTTTTTGAAAACCTTGTTTATTTAAGTATTGTCATCAAACATTCTTCAACGTGCTTTATGGTGGTTCATATACATGTGAACTTCGTAATGTATTTTTCGCAAACCTGATAGTGTTTGTTAGCTGGTTTCTTAACTGCATTTGAATCTTACCTAGTGGAAACTATGGTGGCGCCCTTGGTGCAGCATATTTGAAACCGAAATCTCTCCTCTCTTTTAGTCTCATTTAAAAATTTCGGTTAGTTCGGTTATTAACCGAACCGAACCGATAAAATTCGGTTCGGTTCAAACCAAATTTTATCAGTTTCGGTTCGGATTTCGGTTTCAAATATACCAAACCGAAAATTTCGGTTCGGTTCGGTTATTTTCGGTTCGGTTCGGTTTCGCACCGATGAACAGCCCTACTCCTTTCTATCTCTTCGTCTCGAGCCGCACGCGTAAACAGGAGTAGGATGCCACGTCAGTGCATGGTGCCCTCTAACGTCACGCCTGGTGTCCGTCTCTCCTCCTTTGTCTCTTTCTGAGTCTTGGGAACTCGCACCGCCACAACCCCACGTCTTCTCCTTTTCTCTTTTTCGTTTCGAGCTCAACTTTTTTTTTAATATTTAATAAGGAGATCAGCCGTCGCTCTCTCTCCTCGTTAAGCAACCTATATTGCTTTTGTTTGAGTTGTATTTATAGGAGCACGGAAAGGAGATTTAGGGTTTATTTTTGCAGGAAACCCCCTCTTCTTCATTTATTTATTTCTTTATTTGATTTGATCTTTATTTCTTGCTCATTTTTCTTCTCTTTCTAATCTTGAAGTACGTGTTGCATACACACAAAATAAATTCTGAAATTAGGATTTAAAAATAAAATAAAATAAATTAGTTTAAATTAATTAAACTAACTAATAATCATATTAGCTCATTTAAACTTTTAAAAAATTGTTTATTGCACTTTCAGCTCAATTGAAAAATAAAATTTTTATCTTGCTTTTCACGCGTCCAAATTGTAAATTTTAAATTTTAAAATTCAACAAAACATTAAAAATTAAAAAATCAATATGTTTGTTTTGTTTGTTGATTTTTACAAAAAATATTCACCTTTTTTGCATCAAAAAATCTTATCCCTTTAAAAATAATTAATTAATTGAAATCTTATAGAAATGAGATGAATTATAAATAAGATAGACGAATACAAACAATTTTTATGGGTAAATGAGTACAAATAATTGTATAAAAATTAGACACATCAAATACCTCCAAACTTAAAATTTTGCTTGTCCTCGAGCAAAAAATAAAATCATGAATAAAGGAATAATAATCAATAATATGCTTAACTCATCGGACCAAGAGATCTCATCATGTAAGCATCAAAATTTCAATTAAAAATATAAACAATAGCTAATAAAGTAAAACCAAGCATACCAACTTTCTCCAGTGCAATTATTCATTCATAATTCTAAAACCAATCATATTTGTCATGCATTTAATGTAATTATAGTATGTAACAACTTCATTTGTTATTTTCCTTTCTCATTACTACAATCTGAGTAGCAAACTAGAGGGTTTTTTTTTCCTTCTTTTTCTTCTTTAAGTTGTCACTTGCCTTTTGACGCGAATGCAAAATATTTGTGATGAATTCACCCGGTTACTCAACAAGTCACAAACTTAAAGTTCTTTGCATACTCATATTTCAAGTTGTCGTTTGACGTAAAAGTAAACATTTGTGATGAATACCCCTAGTTACTAAGCAACTCAAAACATTGGAGTAGACTGGCTTTAATTATTTGATTATTATCACTTTATTTACTTAAACTCTGTTTAGGACTAGATCAAAGGGGATAATCACAAGAAAAAGCATCACATTTTCTTTTATATATAATCACATGACTCACACAATTTTGTAAGGAATTGTGAAATTCAATAATCCTAAAGTAAATAAGTATGCTTACTCTTGCTTTATAAGATATTGTCTATCCTAAAAAAAAGAATTCAATGCTTTAGCACAATAAAGAACTCAAAAGTGTAATGGTAAGCCTAATTAAATCCCTTTTGTTTTGTTTTTCTTTTCAAAAATATATAAAATAAAAAATAAATTTGTAACCCTTCCCCCAAACTTGAATATCACATTTTCCTTAATGGGAAAGGAAAAAGAAAAATAAAAAGAATGCAAAAAGTTCAGAATTTCTCCCCTGATTCGTCTTAAAATTCTGCACGCGCGACGTTCAGTGTTTCAGCGATATCTGGAGCTGTAGGTATCCAAATGGCCTGATTATTTTTGTGCTGGAAAAGTAAGACAATTGGCTACAATCGCTCTTTGAAGTACTTTTTCAGATTATGACTCCATCCTGCTCAAAAGCAGCCATCAATGTAGGTGTAGAAAACAGCTCTGCCCGGTGACTTCCAAACTTATGCAATCGTAAAAAATAAAATCAAAAATTATAATTATAATAAACTAAAACAAAAATCAAATCTAAATTCATTCAAAAGAAAATATGGGTCGCCTCCCAAGAAGCGCTAAGTTTTAAGTCTTCAGCCAGACTTGATAGGGAGATAGTTATGTAACGCCAAGATCCAACAACATACGAACATCTTTTCTAATACTTCTCTTCAGGTGTGGATTGGGTTCAAACTCGAGTTTGAGTCGTTTCTTTCTTGAAGATGATGTCTTCGATATCCCTACCTCTTTGAATTTCAGCTGAGAAAATGGATGAATAAATGGTGTAGCATCCAAATACATAACATTTTCAAAAATATTTTCTTTCTCAGTTTCAAGAGTTGCTGAATTTGTTGGACATACTTCGAATTGTAAAGTTTCAACTTCAGCCTTAAGTTTCTCACCCACAATTAAATCAGTTTCACTTACTTGAAAAGATGACGGTTCTCCGGTAGGAAACTTCATGGATTTTACGACATCAAAAGTTACTTGCTCATGCTGCGTTTGTTCCTCCACAATTGGTTCGTACTCTTCTTCCTTTTCAACCATATTTTGTTTGCCATATCTTCTTGTGGTTGCTCAATTGTCCTCCCACTTCTTAGTATTATTGCTTTGGCATGCTCCGTGGGGTTGGTCACGGTATTGCGGGGTAAGTTTCCTGTTGTTCTATCGTTAAGTATATTTGAAATTTGACCAATTTGAACATCAAGATTGCGAATTGAAGCTGAAGTTGAAATTGCAACATTTTAGATTGCCAAATCTGTCTTCTGCATGTATTGCTTTGTCTTCTGCATGTGTTGCATCTAGTGTCGGCTTCTTTTCTTGATGCTGAAAATTCTGAGGTGGTCTAATTGCTCCTCCTTGATCGTTGTTTCAAAAAAATTGGGGTGATTTCTCCATCCTGGATTGTATGTGTTTACATAATGATTGTTTTGCCTTTGAAAGTTTGACACCAAATTTGCATGTTCGGCATTTAATGGAGCAAAAGGGTTCCCCACTTGGCAATCTGCACTTGAATGATTTCCTGCACAAAAATCACAAATAATATTAGTTTGAATATCATTAAAATTCGTCTTGCCTAATTGTTTACATAAAGGAGCAATTTGTGCAGTTAAAGTAGAAATATGATCAAGTTTAAAAACTCCAGCCACTTTTCTTGGCATTGTACTCTCTGATGACCACTGATAATGTTACACCCTGCTTCTCATAAATACGGAATGCAAGCACGTGACATGGCCCAGCGAATGACTTGCGTCATTCATAGTCTGTCATTGATTCAACTCAACAATATAAAATATGAAGTAATACAACCACGCATGCAATAAAAGAAGTAATCACATAAATAACAGTACTTGAAATTTTAAGCATAAATAACCAACATGAAATAAATCGAACATCTGGAATCGACAATAACATTATTCGGGTCAAAAGCCCACAAATACAACAATGTTCAATTATTAAAGTTAAAAAAAGGAGAAACAATGATTATTTGAACGGCGCAGCAACACAAGTTTTTCACCATTGTTGTTCTCCTAGTC
The DNA here is from genome assembly GCA_017893485.1 of Hemerocallis citrina. Taxonomy (NCBI): domain Eukaryota; kingdom Viridiplantae; phylum Streptophyta; class Magnoliopsida; order Asparagales; family Asphodelaceae; genus Hemerocallis; species Hemerocallis citrina. The sequence goes on from CM030360.1 coordinate 304,254,255, forward strand.
CATCAGGCAAATCTCCCTGAATACCTATAAGCTGCTCATCTAAAAGAGAGAAAAAATGTCCTTAAAGCAAGTCGTGGACCGCAAGTAGAGAAACAGAGAATAATGACAATAACGGTATAATGATGAATACAATGGAATATGAAAACAATAGTATTGAACAGTGAAAAGGTGATAATAGTACAATGTGCAATAACGATGATTTATAATGATAACAATAAACAATAACAAAAATGGAAAACAATAACGATAACACTGTTCAATGAAGATGACAATATGCAATGACAATGCGATGAAAATCCTAAGTCTATTATTCATTTTAATCCTAACTAAGCACGTACTACTGCATCCCATACTACATGTTCCATGCATACAATCAATTTCGTTTAGATTAAGGTGGTAGATTCTATAGGTCTTGTACTTGCATGATAACAATAGAAATTTCTTGCACAATAACGATAACAATAGTCGGCACGATAGGTCCTAAAACAATACACGATGAATTGGGATACTGCAGTCAGTAATCAACAATAAATCGATAGCACTAGCCGACATAATATTTTGGGAGCAAAGTCCACAATACCGAGTACAATCACTATATTGTCAACTCTTAACCCCGACTTGATTAACATTCTTTATTCAATTAACATACAATAATGCGATTAATAAGGTACACTAAAAAAGGTGGCAACATAATCCTAAGATCATGCAATGTACTCTATACAATTAAATGCACCAAATATACAATTATTCAATTGTATGTTATTAAACATAGGAACCCAATTCTGGACAAAAGTAGGTTGTTGTACCAAAATTAGAATTTCCGTTGCTACAGGATAGCAAATGTGGATCCGTCAGATGGTCTAGAAACTAGACTCTTGCCCGGTTCTAACGCATATAAATATGGTACATAAAAGTTGTGGCAACATATGTCAAAACAACAAACTATATAGGATTTGTAAAATTGTGTTTATACATATAGAACAGGACTGAAACAACATTAATTAATTCCAAGAAAATTGGGAAATGTTCTCTAATTTGTCTAGTATCAGAATGTAAAATTTCAAGTCATTATCTTATAGGTAGCATGGTTAAATTAGTTGTGAATCAAAGTGTGACAGGAGTTTTTAGGATCTGAAATTGTATGACACAGCAGCAGTAAAACTGTGATATCTCACAAACCATAACTCGGAATTCAATTCCATTAAAGGGGTAATAAACTAGACATCTGGAGCTACATTTCTTATTCAGGAAGTTATTGATTTTGGTGACATTATCTAGGTCGAAACAGTAAGGTAATGTTCAGGTTGGCAAAAAATTTCAAGATGTCAACATATTCTTTTTGAATAAAACGATTAAAATGTTAAGAATGATGAGTTTGGGGTTAACAATCATAAATTACAGTAAGCCATACATATGTGAACATGGTATTAAGATGTGAAATGTCCATAATCTTACTAATCACAAACAACTAATACACTAACATCAATCATATAAGCCATCAATACTAGTATGCGATCTACAAGTGTTGTAAAATGTCATGACATGTAATACAATAATAATCCATATTTCTATATTCAATACTATATGTATGCATGTAAGATCCCTATACATTGGAGACAAGGATGGCACGAAGTCAAGACTACTACTTGGATTCGCTCGTGTAAATCCATAGTATCCCAACGATAGATAACAATAAGCAATACACAATAATCAAATTGGATCTACTTGCGGGATTGAATAAAAATCTCGAATATGATTCAATAACTATTCGAGAAGAAATGACTTGCCTTTAGATGATGATTAGATCCAATAATTTGAGAATAACGGGATCGGAATCCCGGCGACATGGCGACGAGCAAACGATCACGATAATCACGATCGGGCACGGATCTCGATGATCAAGATGAAGATCAAGCGAATCCAACGGCCGAGAACGAATATAAAACATATAAGAATTAGAAGAGTACCAAAAGAGTAAATATAACATGATTGATAATTTGATGAATGAGAACAAAAAGTGGATCGAATGTTTAACTCACTAAGTAGAAGACGATCGAGACGATCGAGACGATCAAGGGCCGAGATCAAGTGTGATCGGTCGATCGGACGGCTGAGATCGAAGATCGAGATCAAGATCAAGATCAAGATGATGATCACGATTGCGATGATCAAAAAAGATCTGACGGTCGAGATTAAGATCTTGATGATGATTATGATCGATGCAAATCCAACGGCCAAGATCCACGGATCAAGAAGCCATCGACAACTTAGATTGATCAGATCGAGATGGAGATGATAATGGCTAGGATCTTGATCAGATCGTGCGGCTGCGATTCAAAGTGGTCAATTCACTTTGTGATCACCACAGGGACACAAGGATCAGAGGGGTTGCTGGCTGAACGGGGCTTCGCTGCTATGGTGGTTGCCGACGACTACGGCTGTCGTTGCTGTCTGGCGGCGTGACTGGGGACGCACTGCATCGATGCTGCATGGCGCTCGGGAGGAGCACAGGGCCATTCAGCGACAGGATGTCACGAGGGTGGTGCTGAGTCGACGTCGAGGTGAGGGATCGCTGGCTGCAGTCGCGGAGGCACTGCAGTGCGCGGGAGGAGGCAGCACAGGGATGACGAGGCTGTCGACTGGCGACAATAAGGTGGCAGTCACGGTGGCGGGATAGGATGAGGGCACACAGCATGGGCGGCGGATGGCGGGGTTGCTGCTGCGTTGCAGGGAGGAAGCACCAGCAGAGGTCGCGACTGGGGTTGAGCACCGGGGTCTGCTACGCTGTAGGATGGGGTCGCAGGGCGTAGGCGTGGCTGAGCGAGACGCAAGAGGGGAAGAAGGAGGAAGGCGCCGGGAGATGGGGCCAGGGGTGAAGAGGATTCGGGGAGAGACAGAGAGAGCACAGGGAGAGAGAGGCGGCTACTGTATGGGGGTTGAACAGTAGATCTAGGGTAGGGTTTGGTATAGGTTAGATTATATATGTAGGGTTAATGGGTATGGGTTGTTGGGTAGATGAGTCTGGATCCAGTAAGAGATGGGATTATAGGGTGTTGGGTTTAAAATCCAATAGGGAAACAATTAGGATAACTAATAAAATATAATCTATAGTAAAATGTACTTTGCATTATAATGTAAAATTTATTTGAATACTACAAATACAATTAACAATATAAATAGATTTTTTACTTTATCAATCAAGGGTAATGATAATAATAACAATAATAACAATAATCATAATAATAATAATAAAATAAGAATAAAAGTAATAATAATAATACTGATAACAATAATAATAATAACAACATAAATAGGGTTTGTATTACAAGATGAGAATCATAGTGAATAGTTACAAATAAAATTATTAATTAAAAATAAACTTTAATAGGAGGTCCGACAATATATTTTAAGAAAAGAATTTGAAAGTAGGAAAATAATTTACAAAAACTTAAAATACCAAAAATACACAGAAAATACAGAATTGGGGAAACAGGGGTTACAGATCATTATTAAATGTCATCTCTTCTCAAAGTTCATATGCTGCTTCATGAGTTTTGCTCATAAGTGCACCTCCAGCTGCTGCGCAACCATAAATCGATTTGTAACTCCCAAACCATTATAGAATATTTGTATTTGCAGCCATTTCGGTAGTTCATGATGAGGACACTTTCTCAATAACTCTTTGTACCTCTCCCATGCATCATACAAAGACTCGGTCTCAAATTGAATGAAGGTGGTAATATCATTCCTTAGCTTCGCTATCTTTGCTGACGGAAAATACTTAGCCAGAAATTTTTGTGCAAGTTCCTCCCAAGTAGTAATACTACCGGGTGGTAGAAAATTTAGCCAAGCCAAGCCTTATCTCTTAGTGAAAAAGAAAAGAGTCTCAATCGAATTGCATCATCTGATACTCCGTTGTTCTTGAAAGTGTCACAAATTTCTAGAAAGTTTGCAATGTGAACATAAGAATCCTCGTGTGATAGTCCCCAAAATTGAACAGTCTGTTGAATCATTTTAATGATTGCCGGCTTAATCTCAAAATTGTTAGCTTCAATAACCGGCCTCATTATGCTTGATGTTGCTCCATTAATTGAGGGCGTAGCATAGTCTTTCAAAGCCCTGTTTTCCTCATTGTTTACCGTGATAATGTACTTGTATGTCCAGAAATATAAGTATTAAAAAAGTGAAAAAACTAAAAAAAAATAAAAAAATATAAAATAAAATAAATAAAATAAAAATAAAAATAAAATTATGTCAAAAGAAAATAAAGAGATAAAATAATAATAAAACAAAAAAAATCCAAACTAGTAATAATCTACCAATTTTCAATAGCAATAAAAGAATAACTAGTCCCCGGCAGCGGCGCCAAAAACTTGATGTGAATTTTTGCAAGTGTACAAAATCGCAACAAGTAGTATATTTAAGTGAAAAGAGTGTCGAACCCACAAGGACTAATTATTTTATTGAGTACCGAAATTAGTAGATGAATCACTATTTGGAAAATCGAAATTCAATAAAGAAAGCAACTAATTTAAATTAATCTAAAGAATTAACTAAATTAATGAACAGAGACGGAAAATGAATTTATATTGTTTATTAATTGCAAAATTAATTCTAGGACTTTTGATTTCACCTAGTTAATCACACACAATTTATAATTCCATATGAATAAAAAAATTATTTTTCCAAGTTGTAGACCAATTCCCAAATTATTCAATATTCTTTCTCAAGCAATATCAAAAATATCTCCAACTAACAGTTTGTCATAGTTTATGCACAAATTTAATTAATTGAAGACTCATTAAGATATATGAATTTCTTAACGGTCACATTAACAGCAGTTCGCTTTTGTAACAGTGTTTAATTTTACTAATCACAAATTACCTATTCGGTCTCTCCATGATTTAATAGATCATACAAACGTCGGTCAACCAATTGTAAGCATTAAAATAAAAAATCAAACACACAACCATGGAAAAATAGAAAAATAATATGAAATTAAAAATTGTGTTCTCAAAACTAGGCTACATCAAAGCCCTAGAAAAATAAAATTAGTTCATAATAAATTTGCAACTAACAAATTTTTTCTTGGATTGCGTAATAAAAAATTAGAGAAAGAAAAAAGATACAAAAAAAACTCTTTTGTAAAAGAAATCGCAAACCAAAACAACACTTCTCTTTCTCTCTCCTTCTCTGTCCCAATCTATCTCGAAAACCGCGCCTAACAACCATGTCCACGTCAGCGCTCTGCCGACATCACGCCAGCTGCTCCTTTCTCTCTCTTCGTCTCGAGCCGCATGCGCAAACAGGAGCAGGACGCCACGTCAGAGCCTGGTTTCCTTCTCTCTTCCTTTGTCTCTTTCTGAGTCTTGGGAACTCGCGCCGCCACAACCCTACGTCTTCTCCTTTTCTCTTTTTCGTTTCGAGCTCAACTAATTTTTTTTTAATATGGAGATCAGTCGTCGCTCTCTCTCCTCGTTAAGCATCCTGTATTGCTTTTGTTTGAGTTGTATTTATAGGAGCACGGAAAGGTGATTTAGGGGAGCACGGAAAGGGGATTTAGGGTTTATTTTTACAGGAAACCCCCTCTTCTTCATTTATTTATTTCTTTATTTGGTTTGATCTTTATTTCTTGCTCCTTTTTCTTCTCTTTCTCTTCTTGAAGTACGTGCTGCATACACACAAAATAAATTCAAAAATTAGGATTTAAAAATAAAATAAAATTAATTAGTTTAAATTAATTAAACTAACTAATAATCATATTAGCTCATTTAAATCCTTTTAAATTTGTTTATTGCACTTTCAGCTCAATTAGCAAATTTAAATTTTTATCTTACTTTTCATTCGGCGAAATTGTAAATTTTAAAATTCATCAAAACAATAAAAATTAATAAATCAATAGGTTTGTTTTGTTTTTTGATTTTTACCAAAAATATTCACCTTTTTGCATCAAAAAATCTTATTCCTTCAAAAATAATTAATTAATTGAAATCTTATGGAAATGAGATAAATTATAAATAAGATAGATGAATACAAGCAATTTTTATGAGTAAATGAGAACGAATATTTATATAAAAATTAGACACATTAACAATCGTCTTAACAAAAAATGAGAAAGTTGTAAATGAAAGAGATCCCATGCGTTGATATAGATCATGGATAGAAGGATGAAATAATAACCTGTTAACACTACAAAAGAAGGGGGATAACCCGGCGAAACAACCCCGGCGTTCGATAGTTTTGCCGGAGTATCCCGACGTTTTTTTAAAACGCTAGCGGGGTTCAAGATCCCCGGCGTTTGAAAACGCCGGGGTACCTTCTATAAAAACGAAAATAAAACACCCCATTCCCCAACCCTAATAATTCCCCGTTCCCAAATTATTTCACTTTCCCTCTCTCTTTTGCCGCTCACTCCCGCCGTTCGCCTCTGCCTCCGCCTCCGCAGTCACCATCCCCGCTGTTCGCACCACTGTTACCCCCGTCGTTGCCGTAAATCCCAAACCTCTCGTTGTAGAAGTAGAAGAAGACGATGATGTGCTCTCGGATCAACCAGCCGTTAAGTCCTTCGCCTCCCCTTCCACGGCCTCTTCTTCGGTCTTCTTTGGTGAGCATTTCGCCACTGATTTTGGTTTATTTGATTATATTTGGTTTGGTTTGTCGATGTATGAATCGAAATTGAAAAAGAAATTGGATTTTGGAAAGAGGTGAAGGAGACGAAGCATTGAAAGGCAAAATTTTCATAATATGTTTTATGTCTTCCACTAGAACATTTCTTTCCGTAGTGGAAATGTAGAAGTGAACTTCATCTGGCAGACCCCTAAGAGTATCCTAACTTGTTTGAGGACTGGCAGGTTGCTCTTGCTGTAGAGTCCAATCTTGCTGATTGTTATATGGATTTTCTGCCTACATATCGTATTTTGATATGTGCCTCTAGACTTTTAATCTGTATGTGTTTAGATATATATTTATGTTCGTCGTTAGCCATTCTTCTTGCACACAGGTAATGGAAGAGCAATGTACAATTTAAATTATCTAATACATGAAGTATTGACTTTATAATAGCTCACTTTACATATTATATAACTTGTTAATTGAATTGAAAGAATACACACTTGGCAATATCAAGAGCAAATCTAAGAGCTTTGTAGGTCTTCTGACGTCCTTTTTTCTGAATATAGCTTTCCAAATCACCCTAAGCATCATTGGTAAGTTCAATTGTTTTTTTAGTAGCTTTAGAATACTTCCTTTTTTCTCTGGAAATCCAGGGCTTGAAACTGACGTAGGCTCTGTTTGGCATTGAGATCCTCGATCGTGTTGTTGTACCTTGAGATCCTCGATCGTGCTGTTGAACGGATCCATCAGACTTCGAAGAGGGATCTCTACTTTCGACTTTGCAATCAAATCCTAATCGATGGTGGTAAGATGGTGAGTTTAAAGAACCGATATTGTTTTGATTTTGTGTGAAATTGGAATGAATTGATTAAATTGGGAAAAAAAGAAATAATCTTGTGGTTAAGATAGGGATATATATATATATATATATATATATATATATATATATATATTGATTGGTTAGAAAATTGGCAGAGTTTAGCATTGGATGAAAGTGTTATACTTTAATGGCATAATTTATTACATTTTGCTACCGAAGATAATGTAATAAGGTTACTAATGTTGAGACATCTTTCGCAGCTAGCTAAGATAATGTAACAAGCAGCGTGATTTTGTAAGGTTATTATTTATTCATGGATAATTAATGATTGACTCATTTCCTGTGTATATCTGTTCGTGTTCAAACTTTGCAATTGGAACTAGCACCAAAAGTTCATTGTTCATCTATTGGGCTCGAAGTTCTAAATGAGATGTCATATGCTTCTAAGGTACATGTACTAACATTTATTCACAGTTCAAGAACAAAGATGAGGATGATTAACTACAGTTTATAGTTGAATAATGACAATGAAGTCTTATAGAAAAGTTTCGCTCATAATCTAAATTAACCATTGTCTTTTTTATAGGACCAAATGAAATTTTGATCACTTTATCCATGTTTTCATGAACTTTTTCTTTTTATAAACAACAAAAGTGATTTTCCTGAAAAATATAGAATTGATTAATGGTGTATCGAGATAAGTAAACAACTAATAATACTTTAACATGTCTTAATTAGATTTCCCACCAAAAAAATGTTTTTACCCTCAGAAGTAAGGGAAAATTTGTGGTACTTTCTTTTTATTATGACTAGTATAATGTACGTGCGATGCACGTCTAAAAAAAAGTAAAGTCATCAAATTAAATGAATATATATATCGAATAAGAAAAAAATAGTTTATATTAGAATGTTTTGATTTGGCTATACGTGCGGTACACATTTATATTTGTTGGATATAGTTTGGACGTATTAAACGTGTTTATATAGTTACAAAGTTGAAAATTTTGCCGAAATGCCCTTGTTTTTGAAAATAATTAGCGACATACCCTTGTTTCGAAAATATTTAGCGATTTGCCCTTGTCTTTGACACGTCAGCAACAAACGTTATTGGGAAAAACGGCATCAGCTAATTGTATGCTGTTATTCCCAATAACGACATCTTCATTTGAAAAAATTTACGTGCCGTTATTCCCAATAACGGCATTGCTTATTTTTAGTATAGATCTCTAATGTATCAACATTGACTCGAGATTGGAAAGCAAAAAAGAAAAGAACTGATGCCGTTATTCTGGAGAACGGCATAGTTTGTACGGATGCCGTGTTTCAGAATAACGGCATCAGTTCTTTTCTTTTTGCACAACTCTCTATAATCGAAAACCCCTTCTTCTTCCCCTCTTCACTTCGATTCTTTCCTTCACATTTTCCACACCGAAAACCCTAAACGCTCTAAAAAAAAATCCACAAGATCTTCGGTGTGTTATTGACTTCTATTTGGGAGTACACTCTTCAATCCTTCATTCAGAGTTCCTTATCATTCCGAATCCGAAATCTTTGTAAGTAATCAAAAATCCTAATTTGTATTTTGTATAGTTGATTTTCACTGTTTTATTATGTAGTATAGTACAAATATTGTAGATTAGGGTTATTGAAGTAGTAATTTTGGAAGTATTGTTAGTGAAGTAGGGTTCACTAAATCTTGATTTTTTGAGAAGCACAAATTCTTAAATATTGAAGTACTTTATTTTGAAAATTTTTCTACTGAAAATGTTGTTGATTAGTGTTTGTTAATGTGTACAGGCCAATGGATCCTGCACAACCATCTTCTTCGCATGGTGTTGGTGCTTCCTCTACGTCTTCATTTGGACCACGGGGACATCCGGGTCCATTAGATCCTACAGTTCTGTTTCTGCAAGAAGACCACAGATCACAGGCCGTTTGGACCAGGGATGTGGAGAAGATGAGTTTTAGGATGCACAAGATCATGCCTGTGATCCCCCGCTGTATTGCTATGGAAAATTATTTGGTTAGCAGTGGATTTAGCGGGATGTCAAAGCTGGCCAAAATAAAGTGTGATCACGCCTTACTTACCGCACTTGTAGAGCGATGGAGGCCGGAGACACACACCTTTCACTTACCATGCGGTGAGATGACGGTCACCCTACAAGATGTAGCGGTGATTTCGGGTCTTCCAATTGACGGGGTGGCCGTCACCGGCAATTTGATGTTTAACAAGGTTGCACTGGTGCGAGATTATTTGGGCTTGACGGTGCCTGAAGAGGACCACGACATATGGGTTGGGGAATCCATTAGACGTTCATTCCTAGACGATAGTTTCACTCATCGAATGGCAGAAGTGCCGACGGACATCGAAATCCAGAACTATACGTGCGCATACCTACTGTCGATGATTGGAGGGATTCTATTTCCTAACTCTTCAGGTGACGTAGTCCACCTCATGTACCTTCCACTAATAGCTGACCTGCAGACAGCCGGCCGGTATAGTTGGGGAAGTGCGGCTCTAGCCTCCCTTTACCGTGCACTCTGTAACTGTTCGATGGGGTCGATTCAAATGACCGGACCGATGTCCATCTTGCAAATATGGTGTTGGAAAAGAATACACCTCGGCCGACCCCGTGTCACGGTACTATCAGAGAGTTGGAGAGTACTCCAGGATAATCCCGTGATGAGAGCTTCTCTCGGTGCCTACTGAGCGGGGAAGCGTACGTGGAGGGATAACCCACGTGGTGTCCTAACCTATTATAGGGACGAACTAGATCAATTGAGGGAAGAGCTCGCCAATTGGACCCCGTACACGGATGATCGGCTACAACGTCTACCACCTATTTGCACTGCTAATGCACAGTTGTGGTTGACCCTAGCTCCACTAGTGAACTTCTCAGTTGTGGAGTTTTATTACCCCGGCCGTGTTCTTCGCCAATTCAATGCACAACAACTCGTCCCCGTGAACTCATTATACGATCGTAAACTACACAACATCACGGGCCAAGGTCGTTTACCGAACATGGATTGGGCCGATCACCATCGCGCTTATGTAGGAGCATGGAATGAGCGGAGGTATGAGTTGGTAGTTGAGGGTATTGAACGTCCGTATGACGGATCAATGCACACAGCTTATATGGCCTGGTACCGTCGCATAACGAGACTTTATATCGCGCCAAAAACGGATTTTCCAGCGGGTATCCAACAACCGATACCCGCGCCCCAGGTTGAACCACCACCGGTATTTTCATCATCACAACCGATGTATCAACCGAAAGCTTCATCGTACCGTATAATGGTAAATTAGTTTGTTTGTTGAATTTCAAATATTTCGATTAATTTTACTTATGCATCTTTACTTACAACATATATGGTTTACTATTATAGATCGAAAGCACATGGGACATGGCTAGAAAATGTGCGAATGTCTTGAAGAGCAATGCCAATAAGGCATGCAAAGAATTAGCACGAGACCTCCTGTGCAATTGTCGTACCTCTCTTGAAGAGGTTGGAGATGGTCCTCGTTTCAATGAACTAGTGCGGTCAACCGAAGGGCAACGCCAACAAGAACGGCCTACCGCTAGCCAAGCTACACCTCCACCACAACAAGCATTGGAATTGGGAAATCCATCACGTCATCGAAGATCCAAGACCGTTCGTGACCCTCCACCGCAAAGCGGATTGGCAAATCCGGAGATTGAAGAAGGAAGAGGTGACGAAGAAGAAGGAATTGGTCCAAGTGGACCTCCAACACAAGAACAATGGGAACGTAGGCGGAAAGTCCCGGTTCGGAGGAGAAGAGCACCCCAACATTTCACACCGAGTTAATTGGAAACAATATTTGTCGTTTTAATGGTTTTTTTTGTAATACAACACTTTCTTTAGTATTACACTTTATTCTTGCATTTTGAAGTCTGTGCATGTTTTGTGAAGTATGCAAATATGGGAGTATCAGCATGTTTTGAAGTTTGTGCAGGTTTATGCATTTGAGTTTGTTTAATTTGAAGTATCTGCAGGTAATAATGAGTTTGTTTAATCTTCAAAGAATTTTTGAAGCTATATGTGCATATAGTGAGTTGAATATGCAGAAGTTTGGAAGTATCATATTGTGAAGTTTTGATGTATCATATTTTGAAGTTTTGATGTATCATATTATGATGTTTTTGATGTATGATTTTACTTGTTCATATTATAGCTTTTGAAGTATGAATTATCTGTGCATATATCTGTCCATGACTCAAAGGTTGAAGTTTTGTGATTTTGATGAAGTATCACAACATATCTGTGCATGTACATGTATGTGAACTTGTTTTGAAGTTATTTTGGAAGTTATTTTGAACTTGTATAGATGTACATGTATGAGTTGAATTGAGTTGAAATTAGATGTTGATAAAGTTGATGTATCTGTGAATTGAGTTGAGTAAACTTGAGTTAAATGAATTTTAATCTATGAATTGAGTTGAGTATCTGTGTATCTGTGAATTTTAATCTATGAATTGAGTTGAGTTAAATCTATGAATTGAGTTGAGTATCTGTTTATCTGTGAATTGAGTTAAATCTATGAAGTTGATGTATCTGTGTATCTGTGAATTTTAATATATGAATTGAGTTGAGTAAAATTGAGTTAAATCTATGAATTGTAGAAGGTTGAAGTCTGTGGATGTGCACTTTATTTATAATTTTGAAGTCTGAGAATTGTCTATAATGTATCTGTGCATGTCTATTAATACAAAGTGATTTTGAAGTTGGTTTGAACTACCTGATTTCTGTGGATGTACAGATTGGAATTCAACTCAAATTTGATGAATCTGTGAAATTTGATGTATTTGTGCATTGGATGTATCTGTGTAAGTTGAAGTGAAATATGAAGTTGAATCTGATCCTGATCCTTGTATTTGTGTAAGCTGAAGTTCAATGTATCTGTGTAAGTTGAAGTGAAATGTATCTGTGTAAGTTTGATTTTGATCTTGTGCATGTCTGAGAAGTTAAAAAAAAGAACAACTGATGCCGTTATTCGCAATAACGGCATCTTAATCCTGTAACGTTATTGAGAATAACGGCAACTTCATATATGGAAAATTAGAAAATTTGTAGTTTGCTGCCAAATTCCTGTCTCCACAGTCGTTTTTGAGAGTAACGGCATAGATCAAAGATGTCGTTATTCTCAATAACGACATCTTTTAACTATGCCGTTATTCTCAAGAACGGCATCAGTAATACTCAAAATCTCAACATTTGAGTATTCTGCCAATATCCTGTCTCCACAGTCGTTTTTTAGAGTAACGGCATAGATCAAAGATGCCGTTATTCTCAATAACGGCATCTTTTAACTATGCTGTTATTCTCAAGAACGGCATCAGTTATACTCAAAATCTCAAGATTTGAGTATTCTGCCAAATTCCTGTCTCCACAGTCGTCTTTGAGAGTAACGGCATAGATCAAAGATGTCGTTGTTCTCAATAACGGCATCTTTTAACTATGCCGTTATTCTCAAGAACGGCATCAGTTATACTCAAAATCTCAACATTTGAGTATTCTGCCAAACTTTCTGCCTCCACAGTCGTCTTTGAGAGTAACGGCATAGATCAAAGATGCCGTTATTCTTAATAACGACATCTGTTAAATGAACAGTTGTGCATGTTTTGTCCTGTTTTATTATAAACAACAAATATAACTATGTCCACCATTGATTAAAACCATAAATCTCATTCCAAATAATTTAAACGTAAATTACTCAACATTAAGAAACAACTTTAAAATACCGTACTAACACTTACAAAGGAAAACATTTAACTAACATCTAATAACTAAGAAAATATTCAAGTGCGGGTAGATTGTGAAGTCCCCACACTTTGTACATTCTTACAACTGTGTCTATTATGTCCGCTCACACCACATTTTGAACATACTTTTCCACTACTCTCACCTTCTCGAGCGTCCATGTCATTGCGGATACGAGTACTCTTAGGCCTCCCCTTGACCCGACAAAGACTAGGATCAACTATTAGTACCGGTGCGCTTTGGGTAGGCCAATAAGATTCGTCTGGGATAGGATTGAAAGATGGTGCCCATGTTTTTGCTAACGAATCTGTAGAGTAGAAAGGATCTATGTACGGTTGATAATCAAGCGCCCGGGAAACACATGCAGCTAACACATGAGAGCATGGAACGTGGAACAATTGAAATTTTCCACATGTACAAGTTCGGCCTTCTAGGTCCACCGTATGCCAATGCCCACCCTTTTGATATCCACCGTCCATTCTAATGCCCGTTTTCACCCCAAAGACACCATCGCGATTATTGAACATTATGGCCTCATGTAAATTGGATTTTTCACGCCGGACATCAATAAGATCCTGAATCCGGGGTGCCCATAGTTTACCTTCAGCGATAAGTGTCTGCGCGGCCTCACGGCGGTCGGTGAAATACATATTGAGACGGAAAAATATCTGTTCTACAATTGCGGTGACAGGTAAGCTACGAACACCTTTTAGAACCGAGTTGAAAACTTCGGACAGATTTGTTGTCATAATACCATATCTACGCCCACCATCAGCAGTAAGTGCCCACTTCTCAATTGCTTTTTCTTTAACCCAATTAGCCGCATCAGCATTGCTAGCTTCAAGTTGTGCCATCTTTTCTTCGTACTTTTTCCACTGATTTTGACAAGCAATTACCTTTAATTTATTCATCAAAAATTTCGAATCAAATTTTTTATGAAAATTGCTAGCAAAATGCTGCATACAATACCGATAATATGCAAATGGTTCCCTCCACGTGCCAAACTCATTTTCCATTGCTGATAAAATACCGGCATGTCGGTCCGAAATGACGCAAAGACCTTCATGATCTGTCACAAAGCACCGAATACAGTTCATGAACCATGTTCACGTTTCTATACTTTCACCTTCAACAAGTGCAAAGGCAAACGGAAACAACCTCCCGTTTGCGTCTGGTGAAACAGCAATCAACAAACAGCCTTTGTATTTTCCGTACAAGTGAGTACCGTCTACACTTATAACTGGTCTACATGATTTGAATCCTTCAATCGAAGGACCGAATGACCAAAAAACACCCTTAAATGTTTCTATACCCTGCCCGGTCGTAGTCTTCGTCCACTGTGCAGCCATACCCGGATTTGAAGCTTGAATTGCATTGAGTATGTATGGTAATTTAGTGTACGTTGTTTCAAAAGAACCATATAGTTTCTCAATTGCTTTATGTTTTGCCTTCCAAGCTTTCCAATAAGATATTGTGTATTGGAGCCTACCCTTCACCTGCCCAATTATGGCTCTTGGTGTTATTGAGAGTTATTCCCTCAGAGTATCTATTATCAGCATCGATACGACCGTCGAGTCAATTTTGCTGTGATCTTGAGTCAATGTAGGATTCACACATATGTGTACACCTTCAAGTTGTTTCACCACAAAATAATCATGACCTTTGGGAACAATTGCACGCAAGCGCCATGGACAACCAACTATATTTTGAAGTGATGGATTTTCTGCAATCTGCTCTGCTGAATGGTTGATGGGCGCGTATTTACATTTCACATGGTACGGACAACAATCTGATTTTACCGTCACGAATTCCCTGTGGTTCTTCACGGCATACATCTTTACTTGATGTTGTAGAGCATCTTTGGATGGAAATCTTTGACCAATGAAGAGTTCATCCAAGTTGGAAGACCCAATGGAAGACTGGCCATGTTCATGTACGGTGGCACGGGATATCCATTCGCTTGATTGCGATCCACGCATAGCTGGATTTGTGTCCTGACTTGGCAACACGCAGGCATTGTTAACCGGCACATGAACATTGGCATCAACAACTGGAGCTTCAAGGGCAATCTCCTCATCATCATCCTCGAGACTGCGTACCTCATCTTCTTCCTCTTCTACCAAGTCGTTATTTACAACGGCGTTGTCAAAGTCTTCCAAAGCAATGCCAGCTACCAAAAAATTTTGTGGCAATGGGGTCGGATGTACCTGCTCGTATTCGGAGGAAACAGGTACCGTTGGAGATGTGTTAGTATCTCCAACAGTATTTGAAATCCTTGCGTGTGACTCTTCAGATGGTCTCAAAATCCTAGTTGGCCTTGGACCTTCGATAACAACTCTTGTAGTATTTGGAAGCCTCGTTTGATCAATATATAACTCAACTATATTCCAACTACAACTTGGATGAAGTGTCCTAAGCAGGACAGACCTCAGAGAACTATCACTGTCTATGGGTACCAACATGAAGTACTGCCCATCCCCTTTACCAGCAGAATAACGGGCTCTCAATTTCAGACTCATTTCACTTCTGTCCCAATTGGTTACTTCATATATCTTATCTATTAATTCTGAGTAACCAAAATTGGGGGTAGCCCAAATAATTACCGGATCAACACCACTATAAGAATATCCATTTTTTGGATTCTTAATTACTTCACCCCCATAATATAACCAAATAGGGATATCAAATTCCATACCTATGCATAAAAATTAAAACATATTCAAGTCATTCACTACTGAAAAAAAACAAAACATTGAAATAAAAATCAAACATAAGGTTAATATGATAATACCTTTCAAATTATACCAAAAAAACCACCGGCCAAAAATTCGTTGTTGAGGAAGACTGAAAATGAGAGTGGGAGTGAGGAGGTAGGATGTATGGAATTTTATAGGACTCAAATGGTTGAAATTTTTTGATTATGAGATCTAGGGTTTGTGGGTAAAAGGGGTGATGTAAGAGAGATGCGTTTTACGAATCAGAAGGGGAAGAAAAGGGGAGAAGAAGGGGTTTTCGATTATAGGGAGTTGTGCAAAAAGAAAAGAACTGATGCCGTTATTCTGAAACACGGCATCAGTACAAACTATGCCGTTCTCCAGAATAATGGCATCAGTTCTTTTCTTTTTTGCTTTCCAATCTCGAGTCAATGTTGATACATTAGAGATCTATACTAAAAATAAGCAATGCCGTTATTGGGAATAACGGTACGTAAATTTTTTCAAATGAAGATGCCATTATTGGGAATAACGGCATACAATTAGCTGATGCCGTTTTTTCCAATAACGTTTGTTGCTGACGTGTCACAGACAAGGGCAAATCGCTAAATGTTTTCGAAACAATGGTAGGTCGCTAATTATTTTCAAAAACAAGGGCATTTCGGCAAAATTTTCTACAAAGTTAGGGTTTGTTTGTTACAAACCCTAACTCTCCTATTAAAATAGTAGAGATGTAATAATTGAAAAAATTATGTCACAATTTTTCCGTCTTTCTTTCTGTTTGCAGTACGAGGAACATGGAGAAACTTTTGTCGACGTGTTGGATGGAATATTCTCTTTTGTGCTTTTAGACACTCGCGATAACAGTTTCCTTGTGGCCCGAGATGCAATTAGAGTCACCCCTCTTTATATAGGCTGGGGACTTGATGGTAACTAAACTTAACATTCACTTACATGAATTCTACGGCATCCTATTCTACTATTTTAGTATCAGTTTGTTTGTTTGTTTGTCTCTATGATGCTTCTCGGTGAAGCTACCTAACATAGCTCTCCTTCTTGAAACGTTCATTACAATTTCAGGATCTGTTTGGATATCGTCGGAGATGAAAGGACTGAATGATTGTGAGCATTTCGAGTCCTTCCCTCCAGGGCATTTGTACTCCAGCAGGGCAAATGGCTTTAAGAGATGGTACAACCCTCCTTGGTTTTCAGAGTCGATTCCTTCTGTTCCATACAACCCACTTGTTCTTTGGAAAGCATTTGAAGATGTAAGATTTTGAGATGAATCCAGATCCTACTTACCTTTTTTGTTTCTGGTTAATAGCTTTTTTGAAAGAAAATACAAAATGTAACTAATGATCCTATGATATGGCTCTTCGTGTAGGCTGTTATAAAGAGGCTTATGACGGATTTTGTGTGAGAGCACTGATAGCATTAATTAACCAAGTGCTGGACCGAGCAAAAATTGAAGCTGGGAAGTTAGAGATTACCATTTGACTTGCATTCCATCCAGGACGATGTGCTATCTTTGTTTTAATCACAGGTGAATCTAATATCTAATTTTTGTTGTTAAACTTTAGGTACATTTGATTCGGGATTAATAAAATGTATTAACCTGCTTAGTTTCTGTGAGTCCCTAATATATGCCTGTTCTTTGTTCCAAATTTGGTGAACAATTTGGGAACAATTGCAAGGTCTGGCACCAAAAAATTCATGGAGGCATTACAGGCAGGTGCTTAGCAATGATTGGACAATTTGGTGTTGGGTTCTACTCAGCCTACTTCGTTGAAATCCTCTACTTTTGCCTTGTATCTTCGATAAATGCATACATGATGTTGTATTTATTTTTTTGTTCAGTGTACTAAGTAAAATGAATTGTTAGATGCTAAAGGATCCATTGACTAAAACATAGTATTTCGATTATATAATGATTTTAATTGTTTAATTTGTGGAATAAATTTGTGTTCAAAAGTACATTTATATTGTTTATTATGTTTGTTTATGAATTTGTAGAAAATTGTGAATTGAATTGTTTCTATATTGATTTGGGACACAAAAAAAAAACCTACCCCGGCGTTTTCAAATGCCGGGGTAGGTCTTTTAATGGAAAAAAAAATTAAAAAAAAAATTAAAATACCTCGGCATTTGTAAAAGCTGGATATCCTTATAACATACCCCGACGTTTTCAAATGCCGGGAAAAGTGTTCCGCAACCCCGACAAAGGAAAGCACGGCGCTTGCGGCGGCACTTTTCGAAGTGTCGGGGGATCATACGATCATCTTATGGAGAGGTAGTTTGTTGATAATAACTTTTTGGGGGGGGATTAGAGCATCTATAGTCGTTGGCTATATATCCAAAAAATGGATATTTTGAAGAAAAAAAACCTCGGTAGTCGTCGTCTATATATCCATTTTTTGGGTTTCGGACGACATGAGATGTCTAAATTTGGCAAAGGAAATGACATTATGCATATTTTAGAAATCAAAAGATGATTTACTGTCTTAGTGTCGGACGGTATATGATATGTCGTCTGAGACAAATTTTTTAATTGCGAAATGAGTGGACGACAAATGATTTCCTGTTGAATCAATAATAATATTAATAAATCGAAATCGGAAGATGTTCTTCCATTTGGGGAAGTGAGAGAAAAAAGACATTTTGTGCCTAGGTGTTGGACGACACATCATGTGTCGTCCTTCACCTTTTTTGATTTTTTTAAATTACGGGACGGTAGATCATTATTTTTTAAAAAAAATTGATCTGTCGTCCTTCACGGTATTTTTTTTAAAAAAAATACGCAGATCTTCAAACGGCATAGGATTTTCCGTTTCGTTGAAAAAAGTCATTTTTTAAGTATAGACGACTGCAGCGTTTGAGCTATTTACTATTTCCAAAATATCCATATACCCATTTTTTAACTTCAACGACTACAGATGCTCTTATGCATAATAAAAACTTATTTATAGTAGTTTTTTTAATAAAAAAAATTATGGTGTTTTTTATTTGCAATTTTCCCTTATTATATAGTGTGTATTTGAAAACACAAAAATTGAAATTTCTTCAAAAGCAATGTGTTTTTACGATCACGTTTTACTAACATCAAACTTTCAAATCCTCTTTAATTAACACCTAGGGGTGGCAACCCGTCGGGATCCTACATGATCTATATGTGTATCCTAGAAGATCTATAAGCTAGTCCAAACTTATTCGGGTCGGATTCGGATTGGATTGCACTATCTTCTTTGGATTCGGATCATGGTTATAGATGATCCAAAATCTACTTTTTCATAAATTATTAAATTCTTGAGGAAAAAATTCTCTATGTATAAAATTAATCTAATCGTTAAAATTAACTTATTACATATTCAAAACACTAAAATAAATATATAAATCAAAATTACTGAAATGAAAAAAAAAATTTATCTCAATAAATTGTCATCATATTAATATTGGTATGTGTGTATACTAAAAAAATTTTCATCTTATTAAAATTTAGCTAAGCATCAATTAGCATCCATGTAATTAAAGAAGATGACAATTAATGTATCTCTAATCTCTAATATAATAATAGGAGAGTTGGGGTTGTCATTTGTAGACAATCTATAAGTAGACATTCAACCGTCTATTTTCAGCTATTCATTTTTAAGCGGGAGTTATATTAATCATTCATTTACTCAACCTTTGTTAGTTACCATAATACCCTCAAAGTTCAAATTTATTTACAATGTAATTATTTATAAAAGTGTCACTCATATAAAATAAAAATTTGTACCAATAGGAATAATTTGTAAAGAATATGTGATGAGTAAATGAAGGTTGCAGGTCCGAGCCCAAATTGTAACACACCGAATTCCAAAATACAACTGAATTCGAGATTCCGCAGGATCTTTACACTTCTTTCGTACAATTTTATAAGGAATTTAAAACTTTTCACTTTACATCAGAGTTTACAAAAAATCTTTACACTTTACATTTTATAGCAGAAGCAAAATTTACAACATTTATATAAATGAAAGTACAACAACATTTGAGTAATCTCTAAACATCAGTTCTTCTTTAATCTTTATCATGCCATTTATCCTGCATACAAAACTGTGGGTACGTCAGTTTATTCAACCGACGAATATTATACACGGCTATCCTCTCTATGCCGGAAACAGTATAATTGATTTTTCATATTTAACAAATACAAACTTGTTCACATATCAAACTAAGGGGAATACCCTATTGATGTCGTGTTGTGATTGTGTACTTAGTCCTTAATGCAGTTATTTATATTATATGACACTAATGCACACTTGTTCGGATTCTATGCATCCCATACTACATAGGTTCGAGGGCAAGCCTCTTAATCGTTCTTCATCTTGTAGGGTTCAATCTCTCGTCATGACTTAATCTACTACTGTAACTACGGTAAGTATCCTAGATGTCCTATGAGTACGAGCTCATGTACAGAAACACTGGAGGGGAATCCCACGTCATGTCACGTCACATCGTGAAGACTATCTATGGACAATTCAGCCTCCTTCATGGCACACGATCCTCTCGCAGTCACCAAACACCCCACAAGCGTCGCCAAGATCCCGATAATTCTGGAGTAGTGCCCACGTCATGTCACGACGTATCATGAAGACAAACTGTGAATCACACTCACATCGTAGACTCGAGACCCTCATACTTGTGTTTTTCTCACTTTCATCACCTCTTCACTATGTACTAATTCTTAATTTAATGAAATCATGAACAAAATCAATCTCTTAGAGTTAGCCCTCTCACCAATACCGGTCTTATTTCTTTCATTTCACATTGACCCAAACTTGGTCTTTTCAATTTCAATTATCATATCTCATCACTTTCACTTGCCGGCGTGAGTTTTGCCTACACCCTAATTTTCAATTTCAATTCACAAATTCACAATCTGAGTTGTCATACTCAAGAACATGTCTCTTTTTCAATTACATGATTTCCAATCTTTTTATGAATCAATAATCATACATGAAGTTCAATTATACATCATGCATTTCATAACCAACATTTATTTTCACATTTAAAATCATATCACAAAATATCTAGTCAAAGTGAATATTCACAAACTCACTATTGTCACACTATTCTTTAATAAGAATAACTCATATAAAACTTCACATTTATATTTTCTCTTACCAAAAATTCCTTTTTAATACTTATCTTAATCACCTCGTGAAATCACTTTTTTATGAAATTATACAAATATGAAATCATAGTTTCAAACACAATTTTACTTTGAAATTACACTTCATTTCATTCCAATAATTCCCAATTAATTTTCATTAGTCATATATGATTTTAGAATAATAACAGTATTTTTTTCGAAATTTTTAGACATCAAGAAAACCCCAAATTTTTTTTTTAAAAAAAAAAATAACATTCTAGCCGCACCAGGAATCGAACCCGCGACCTAGGAGAAAATAGCCGCACGCGCTAGCCAACTGGCTATTTGCGCTCAACGATATAAAGAGAAGACGAAAAGTTATATACTATTTGTCCGAAAACTGGTTTAATTTTAAAAACGCACATAAAAGAATGGTGGCCATAAGTATCGAAGCAGCGACCTCATAACACACACACCCGTGCTACTGTAGTGCCGAAGGGCTCTCCGACCACTTGAGGTGTCTCAACTATAACTCGAATTTCATTTAATTCAACTCTCTGTTCATTAGAACATTTCGATATTCAAAAGATCTTATTTTTGTTTTGCTTGCACTAAAAATCCTGTAAATCTCCAGAAAGTCTATTTTAACATAATTTAACACTCCAGTATTTTTTAAAATAATTTTTGTTCAGTAATTAAACACACATTTTTCATACAATTAATTTAAATTGCATACTGCTATTTTCATAAATCATTTTGACATTTCTCACACAACTTAGTATTAAAAATTTCCTACATCAATTCTCTGTTTTTCCCTCTTTCATAAACCCAAAAACATATTATAATTTATTCATTCTAAACAATATCCCGAAAGTCCAACTAAACTCACAAAACAAACAATTTCATCTACTAGCATTTTGTACTTAGTTTTGATATTAACAACAATTCTAATTCATATATTCCATAACTACAAAACGATCCGCATACAACTTAAGATTTATGACAAGATAATATGCAATCTATCAAGCAATCAATTTAATCAACTAGCAAGTCCTTTTTTCCAATTAAGCGTATTCTTATTAGTTTCTTTCATGCATTATCATTTCAATCACCTCTAACATGGTATCTAGTTAGAAATATAGAAAACCAACCCACCTTATTTGGAGAGAAAGATTCACAACACCTCCTAAACGAAAGAGTCCTTCTCGAGCTTGCCAAACGAGTGCTCCTCCTCCTCATTGATGTGCAACCCGAGCCTTCCAATAGCTGGCCTCCTTGATGCAAGTACACACAAAAACTCTCTCTCACAATCTTTTATCCTCACTTCCTACTAATAACTCACTACTAATAATTGTATTTTCTTACTATAGGTTTGGAGAATGAAGAGTGCAAGAATAACTAGGCTGCGGGCGGGGGGGGGGGGGGGGGGGGTATTTATACTAAATTTTGGGACAAATAAAGGGCTAGGATTAATCTAGGAGTTAAGGACCAAAGGCTAGGATTTAAGGGGAAGTTGTAGTTACCAACCATGATCCCAAAACTACCTCCCACAAACTCCAATTCTCTTTTCCTTTCCCTCCCATTCAAAACCGGCCAAAATGGAGTGCACACTACACGTGTACGTGCAATGCACGTGTTTCCAATAGTCCCCCATTTTTAAAGTTGTACATTTTATTTTTTTATAAAAATAATCTAAAAAATTGTCTACATTACAAGTTGTATGTAAAAGAGAAAATAAATTCATGGGCCTTTATTTACTGGGCCAAATTAGTTTACAAAAAATTAAATTAAATTAGGCTATAAAAGAAACTTATGTTTATTAAAGAAAACGGGCTTTATTAAAAACAATTTGAAAAGACATATATATATATATATATATATATATATATATATATATATATATATATATATACTCATTTGTCTATGTAATGAAAATAATTATAAAAATTTATATCACAAGACTGCACGTGCACATAATGTACAAAATAAAAATAATAATTTTCATAAATGAAAAATCAGGGTATTACACAGATTATGTCTTATTATTTACTATATATATATATATATATATATATAAAATTAGAACGTGCACCACACATGCAAATTACTAGTATAATATATTTATATTTGCATTGTCAAGTTCACAAAATCAACTTTTACTACACTAGAACAAAAAATTAATCATTAACATCTTTATGGATTTATGATATATGTTTAAATTAACATATTTAAAGATATATAGTTAGGATTATTCATCGATGATTCATATCATAAAATTCGGATCAGATTCGGATTGGGTTATTGAGTTATCAAATATTTTTGCCATTCTCAAAAACACCCAACTTTAACAACACAATATTTTTTATAAAAAAAGTGAGCATCAAATTTGTATGAGGTGATTCCCTCGTATAAAGTAATTATAATCACTTGATGTGACCCTCCATAGAAGATCCACACCATTTAGTCTGATTTGTATGTCATAAAATGCATGTGTAAAAAATCAAGCCGTTTGAAGTTTTTTTATGCATGCATCACGTGATTGCAAAATAAACAATTTCAATTACGTAATAAATTGTACCATAAATTTGTTCACACGGTGTATGAGTAAAATACCTCCAAATCGCTTGAATTTTTTTACTTAGGGACATTTTGATATTAAAAAAACATATAAAAAAACATGATGAACTGCGTGTATATCCCATTAACAACCCACCAAGTATTACAATTATTTCGAATGAAAAAAATTACCTCATACAATCTCATTTCTCAATTTTAAAAGTGTACTTTTAAAATTCTTTTACACTAAAACATTCCTTATTCTTTCAAAATGCAAGGATACCCAGAAACCCCACCAACATATAAACACATACCCCTCGCTCGGTCAATGGGTCAGTCTTCGTTTAATTCAAATTAAGAAGAATCGGAGCATTTGCCGTCTGGAGTCCAAATCTCCCAATAAATACTCGTGTTTTCACAAATGCACTGGAAAAAAGCTGTACACCATTAGGCATTAGCCATGTAATAAGAGCATTAGTAATCGTTGAAGGAAAAATTATGGATATATAGAGAAATGAAAATAGGAATCGAAGTTTTGCTACAGTCGTCAAAAGCTAATTTTTAACTTTTTATAATAAAATAATAAGCGACGGCACTTCATGTGCCGTCAGAGAAAAAAAAACAATAATAATAAAAAAAGGAGCGACGACACTCGAAGTGCTGTCGGAGGAATAAAAATTCGTACCTGGGGTGCAAATAAAAAATTACAAAAATATTTCAGAAATTACGAAAAAATTACAAAAAAAATACAAAAACATTACAGAAATTTCAAAAAAATAAAAAATTTCATAAACATTTCCAAAAATTGCAAAAAAAAAATTAAAAATTACAAAAAATTCCGGACGGCACATGAAGTGCCGTCCGAGGAATTTGGGCCTGCGATTTGGGGTTTTTTAATTGGGAAAAAAAAAATTTCAAGGGACGGCACATGAAGTGCCGTCCGAGGAATTTGGGGGTTTTTTGAATGAAAAAAAAATTCAAGCAATGGCACTTGAAGTGCCGTCCGACAAAAAAAAAATAGTTTTTTTTGTGGGACGGCACATCATGTGCCGTCTCTTCATTTTATTTTTTTTTCAATCAAAAAAACCCCCAAATCCCTCGGACGGCACTTCATGTGCCGTCTCTCATATATGGATAAATCTCAAATCCATTCTCATTTATAGCAGGTGAATGTCGCGAAATATGGATAATATGGATATTTGGCAAACGAGTGCAGCTCGTTTTTGAGCCAAATATGCATATTATCAATATTTAGCAAACGACTACAGATGCTTTAAGAGTATCCATCGTCCGTACCCCTTATTACACTCTCTCATCATAAATGCTCAACCCGCCCTCCTCCAACATAGAATTTTTTACCAAACTATCCCACTTTTTGAAACCATATACCAAGCTATTCATGTTTGAAAGTTAAATATCAAAAAGTTCATGTCGCTAATTGAGATAGCGCGCCTGGTAAAAATTCACACACTAACTTCGTTAGCGTGCTATGAAACACCAGGGGACGCTACTCTCAAGTAGGGGCGTGAAAAAAAATCACCAAGTTTAAACATGCTAACCCCGTTAGCGCGCCTATTTAAACCATGCGCGCTAACGGGGTTAGGGTGCTAGGGGGATACTAGGGGACACTACTTCTTAAATAGGTGGTGTGAAAAAAAATACCAAGTATAGACATGCTAACAGAGTTAGCGCGCCTATTTAAACTAGGCGCGCTAACGGGGTTAGCGTGCTAGGGGGACACTGAGGGACACTACTCCTTAAGCAGGGGGTGTAGGAAAAAAATGCCAAGTATAGACACGCTAACGGAGTTAGCACGATCATTTAAACCAAGCGCGCTAACGGGGTTAGCGTATCCATACTTGTTGATTTTTTTCCCATACCCCTACTTGAGAGTAGTGTCCCCTAGTGTCACATAGCACGCTAACGGAGTTAGCTCGCAGATTTTTACCAAGCGCGCTATCTCAGTTAACGACATGAACTTTTTGGTATTTAACTTTCAAACATGGATAGTTTGGTTCATACTTTCAAAAGGTGGGATAATTTGGTAAAAAATTCCCTCGTCTCCATCTCACCCACTCCCCAAATCACCCTCCTCTGCATCCATTCTTGCCCTCGTCTACATCTCCGACGTTATAATTCAGTACATACAGTGAAACTGGCTAGATGATCAGGGCCAGACCTGAGATTTATAGTGCCTTGTGCTGAAAAGATGGTCTTCATTAAATATTCTAATACTAATTTTACTTTTTTTTTATTTTGATATCATATATATATATTATACGAATTCAGTTGAAAAATATGAGTTTGGTACATTTTATATCTTAAAATTTTTACATGAATTCATTTTAAAAATATCTTTCAAATTTTATATCATTGGAGGCTCCAATATTTAGAGCGACTTAATCGATATCTTAAATTATTCGTCTCATCAATTAAGACGAAATAGTATAAATGTCGTAAATGATCTTCATATTCTTATAACGCATGAAACACAAGATTAAAAATAACTTTACGCATTAAGTCAATCTCAATAATTAATGAAAGCAACAACATAAAAATCATTTTAAAACTTTATCTAAAAGTAAATATACATATAATCTCAACAATTAATGAAAGAAACTTAGAAATCATTAAGAACTTTATATAACATATATAATGAAAAAAAATCATCAATAGTTAGGTTCGAACATGCACCAATTAAAAATTAAAGTCTATTCCATTAAACCACTCAAACAAATTAACTTTTGTGCTAAAATTGGAATAAATTTATATTAATCATATATGATGTTCAACGTACCTTCTCATTAATGGGCCCTGTGCGACCGCACAGGTCGCGCAGGCCCAGAGCCGGCCCTATAGATGATAATAAGAGGACTATACATACCTCAAATTTTATTTCAAACACATCTCGATCACTAAAAGATAAAATTTAGAAAATATTTTAATCGATTTTTATTTGTCTTTTAGTAGTTAGGGGTTCATCTTTCAATGGTTGGGATATATTTAAAATAAAATTTAAGATATATGTAGCATTTGTATAATGATAAAAACGTGCTAGATCAGAGCATCCACTAATGTTGCTGCTAAAAAGTACATATTTGGCATTTCGCAAATAGCAATGAAGGGATAACTGTGTTATCGTTCGTGCCAAATTTTTGCCAAAATTAAAAAAAAAAAAAAGAATTAAAAAATAAGAAGATGGCATTTTCGTAAATAAGATGATGACATTTTCGTAAATATTGAAAGAAAACAAAAATGAAGAAGTGCTGGACGGAAGATCTTCCCTCCAGCATTTTTTTATAAATTTTTAATTTTTTTAAATGACAAACTCGTAAATATGAATGACATTATCGTAACTTTATGAAGAAAAATTCTGAAAAAGTAAATGGATAGAAGATGATCTTCCGCTTGTCCATATTAAAATAAAAAATTTAATCAGACGGGAGATTACACGGAATATGGTTTTCCGTCCGTCCATATTAAATTAAAAAAAATTAATAAAACGAAAGAAGACCCTCCATCTTATATATTTAGCAACTACCAAATCGGTTCGCTATATTTGAAAATCTATTGTTCACTTCCATTGTTAAATATGTATATATAGTGGAGAGTCGTTTACTAAAAAAATACATATTTTTTATATTTAGCAAATGATAGTGGATGCTTTCACAGGGTCAAAACATAGCTTCAAAGGAAGCAAAAATTCTGAAATCTTTCACACGCATTTCACTATCTCAGAGCACCCAGGGTCCACCCATATACCAAAAATATCTAATTTTTCCTACTAAAAAAAATACTGTGCTACACGAGTTTGTACAAAAGTTCACACTGACATTAGTGAGAGCTAGAAAATTTTCCCACTAAAATAAATACTGTGCTACACGAGTTTGTACAAAAGTTCACACTGATCAGTGAGAGCTAGATATTTTTCCTACTAAAAAAAATACTGTGCTACACGAGTTTGTACAAAAGTTCACACTGACATTAGTGAGAGCTGAACTAGGTCATCCGGTCCCACATTCCACATTTCCGTCTCCCAGTAATTCGAATTTTTTGCCCTACCGGCCAACTTTTTAAAAACAGCTTTCAGATAACAGTTTTCAGCTAGAAATATAACCGAACAGCTTTTAAACTCTCTTTTTCAGAAAAACAGCTTTTAGAATACAGTTTTCAGAAATAAATATAACCAAACAGCTTTTAAACTTATTTTCAGAAAAACAGTTTTCAGAATACAGTTTTCAGAAAACTCTTTTCAGAAAATTCTTTTCAAAACAACAAAACAAACGCAACCTGAAAGTTTTGATCCACTTTCAAAAATATTTAATTTGATCCAATTTTCGACACGTTATCATACATAGTTATTGAAAATAACGGCATATGTTATTTATATAGTGTTATTTTCAATAGCGTTATTTGTTTTAAAAAATTGCGTGCTGCTATTTTGAAATAACGACATCAGTTATCTTCTTCTTAATTGTGTGCTCTCTGATTTTGGAAAAAAATTGCAAATGGGACAAAAACCTATAGATGATGTCGCTATTTTCAACAATGGCATTCGTATGACAGATGCCGTTGTTAGGAAAAACGACATCAGTTATAGGATTTTTTGTATATAAATAATGGACCCCTCTTTTCCTTCCCCTTTTACTTTAGATCTGCTTTTATTTGTATGCAAAAAAAATTATAACTGATGTCGTTATCCCTAACAGTGAAATTTGTCATGCGAATGCAGTTGTTGAAAATAGTGGCATGATCTATATGCTTTTTTCACAATTGTAAATTTTTTCCCAAGTCAAGCACACGATGGAGAATAAGATAACTGATGTCGTTACTTCAAATAGCGACACGCAAATTTTTTTATAAACAGATGCCACTATTGAAAACACCGTCATATAAATAACCTATGCCGTTATTTCTAATAACGGTTTATGCTGACGTATCCAAAACTGAGTCAAATCGTTAAATATTTTTGAAAGTGGGTCGGATCGCTCAATATTTCCAAACAGTGGGCTAGTACGGCCAAAAATTCAAGTAATCCTCACCTCATCTCATAAATAAATAATATATTAAAATTCCAGAGCCCCCTTCAAGTAAGCACTAGCCTTCGTATGCACTCGGCATTCGGATATCGTATCGACGATCCAAACCGTTCACATTGATCTACAAGTCTAAATTAGTTTAAAATATAAAATCAAGTCATTTAAAATTTATTTCCTCGTACACTGAAGTGTTATAAAACTGTATATTTAAATATCTTTTTTTTATGACGGGATGGATAAACAAATGAATTTTCAAATGATTTAATTTTATATATTTAGAATAATTTAGATGTATATTTAATGTAAACAGTTCTAATCGTCGATAAAATTTAAGATATATGTAGCACTAATCGTTGATAACATTTAAGATATATGTAGCATTTGTATGATGATAAAAACTTGCCAGATCAGAGCATCCATTATTGTTGCTACAAAAAAATACATATTTGGCATTTCGCAAATAGCAATGAAGGGATAGTTATGTTATCATTCGTGCCAAAATTTTAAAAATAAGAATTAAAAAATAAGAATATGGCATTTTCGTAAATAAGATGATGGCATTTTCGTAAATATTGAAAGAAAACCAAAATGAAGAAGTGTTGGACGGAACGTCCAGCTTTTTTTAAAAATTTTTTTAAAAAAATTTAATGGCATTTCGTAATTTTTTGGAAAAAAATTTAGAAAAAGTAGATGGACAAAATATGATCTTCCGTCTGTCCATATTAAAATAAAAAAATTTAATAAGACGGAAGATGATCTTCCGTCCGTCCATATTGAAATAATTTTTTTTAATAAGACGGAAGATGATCCTCTGTCCGTCCATAATTTTGTTTGAAGGACCCGTCCGTCCATATTAAAATAAAAAAAATTAATAAGAGGGAAGAAGATCCTCCGTCCGTCCATATCAAAATAAAATAAAAAATAATAAGACGGAAGAAGATCCTCCGTCTTCTATATTTAGCAATTGCGAAATCGGTTCGCTATATTTGGAAATTTACTGTTTACTTCCATTGCCAAATATGTATATATAGTGAACGATAGTGGAGCGTTGTTTGCTAAAAAATACATATTTTACATATTTAGCAAATGATAGTGGATGCTCTCACAGGGTCAAAACATAGCTTCAATGGAAGCAAAAATTCTGAAATCTTTATCACACACATTTCCCTATTTCAGAGCACCCACAGTGCACCCATATACCAAAAATATCTAATTTTTCCTACTAAAAAAGATATTGTGCTACACGAGTGATATGGCTAAAAATAGAACTAAATCGGGATCGTTTAAATCGGGCACGAATTTTAAAGTCCTCAGGGGTAAAAAGTAATTTCACCTACAAACGGATCTAAAATGGAAACTGGGTCTTTCTTCAAAGCCCAATATCCCATAAACGGATCTGTCCTACTGGGTCAGGGTGACAACTCATTACAAACCAGCCCAGGTTATTTAAAGAGTAATTCAAATTCATGGTTATCTCTAAGAGACGGTTCAAACCAAACCTCTTATCATAAAACGGTTTAAACTCTACATCTTATCCAAAAACACCGGAACAAAGAGATAAATGATTATCTCTAAACTGTCTCTAAAGGCGACTATAAATACCCCTCTCCCCCACCATAAAAATGCTAATCAATATTTTTCCACATAAAGCTCTTTCATAATCTTCCTGATTACTAACAAGAGCGTCGGAGGGTTTGTCGCTGGGATCTATCCCGGTGTATCGAACTTTTTGCAGGTTCACGGCAGCGGCAAGAAGCCATTCAAATGCCGGTGAAAGTCAACAGGTTTGCCTTTATTGTTTCCAAAAGAATCCACAAATTTATCTGTTTGTTCCCACACCAAAATCAGCAACAACAGATTGGTGCCGTCTGTGGGAAACAGAAAAAGCAATCCAACTTTACTTCATCCGCGAAAGTAGTTTCAAACCATACCTCCAAAAAGAAAAGGGAAGGCAGCGGCTTCCAGCCGAAGAGCCACCCCTCTTCCTCCTCCTCCTCCAGTCCAAGGTGTCCTTCCTCAACTAAATCAGCAAGTTCAACAATCGCAGCCTGAACAACCTCTTCCACAACAACCTCCTCCTCAACAGGCCCCTCCAGGGTCTTGGGGGGCTTCTCCGGGGGGCTCTCTTGGAAGTCGTCCAAAGTAACACCCTCATCATGACCATGTTTCGGTCCACGATCCCTCAACTGACTCTATGGCTTCTCAAAGTCCTCTAGAGCCGGATCTCCGTCAAATAATTCTTAACTGTCAGCAGGGGGTCGACCTCCGAACTCGCTTGAATAAATAGCAAGCCCCTGAGGAAGTCCCTCAACCTGAGCACCTAGGGACTTTGTGAGTCTGGACCCCCCGGAGACCGAAGACCCGAAGATCCCCTCCCCCGAATAGGCGAAAAGAGTCCCCCCACATCGTCAGCGGAGAAGTCATACTCCAAATAGCCGAGCCATACCTAAGGACCGTCGAGCTGGAGGGGCACCACTCACTCAGGCCGAGCTCCAGAACTTCAAACAAGATATCATGCGAGCTCTTAATATTGCCACGAGTCAGGATCAGCGTGCTCCTAACCCTCACCATACCACCACTCATGAAGGAGAGTCCCGAGGGTCCACTAGATCTGACCGAAGGGATGACTCGGTCCGCCGCCATCTCCACGAGATGGAAAGGCACCTCAATAAGATAAATCCCAAAGAAGAACAACGGGCCAATAAGTTTCGGCCAAGCAGACCCCCCTTTTTCAGAGCCATCATGGAAGCTCCGGTCTCCGAAGCCTTCAGGTCTCCCTGCTTTGAATCCTACAATGGGTAGTCAGACCCGACCGATCATATCGAGAGTTTCAAAACTCTCATGATGATTCATCAAGGCTTGGATGCACTCATCTGCAAGGCCTTCCCAGCAACGTTGAGGGGACCGGCATGAGAGTGGTACTCCCGTCTATTCCCAGCCTCCATCTTCTCATTCGAACAGCTTAAGGAGCTCTTCCTCACCCACTTCGTGGGCAGTCGTCGAACCGAGAAAACAAGTGCGTCCTTGCTAGCCCTCAACCAAAGAAATAGTGAATGCCTAAGAGATTTCGTCCGACGCTTCACTACCGAAGCCCGATCTATTGCCTTCCTCGACTAATCAGTAGTCTTTGTGGCATTCAGGTACAACGTCACTAACGAAGACCTCAAGGCATCCCTTGACAAGAAGCTTCCTCAGGACTTCTCGGAACTCCTTCTTAGGAGCGAGAAGTACATCCCAGCGGAAGAAACTCTCAACCCCCTAGTCTTGAGTAACCATCTTTCGGGAACAAACAGAAGAATACAAGCGAAGAAGGGTCTCAGAAATTCCAGAAGGACGACAATGGCCAGCGCCGCCCAGCTCCTCGTTTTGAAAAGTTCACCCCCTTCAATGCAAGCATATCAGCAGTTCTTATGGAGGTGGATAAGGAAGGGCTACTTCGCGGTCTTCCTAGAATGAATACCCATGACAAGAAAAGAAAAAGGAATAAGTGGTGTCGCTTTCATAAGGACCACGACCACGATGCAAATGATTGTCGGGCCCTCAAAGAGGAAATCGAAGAACTCATATAGCGGGGACACCTGGCCAAGTTCGTCCAAAAAGACGGGGCCGATCCTCCATCCCGATGAGCCAATAATCGAACATAGAGGCCCAACGAGTTCCAAGACTCCGAACTTGGGACCATCCTCCACCTTATCCATGGAGGTCCAATGGGGGGAGAACCAAACTCCTCCCAAGAGGCCTTCACCCTATCGTAAAAGTATGATTTCAGTTTCAATAAGGTCGATGCTTGTAACAGGCCAAAAAGCATATAATAATGGCTCACCCCATTGAACCGGTCACTTAGTTTGTTTCAATATAACTTAGCATTTTTCTATTGAAAATTATTGCATTTTTCTCATTTCTATCTCTTTAAGTCAGATCTACGACTCGTTAAATAGTAAGTTCAGAATCCAGCTTGTCATACAGGGCTGCTCCCACAACTTACTAAGCTCAAAAGACGAGTTTGGAGTCCAACACTTGGTTCAACGTCGCTTTAGCCGCTTGCAAACAAGCAAGTGCGAAGCAGCTCACCATTTGGAATTGCTCTTATAACTCGTTAATCGCCTCAAACAACAAGTTTGGAGTCCAATACTTGGTTCGACGCCGCTTTAGCTGCTTGCGAACGAGAAAGTGCGAAGTAGCTTACCATTTGAAATTGCTCCTACAACTCGTTGAAAATCTTAAAAACAACAAGTTTGGAGTCCAACACTTGGTTCGACGCCGCTTTAGCCGCTAGCAAACAAGCAAGTACGGAGCAGTTCACCATTCGAAATTGCTCCTCCAACTCGTTGATAGCTCCGTAACAACTAGTTCGATGTTCACAATCATAGTTCGAAATTTCCCTCACGGCTTGCAAGTATGTAGTTTCAAGGCTCAAAACGAACATTCATACTACTCCCACTACTGGTTAAATTTCGCAACAAGCAAGTTCGGAGCTAACCTCTGCCCTAGAATTGCTCTTCAAACTTGTCTCCCAAACGGCTCTCTCCTAGAGCCTGAAGATGTTTTTATCCCAACTCGCCTCTCGAGTAGCCTTCTTTCAAACGAGTTCGGAGCTAAAACTCTCCCCTAGAGTTGCTCCTTAAACTCGTCTCCCGAACGGCTCTCTCTCTTAGAACCTGATGATATTCTTCGCCCCACTCACCTTCTGAACAGCATTCTTCTAAGAGAGTTCAGAGCCTAACTCATCTAGAGACGCTTCTTAGACCCGCCTCCAAGAATGGATCTTCTCAATAGTCATACAAAGCTTTTCTTAACTTCATGAAGACAAAAATGTTGCAGGACTATTTTGACCATGATGAAGGGTGATTCTTCAACTGACTTCTTAAGAGAAATTGTAGATCTTTGAGTCAGCTTCGAAACGAGTGGTCACACGCCCCGATCCGACCTTCGTAGCACCGGGAAAATGGGTTACAACACAGCTGCGCCAAACAAAAAAATGGGGAAGACTTCGTCTCAAGATGTGTGTCTGATCTTGATCAACGGCTCAGATCTTGCCACGTCCCTCGGATCCAAAATCCGAGCAAACATGTCCCCGAACGTGAAAATGGGGAAAAACTTCGCCTCCGCAACCTGCCTCCTCCTCCGCAACCTACCTCACCATCATCACCTCCAGTCACCTTCACCTCACGACCACAGCTCCTCTCCATTATCGACTGCTGCACACCACAACCACACCTAAAGCTTCATCTTCAACCACCACCGAATCCCCCGTGCTGCCTATTCGCCGCACCGATCGCCATTGCCGATGATCACCGCAGAACCGCAAGCCCCCGTGCTGCCACCGTCGTTTGCTGTTGTTGTTCTCGTTCTTGTTGTTGCTGTCTTATTCTTGCTGTGTATTGTTTGCACGTGTTGTTATTCCATCGTTTGAACGTGTTGCCGTCGGGACTCTCGTCCCATTATTCTTTCACATTCAAAATTGTCATCCAAAAGGCAAGTATCTTGTACGCTTTATTGTTTCGTACAAGTATTTATTTGACCTTCCGCAATTAGTAGTTATATTTGATTATTGTAATTGAACCTCATTACTGGCCATGTTCATGAAATATGTCGTTATAGATTTCAATTGATTGAACCATCATATTATCTTGCTTTACAATCTTTTCATGGTTAAGTGAGTCGTCATATATTGAATCGAATCAATTTATTTGCCTCCGTGATTCGATGCACATCAAAAGATCATAAATATCGAATTGTATGTTTCTGCCCTGTTGTTTGTTCGAAGATTATGACTTTGGAAAAAATTTGCAAGTGGGAAAAAAGGCTGTTCACACTTTGGTTAAAACCGATTACCGAACCGAACCGAACCGAACCAAAATTTGCCAATTTGGTTCGGTTTTTTCGGTTCGGTTTTAACCCGAACCGGAGTTTTTATAGAGAGTTCGGATCGGGTTTTAGTTGGCTTTTGAATAAACCGAACCGAAACAAAAACCACAGTTTTTTTGGACCCAAATAAATTCCCTCCTACTCCCTTCCCCTCTCTCATCCCATCCACTCTCAGAATCAGAAGTAGCGCCGTCACTCGCTCTACTCTTCTGCTCGGTCTCTGCTCTCCAATCCCGCAGCCTGCTCTGCTGTGATCTTCCTCTCATTTGCCCTATCCACTTCCTCCGCCGCCTCCTTCAACTCCCCTTCTTCACTTCCAACTCCTTAATTGCTTCCTCCAACTCCTCCAACTTCTCCGCCTCCCTCTTCTTCACTTCTTTAATCTCCTTATTGTCCTCAATCTCGAAGTTAGGAGTAGCAGTAAGGAAAGTCACATTTATAACCCTTTCATTCGACAACTGCTCAGCATCATGAACAGTCTTAATAAGCTCATAATACTTTTCCAATTCAATCGTCACCCCATCATCACTTGGTGTAGCTCATGATGTTTTCACTGCCCTGTTCGCCAACTCTTCTGAAGCTTTCGCAGCATCCATCTCCTTCTGCACAGAGACAATTCTTTCCTCCAATTGTTCTTAGCTTCTTCGACCTCTTCCTTCACCTTTTGTAGCTCTTTGCGAGCTGATTGAGCAACTGACTTGGCTTCATTTGCTTCCTGAGTTGCCTGTTCTATCCCTCTTCGGCTCTTGAAACCGCAGTGCTCTTTCATTGACTAACCGCCGGTGGTCTCCTTCAAGTGCCACGAGCTCCTCTTTCACGGATTTTAACTCGTCAACAGCTGCCTCATGTTGTGCTTGGGCAATCTCGACCTATCTGGCAACCGCGCTGTGATCATCAGAGATTCCCTGCTCCGTTTCTCTAACTCTGAGTTGGGCCAGTTCTGAGTTCTGAGTCTTGTTTTGCTTCGGCTTCCTCGGTCGTGGTTTTCACCAGATTGAGCTTTAATTCTTCTACGACTCTCTTTATGTTGTTTAGTTCTTCGAGTACTTCATCTTTAGCAACTTGAGCTGCTTCTGCTTGTTCCCTGTATTTGGGGATTTCTTCATGCATCTTTTCAAGTTCAGATTGAACAGTTGTGTGCTTATGCTCGAAGAAAAACAGGAAAATATGGCAAGGTTAGTGATAGGGAATGTAAGTTATGAATATCAAGTAGAAGTGTAGAACTATGAATTATGAAAAAAGAGATTGCATGCATTAGAAGGTTTGGATCATATCAGTTGTTTTGATGAATGACACCATTCTAGCTACCAATGTTGAAAGAACCAAAACTAGATTTTATTTATTATGATCGGTGAAATTCAGAAATACCTCTATAGATATGATTTTATGAGCTTTCCAATCAACAATGCCTCCGGATCTGTTAACTACCGACTTCACGGAATCAATAGGCGTTGTAGTATCAACAACTCCTTCAGGCATTTTGAGTAATTTCAGATGTTCTTTAAAATTGAACTGACTTTTTTAAGTTCGGGGTTAGTTTGGTTATTAATCGAACCGAACCGATAAAATTCGGTTCGGTTCAAACCGAACTTGTAGAGTTTCGATTCGGATTTCGGTTCTAGTTTTACCAAACCGAAAAGTTCGGTTCGGTTCGGTTTTGAACTGATGAACACCTCTACCTATAGATGATGCCGCTATTTCCAACATTGGCATTCTCATGATAGATGCCGTTGTTAGGAATAACGTAGGATTTTTTGCATATAAATAGTGACCCCATCTTCTCCTTCCTCTTTTAGTTTAGATCTGCTTCTATTAATATGCAAAAAATTCTATAACTGAAGCAGTTATTCCTAACAACGACATCTGTCATGCGAATACATTTGTTGAAAATAGCAACATCATCTATAGGGTTTTTTCACAATTGTAAATTTTTTCACAGGTCAAAGAGCACACAATGGATAATAAGATAAGTGATGTCGTTACTCCAAATAGCGGCACGCGAATTTTTTTATAAACAAATGCCACTATTGAAAACAACTTCATATAAATAACTTATGCCGTTATTTCTAATAACGGTTTATGCTAACGTACCTAAAACTGGGTCAGATCGCTAAATATTTTTGAAAGTGGGTCAGATCGCTCAATATTTCCAAAAAGTGGGTCAGTACGGCAAAAAATTCAAGTAATTCTTATCTCATCTCATAAATAAATAATATATAAAATTTCCAGAGCCCCCTTCAAGTATGCACTAGCCTTCGTATGCACTCGGCATTTGGACATTCGTATCGACGATCCAAACCGTTCACATTGATCTACAAGTCTAAATTCGTCTAAAATATAAAATCAAGTCCTTTGAAATTTATTTGCTCATACACTGAAATGTTATAAAATTGGATAGTTAAATATCGTTTTTTTTAATGACGGATGGATAGACAAATGAATTTTCAAATAATTTGATTTTGTATATTTAGACTAATTTAGATGTATAAATTAATGTAAACAGTTCGAATCGTTGATACGAATGTCAAAAGGCCAAATACATACGGAGACTAGTGCAGTGAGGAAAGTTTATCTACTACCCATTAATTCTATAGAATTCTTAAGGCCAAATGCATACGGAGACTAGCTGGGAACGCTTTGCGATTCGCTCCTCCCCTCTTCAATTCTGTGATTCACCCAACACTCTCATAAGATATCTACTACCCATTAATTCTATAGAATTCTTTGCCCAATTCCCCCGCTCCCACTTCCCTTTAAATAACCTTTATCTCTCTATCTCTCTGCCCACCCCACACCAACAAATCCACCCAAAATCCTTTTTTCTCCCTTCCTCCCACATCCAAATCGACCGGTCAACCATGCTCGCCTCCCTATTCCACGTCACCACCACCGCCACCCCCTACTCCCCTCTCCTCCCCGGCCCCACCGCTCTCAAGCCACCCTCCTCCTCCTCCTCCTCCTACAAACTCCCCATCAAAAGACAGCTGTCACTCCCCAAACCGACAGCTGTCACTCCTCCCTCATCAACCGCCACAACCAGCACCACTCCCATCTCCCCCGATCTCGATCTCGATCTCGATCTCGACCAATTCGATTTCAAGAAGTACATGACCGAGAAGGCCGCCGCCGTCAACCTCGCCCTCGACGCCGCCGTCCCCCCCTCCGACCGCATACACGAGGCCATGCGCTACTCCCTCCTTGCCCCCGGCAAGCGCGTCCGCCCCATCCTCACCCTCGCCTCCTTCGACATCGTCGGCGGCGGCGGTGGCACCCTCTCCTCCGCCATGCCCGCCGCCCTCTCCGTCGAGATGATCCACACCATGTCCCTCATTCACGACGACCTCCCTTGCATGGACGACGACTCCCTCCGCCGCGGCATCCCCACCTCCCACGTCGTCTACGGCGAGTCCCTGGCTCTCCTCGCCGGCGACGCCCTCATCGCCCTTGCCTTCCAAACCCTAGCCTCCTCCCCTGGTCTCCCCCCTTTGAAAGTCGTGCGCGCCGTTCAAACCCTAGCTCGCTGCGTCGGCGCAGACGGCCTCGTCGCCGGCCAGGTAGTCGACATCGAATCCACTGGACTGAACCAACCCATCCCCATCGACCTCCTCGAATTCATCCACCTTCATAAAACCGCCGCGCTTCTAGAAGCTTCGGTGGTGATTGGGGCGATTCTCGGCGGAGGGAGTGAATCTCAGATTGAAAAACTGAGCAAGTATGCGAAATCGGTGGGATTGCTGTTTCAGGTGGTGGATGATATTCTTGATGTGACAAAATCGTCGAAAGAATTGGGGAAGACGGCCGGGAAGGATTTGGTGAGTGATAAGACAACGTATCCCAAGATTTTGGGGTTGGAGAAGTCGAGGGAGTTTGCGGGGGAGTTGTTGAGGCAGGCTAAGGAGCAGTTGGTGGAGTTTGATCAGGTTAAGGCGGCGCCGTTGGTGCATTTGGCTGATTATATCGCGCATCGGCAGAGTTAGACCAGACAAGACAAGACCTGACCTGACCGAAACAGGGTACTGTTCTTGTTCTTCTTCTTCTTCTTTGTTGTTGTGGTTGTTGATTTAGATTTATAGATATGTTGTTGTATTTATTTATTGTTGGAAATGAAACAATATATAGTAGTATTTAATAAGAAGAAGAAATTAGTAGGTTGATGTTGTGAGCTAGCTAGCTTGTCAAATTTTGTAGAATGGTTTGGGGGTGGATATAGCTCTCATATATTGAAGCTGGGAAAGTAGGGTTTTAATACTTGGGGTTAGGACTGCAATCGAGCCGAGCCGAATACCTTCAGGCTCGAGCTCGGCTCGTTTCGTAGCTTATTTTTGAGCTCGGCTCGAGCTCGGTTCGAGCCGAGCTTTGACCGTATTTGAGCCGAATAGCTCGTAAGCTTAGCCTAAAAAAAAAAAACTGAAGCTCGAGCTCGGCTCGTTTACGAAACGAGCTCGGTTTGAGCCAAGCTTTGACCGAGCTCGAGCCGAATAGCTCGATTCGTTTGCAGCCCTACTTTGGGGGGGGGGGGGGGGGGAGCGATTTTGCAACTCACAAATCTCTCGATCACATATTGCAAATGTAGCAAAAGAAGGTTGATAGTGTTTCGTGTAGAATGGTTTTGGGATTAAATATGTTGTATGTAGCTGTTATACTGATATTAACAGTGTTTTGCGTAGTAATAGAAGTTAGTGATACTTTGCATATACTGTATTATGATCTCATTCTTATTCTCATTTCGAATATGTATGTGTTCGTAATTAAAATTATTTGCTCTGTTTGTCGGCCTTAGAGCATCCACAGTGGGGTTTCTTACTTTTTGGCAAATTGAGAAGAATAGGAATGGAATTGAGAGAGATGTGTGCAGTCATATTTGCCAAAAAAAAAAAAAAAAATAAGGGGAAGGCCTCGGACGGGACATCATGTCCCGGCCGATCAATGATCAAACGGGACATGATGTCCCGTTGGAGGTGTTTCCCAATTTTTTTTTTGCAAAATTCGGCAAGGATCATGTATCGTCCGAGCCATTAAAAAAAAAAAAAAAAAAGCGACGAGACATGATGTCTCGTCCTCTATATTTCTATATTCGCTGCGCGACTTCTCAAATATGAGAATGCACTGTAGATCGTTTGCTATTTTTTGAGAAAATAGCAAACGACTACAGAGCTCAATTCTCATATTATTCTCAAAATATGAGAATATGAGAATTATGAGAAACGACTGTGGATGCTCTTAGGATCATAGTGTATACTGTATTTAGTTAGGGGATCAGAGGAATGAAGAAGGAATTTTTCTTTTTATTGAGTTTTATAATGTACCTTATAAAAAGAGACTGATATTCCTTCTCATTTGTAAATAGACTATGAAGCATCATATACTATGTATAAACAATGGAAATATTACATCCAGACAAGAGAATGAATGAATCTAACACCAAACAATGTGTTTGAGGCCACGCTAAACTATGAAGCACCGATATGGGTACGGCGATACGCTTATGGACACACGGATACAGGGGATATGACAATTTTCAAAAAAGATACGAGATAAGGTTTCTCTCTATATAATAAATCACAAAGAAAGCTATCAAGTGGCTCTCATTCAATTGAGTTGAAATCAATGGTCTCACAGAACATTTTTTCCTGCACAAAAGTTTCCCTCAAAACTCAAATTCAAATCCCCAAAACAACTCCTTTATTTATTTATTTATTTCTCTCTCTCTTTATCATTCTCACACTCTCTATTTACTCAGAAATTTATATTTTCAGATTTCAGGTTTGTAAATTTTTAGATTTTTTATGCATTTTTTTATTGCTCATGTTGCATTGAAAATAGCAAATATATCATCAACAGTTAAATTTCATTATTTTCCAGACTCAAAAAGTTCTAAGAGGTTGGATTTTACACCACCATTTATAATTATTTTTCAACATATACTAATGGAAACATGGACTTTTATTTACAACTAATTATTGTGTTACTATTCAAACTTGAGCTACATAATTGTTGTTTTACTGTTTACAAGACTTTCATATGATGTATCGTTTTGAAGACGTGCCCACGGGCAAATCTAGTATATATATTTCAGAAAATATAAATAATTACACATAACTAAATAATCATTCTTGTTAATGAGAAAATGGTAAATATCTTTTATTAAACATAAATAAGATAATCCATAAAAGCTATAATAATTGTTCATAAGCATAAACAATAGCATAAATAAACAAAGCAAGTTTATAAGTAATATAACATAAGCAAATAAATCAAATAGTGGGACAAGTTTTAACCGTATCAAATAGTTGGATAATAAAAAATGCAGGATACGGCGATGTACAAGATACGGGGATACGAGTATCAGATACGTACAGAATACGGGAACGGCACCCTTCGTGAAGTATCCGTGCTTCAGAGATGCTAAATAATTTATGCACATACAAAATTTGAATGATACGAGTCATGCATTTTATCATGATCATAAAATTCAGGTCAGCCAGACTAGCATGGATGCAACTTTACCTACCATTTAACCTTCTAGAAATTTTGGGTTATCCCTTTTTGTCAATTGTTCCTGTAATAGAACATTTCCCGCATGCTAAGAGCATTCTCTGACGTTGATGTTAAAATATGCATATATAGCATTTAAGAAATAGCATTAGAAGGAGAGTGCTGCACTCATTAAAGCCAAATTTAGAAGAGACGGAATATTATCTTTCGTATAATATTTATTTATTTATTTTTTCAGATAATGACATTTCGTAAATATTCAATGACTTTTTTTTTGGAAAGAAAAGTTTCTGAATAAAGTCCGATGTTTAAAAAAAGAATCCTATAATGTCATTTTTGTAAATATTCAATGGTATTTTTGTAAATTTAAAAGAAAAAAAAAGTTTCTGAAGAAAGTTCTCTCATATTTTAATATTGAAAAAAATCACAGACGGAAGATCTTCTTCCGTCTTCTATATTTGGCAATTACCAAATTCTGCTGCTATATTTAGTAGTTCACTATTCACCAATTTTTCTAAAAAATGACTCTTTTAGCGAAAGATAGTGGATACGAAATTGTTAAAATATGTATTTATTTAACTTTTTAGCAAACGAGAGTGGATGCTCTGAGAGCATCTCCAATCATTTTTGCTATTTTTCCAATTTGGCAAAATAGCAAAGGGCAAATTGAGTGTTCTGCTGCAATTGTCGTTAGCTATAATATAGCAAATGAGAAAGAGAAATGGACGAATGGAACAACATGTTCCGTCCCACCAATTAAAATAACTTTATTATTTTTTTTTTTTTGGCAAAATAGACTTTGAAGCAATTTGTTTTTAACTTGGGTTTGCAATTGATGAAAAATTTAGAGAAAACATGGACTTGGATTAAAATTTTCAATCCAAAGAAATGGAGGCTTGGAACATATTGTTCCGTCCCACCACTTCTTTAGTTTCTTTGTTCTATCGGACGACGTTAAATTTTTTATTTTTTTAAAATCAGGACGGAACATGTTGTTCCGTCCGGTTGTTAAAACAGTAAAAAAAATATTAAAAAATTATCGGACGAAACATGTTGTTCCGTCTCTATTTTTAGGAACATGTTTCGTCCGTCTGCTATATTTGGCAATTGCCAAATTCATTTCTCAAATTTGGCACACTACTGTTTCTCGTTTGCTAAAATTTGATAAAATAACAAACAATTGCAGTTGCCTTTTAGTATTTCTTTTGCTATTTTGCTAAAATAGCAAATTCAATTGGAGATGCTCTAAGAGGTTCCATAATGTATTTAGCACATACCCCAACCTGTATCCTATTCTGCTGGTAAATGCGTAAATGATGATGGTGAGCACAGTATTTGTTTTATAAATCTTCCAACCATC
Organism: Hemerocallis citrina; assembly: GCA_017893485.1. Taxonomy (NCBI): domain Eukaryota; kingdom Viridiplantae; phylum Streptophyta; class Magnoliopsida; order Asparagales; family Asphodelaceae; genus Hemerocallis; species Hemerocallis citrina. The sequence goes on from CM030360.1 coordinate 304,296,631, forward strand.
AATTGTCATGCTTTCAAGATCTGTTTGATATGTGTCCAAATATGTTTTAAATAATTAAATGTGTGGATCGGGAATCTGTCATCTCCTTGTTGGAGGTAGGGAGTTCTGTTTTGTTCTGTTCGCACCAGGTTTTTTGAAACTTACACACACACATATATATATATAGTCCCCTTCTATTGTGCACTAGCCTCTTTGTGCACTTATCCTTTCGGGTATTCGTATTAACGATTCGAACCATTCACATTGATCTACACGTCTAAATTAGTCTAAATATGTAAAATTAAGTCATTTGAAATTCATTGTCCATCTATCATGTTATTATTAAAAAAAAATTCCAGCCATACAATTTTGTAACTCTTTAATTGATGGGCAAATAAATTTCAAATTACTTGATTTTACATATTTAGACTAATTTAGACGTGTAGATCAATGCGAACAGTTCGGATTATCGATACAAATGTCCGAAGGGCGAGTGCACACGGAGGTTAGTAAGGGGACTAACACGGAGGTTAGTAAGGGGACTATATATATATCGAGCCATTCGATCGTGCAATCAAGATCGGGCGGTTGGGGTTATTCAAGGGCATTTTGGTCATTTATAGTTCCATAACTTATTCCTCTCTCATACCAAACCCAAATTTGATCGATCGAAACCCGTCTCTCCCGCTTCAGCTCCTCCGATTGAAAACCTAGCTCCCCCCTAATCGAAACTCCACTTCAATCTCCCATATCCACCACGCCTTTAGCTCCCGTCCTCTCCGCCATCCACCTCCGCCCATCTTCATCTCCCCCAATCGAAACCCTAGCTCCCTCAACACTCTTCACCACCGATATAAATCCTAGCTCATCTGACTCAGCACGTCTAAATTAGTCTAAATATGCAAAATTAAGTTATTTGAAATTCATTGTCCATCTATCATGTTATTATATTAAAAAAATTCCAGCCATACAATTTTGTAACTCTTTAATTGATTGGCAAATGAATTTCAAATAACTTGATTTTACATATTTAGACTAATTTAGACGTGTAGATCAATGTAAACAGTTCGGATTATCGATACAAATGTCCGAAGGACGAGTGCACACGGAGGTTAGTAAGAGCATCCACAGTCGTGGGCTAAATACCCAAAATTTGGAAATATATCAAAAAAAAACGAGCTGCAGTCGTCGTCCAAATACCCAAAATTTGGGTGTACGATGAACAATTCGTTGCCAAATATAGCAGGCGATCTGGCCAAATGCAAAATATAGCTAACGCAACATTATACTCCGTCCGGTCTAATTAACGGAAGATAATACTCCGTCTCGTACAAAAAGTACAGAGTCCAATGATTAAGAAGCTTTTGAAAAAAAAAAAAACGTCTGTCAACCAACGGCCTATTATACACCGTCCAAGGAGATTGACGGTAGATTATATCCCGTCCGAACCAATTTTTAAAAAAAAAAAAAAAATCAAAAAACGACGCAATTGGCCGACGGGGGATTATACACCGTCATTTGAAATTGACGGGATATAATCTCCCGTCCCAGGCCAATTTTCTCATTTTTTTTTTAATTTTTTTGTCTTTTAGTGCATTAAAAAAATAAAAAAAATTAAAAAAGCACCACGTCATTTGAAAATGACGGGACATTATCTCCCGTCCCTGCTCTAATGTGATTTTTTTTTCGTCTTCTAGTGCATTAAAAAAAAAAATTAAAAAGTCAAAATTTTGGGACGGACGATTATACTCCGTCATTCTTAATGGACGGGATATAATCTCCCGTCCGGCTATATTTTAGCTTTCAACGACTGCAGTAACATTCTTTTTTTCCTATTTTCTAATTGCTATTTATCCAAAATTTGGCAAGAACGACTGTGGAGGATGCTCTAAGGGGACTATATATATATCGAGCCATTCGATCGTGCAATCAAGATCGGGCAGTTGGGGTTATTCAAGGGCATTTTGGTCATTTATAGTTCCAAAACTTATTCCTCTCTCATACCAAACCCAAATTTGATCGATCGAAACCCGCCTCTCCCGCTTCAGCTCCTCCGATTGAAAGCCTAGCTCCCCCTTAATCGAAACTCCACCTCAATCTCCCATATCCACCACGCCTTTAGCTCCCGTCCTCTCCGCCATCCACCTCTGCTCATCTTCATCTCCCCCAATCGAAACCCTAGCTCCCTCAACCCTCTTCACCACCGATCTAAATCTTAGCTCATCTGACTCAGCTTCCCCCCCCCCCCCCCACCCCCACCACCACCACCACCACCACCCCATCTCCTCTTTAAGCTCATCTCAGCCCACTTTCATCTCCCCCCAATCGAAACCCTGGCTCCTCTGACTCAGCCCCGCCATGCTTCAGCTCCGCCCCTCCCCGTCGACCCCACTCCCCTCTTCAGCTCTCCATGTCGAATCCCTAGCTCCACTAACGCCCCTCTCCATCTCCATTGCCCCCTCCCCCTCTCAATTTCATTGTCGTCCCCCCTCTCAATCTCACCACCATCGCTCCTGCCTTTCATCACACTTTGATTTTGACTTTCTTCAATTCAAGAAATTCCATCGATTTCGAGTTCCATCAAAATTTTGACTGCCACTTCAAAATATTTTGTCAGGTAATCCATTTTTTAATGCATTTGAAGTTGAAGATTGGAAGAGGGAAGAAATAGAGAGTGGGTGTATTTTTTTTGAAAATAATCTGTGTTAAGTGGAAATATTTCAGCTGAATGTTTTTTTATTTGGGTTATCTAAATTTTTTTGATAATTTAAGTTGGTATCAGTGTTAAATATACCCAATTTGGTTTATACAAGGAACCTTCCGTTTCCACATTCAAAGTTGATATGTCTATTTTCATCGTGTATCTCACCATATAAACAACATACATCTAATTATCACCTACAACTCTTAGCATTATGAACTCGATGTTATATACTAGTCCTTTAGTTCAGGGCCGGCCCTGAGTTCCCCGGAGATCTGAGGCTAAAGGTCCAATAATTATTTTTGGGAGCCCTAATTACAATATTATTTTTTTTATGCGTAAAATATGTGCCTATATTTACAAGGGGAATATAAATTTGGGATCCCTAAAATTGTAAAAAATTTGGGGGCTTGAGGCGGGGACTGGCCCTGCTTTAGTTATACATATGCTATAATAGTAAGCAGCTTGTACCATAACTAATGAATCACATGGAATGCTTTAGTTATGCATATGCTATAATAGTAAGCAGCTTGTACCATAACTACTGAATCACATGGAATGATGCTTGCCTAAATGGATGTAGGGAGAAACTAACTCACATCTTGCAAGAATTTGGACATAGTCAAAGTCAAATTGGTTTTGGCCTGTAATACTATTTTGTTACAGCTTTAATATTATTATTTTTAATTTTTTTTAAAGGTTTTTTTGGGTGCATATTTGAGTTAGGGTAATTGTCATTTTGGTGTAGTTTGAGAAAGTCACGATCAGTAATAATTAGTACAAAATAAAATCTTGGCTTTTTATATTTTATATCACTGATATTTGTTTTTCTCAGATTATATAATTTTTTCAGTTAATGATAATTCTAACTCATTATTTTTCTTCCCTTTACCATTAGATGGAGAAGCACGGAAGAAGAGTGGAGCTGCATGGGGTGAGGGTAGCAAAGAAAAAGAAGATGAGCTGGATGGTAATTAGTAGGTTAGAATCCATGTTGTGATTCTTGTGAGGGTGAAGTGTGTTTTGGTAATGATGTGATCAAGATTTTGTGAGTTAGTTTCACTTATTGTAGTCCATGTGATGAACTATGGTTTAAGAAGTTGATGCCGATGATGTAATTATTACTTTTTGAATTTCGAGGTTTACTACAGAGTAATGGGCAGCAAAAAAATTACAAAAAAAATCGAAACTTAGCCATGAATTCATGTGAAAACCATAAAATGTGTTAGGAGTTCACCTCAACGATAGAAAGATTGTCTCTACAATCTGTCAATTACGAGCACTGCAACGTTGCAATGCTTCTATGATATCCACACAAACAAACAACGAAATCGGGCTCTCCCACATGCTGCGGTGTTAGCTACGGGAAGAGGATGTTCCTCTCGCTTTCTCTTTCTCTCACTTTCTGTGACGGCTAGGATTTTTCTTGTTCTTTTCCCACATATACATATCATATATGTATAGCAGGAAATCCACCATAAGAGAGTAGTGAGGTTATCAAGCTCACAATCTAACTTATGTCAGATTCATGTGTGGCTTTCTAATTTTTGTTGGCCTATTTAATTTAATTAATTGTCTAACCAATGTTGGGAGTCCAAGTGTTACTTGGATTCTCAATTAAATTCATCTTATGAATTTAAATCCTAATTTCGATTCATTCTAAATATGTGACCATGTAGGTTTCCATGTTGACAGTAATACTAAAATTCTATTTTAGTGTTATAAACAGTGAGCGGTATCTAGCAATATATCACTACTATTCACGTAACGGAAATGCTAGTGATTTGACACAACCTATCCATGACCAATGTTACCACATAGTCTAGTTTTTTTGGTCCAGATATCTTAATTGACTATAAGGCATGGAGCGTGTTACCCTTATATAATTTAATATTTGGTTTCTTGATATCTGAATAGACTTATTAAAACAAATGAGATCAATATATCATATTGACTCATTTGAGCACGACCATGTATTTTGCAGTCTTACTCAATCAAGGGTTCTGAATATATCTTTCTTGTTATGTAAGAGGGACAAATCATATTTAAGTCACTCACATTCCTCCGCATGATTCATAGTATGTCCAATAGCCGACTTTATAATCACTTTATCACATGCGACATTTGACTGTATTAAAACATATAACTTCTCGTATAGAGAACCGTAGTAACTTAAGTCAAAGACCACGTATACCATGGTCACTGAGATTGCTCATGATACTCACGTAACGATTCATGTAGCGTTCTCAAGGTAGGGTTAGTCCATAAATAAATTTTATTAAAAAAAACAACAACGAGCATCATAGTTGCTTCCCAAAATACAGAAGATGTGAATGCATTCCAAGTTGGAGTAAATTCGCTAATACACCAGATTATGCTTGTAAAGGTCCCTCAAAACTGAAACAATGCAAACATTTTGAAACCAAACCTACTACTACACCATAGCAACTCACTGTCATATCCGCAAATGGTAGTATCTGTTCAAAGTGCATAACTTAAAGAAAAAATACTTAGATAAATTGCTTTCAACAAGCATAGTACGTGCACATTCTTGTAAAGTCCTATTCTTCCTTTTAACCACTCCATTTTGTGGTGAACCTCTAGGAAATACAAATGAATGAGTTATACCATTCTTGTTGCAATATTCTGCAAACGCTTCATTTTCAAATTCTCCACCATGATCACTTCTAATAGTGACTATGGTTAGAGACTTTTGATTTTGAATTCGTTTACAAAAATTTGCAAATTCATCAAAAGCATCATTTTTTATGTTTTAAAAAGAAAGTCCACGTGAATCGTGAAAAATCATCTACTAAAACAAATACATATCTACTTTTATTTAAAGAAGCAATTCTAGTATGACCAAATAAATCCATATGAATTAATTCGAGCGGTCTACTAGTAGAAATTACTTCTTTTGTCTTAAAAGTAGATTTAATTTGTTTACCTAGTTGACATGCATCACATAACTTATCCTTTTTAAAGGATAGTCTTGGCAGCCCTTTAACTAGGTTGTACTTAGACAATTTAGAGAGATTTTTCATATTTACATGACCAAAACGTCTATGCCAAAGCCAAGAATCGTTATTAGAAGCTACTAAACAAAAATCATTTGAAAACTCATTTGCATTCAAACATAACTCATAAATGTTGTTTTTCCTAAAACCTTGAAAAATAATGTTTTGCATAGTGGAATCATAAATTAAGCAAGCATCTTTTTCAAACACAATTTTATAACCTTTATCACACAGTTGACTAATACTTAATAGATTATGTTTAAGTCCACTAACTAATAAAACATTTTCTATAGAAGGGTTAGTGTCCTTACCGACCATGCCGATTCCTATGACTTTTCCTTTATTGTTATCACCAAAAGTAACTGTTCCTCCATCAATGCTTTGTATGGTAGATAGGAGGTTGGCATGACCAGTCATATGCTTAGAACATCCGCTGTCAAGTATCCAACGATCTTTCTTTGGTACCTATAAAATATTCAATGTGAATATGGTACCCTTTTCATTGGGTCCAAAAGATATTAGTTTGTGGGAAACCAAACCCATGATGAGTTTGATTTTCCACCATAAGCAGGAATGAAATTAGCAGAATTACATACATTTAGCATATATGAGTTTATATAAGCAATTCTATCTTTCGAACTCAAGTTGACTGGAACCCATACATGTTTGCTCTGTCCAGTCGACTTTATAACACTTTTCAGTCGACCTCTACTATATGTCAGTCGATTGGATGGTAATATAGGTCGACTTATATGAGGTTTTGGTCTTGTTGAATAAGACTCAGTACCTCTGGACAGGTGACTGGTGGATGGATACAGTCGACTTGACTGAACTTTAGATTTGCTTTTATCAATAGAACTTACAAACTTAGGCTTTTCAAAGAACTCATACAATTTATGTCTAACACTAGAAATAGATATAGGTTTATTTATACTAGTGTTCTTAGAAGAATTGTCTTTTTCAAGAGATTTTTTTAAACAAAGTCCAAACTTTTGACTAGATTTTACTTGATTTTGAAGAACATCATTTAAATTCTCTTTTTCTTTATTAAACTTAGATACGTTCTTGGATATCTCTTCATAATTTTTTTTCAGAGATTCAAGATCCATATCTAAACTTGAAATACGAGAATTTAAAAATTTTACTTCTCTATCAAGGTTAAGATTCTCTTGAGAAAGTGTTTGATTAACTTTCTCTAAGTTCTTAACTCTAATCTTTTCCTTTTTTAGTTCTTGAAAATTTTCATTGAATGTATCAAGTAAATCATTTGAATCATACTCATTACTTACTTGATTCTGTGATGCCATGAAGCACACGTTTGTAACCTCGTTGGTTTCATCAATTTCTTCTTCTGAAGAAGAATCGTTGTCATCCCAAGTTGCTTGATATGCCTTTTTGTTTTTGGCGAACTTGTTCTTTGTGTACTTATTCTTCTTGAAGTTGGATGTCTTTCTCTTAGACTTTGTGTTCTCTAGTGGACAATCCTTCTTCATATGGCCAGCTTTGTTACACCTGAAACAAGTTGGAGGATCATTAGAATCTTTAAATTTTGAATTAAACTTACCTTTCCTTAGGAATTTTTTGAATCTCTTTGTGAACATGGCAATCTCCTTCTCATCTTCTTCTTCATCTTCAGAGTCTGACATGGCTTTGAATGCTAATGTTTTCTTCTTTGACTGTTGTGGTTCGGCATCCTTCTTGCGTTCTTCAATTTGTACCTCATAAGCCATTAGATTTCCCACAAGATTCTCAAGAGAAAGTTGTGATAAATCATTGGCCTCTTCTATGGCAGTGGTCTTCTTTTCCCATTCGGGGGTAAGTGCAGGAGTACTTTTTTCACCATCTCTGCTTGAGTGTATATCTTCCCAAGTGCCACAAGAGAGTTTGTAATGTCTGTAAATCTAGTAATCATCTCGGACACACTCTCATTCTCCTTCATGCGGAACATTTCAAACCTGTGAACAAGAACAGATATTTTAGATTCTTTCACTTTGTTTGTTCCTTCATGAGTTACCTCGAGTGTGTGCCAGATTTGATGTGCGGTTGTTGCATTCGACACACGGTTGAACTCCTCCTTTGTGAGAGCACAGAATAATGCATTCATTGCTTTTGCATGTTCATTGTTTGGTTCTTCATGTCGTCGTTCTATTGTGCATATGGAATAGTAGGAGCGGTGTACTCTGTTTCCGTCATGTTCCATATTTCATAGTTGATGGATTGTAGGTAGATCTTCATTCTACACTTCCAATAATTGTAATTTGTTCCATCGAAGAGAGGTGGCATTTGTGTAGATTGGCCTTCATGGTACTGATTTGCATTTGAAGTAGTTGTCATTGCACTTAACCAGACTCTGATACCAAGTGTTGGATCCTGTAGGCAAGGCAAGAAACACTGGAGGGGGGGTGAATAGTGTTTTATAAAAATTTAAAAAACGGAATTGAGAATTTCTTCTGTTCAGTCGAGTTGAAGGGATAAACCAGTCGACTGAAGAGACAAAAGAAAAGTATTTTAAAGAAGTCTGAGAAGTCGACTTAGAGATGAGACAGTCGACTTGTCACACAAATTACTCAGAGTAGTACGAGTCTGACCAGTCGACTTATAGGAGTACACAGTCGACTGTCCAGACAAGTTTCACAGTAAAAATATAAACTGAGAGAATTGAAATGCAAGTAGAGAGATACAACCACAGAGTGCACACGATGTATCCTGGTTCGGTCCTCCCGACCTACATCCAGTCCCCAAGCAACCCACTTGAGATTTTCCACTATTATTGAAAAAGATTACAAGAATACCCTACGGCGTTTAGACAACAACCTTGTCCAACCCGTAGTCCTTTCTTTCAACCAGAGAAAGCAACCCACTCTTCCACCAAGAGTGACAAACCTAACTCTACACCCTAGAGTCCTACTCTCCAACCGAGAGGAAAAAGAAAAAACAATAAAAATGTTTACAATCAACCTATAGCCTTGTTGTGATTGTGATATTGTATGTGGCTAAATGGTTGACTTCTAAATTCAGTCCAATACGAATTCAATGTTATGCTGGACTGAAGACAGAGAACCAAGACTTAAGTGAGTTTTGAAAGCTTTTCTCTTGAATGCACAATACTTAGATTTTTCTCAAAAACATGCTTGGAACGTTTTAAAGGTGATTCTTAGGCTATATTTATAGACTAGAATCTCTGGCCGTTAAAAGCAGTTACTCATAACCGTTTAATCAACGGATAAATGTTTTAAATTAGAAAAACAACTTTTGAAATCAGAAAACTGTCGAAATCACTTGAACAGTCGACTGGGTTGCCTCTATGAGTCGACTGATCAGAGTTTGAATAAGATCAGGCAGTTTTGTACAGACTCAGTCGACTGGTTCTAAAGAGCAGTCGACTGGTACTCAACAGTTAATCTAGTTCAAGTTGTTTCGACCTTTGGATTTGTAAACACACAGTTATAAAAAGTTATATGTGAGTGTATGTGTGTGTGACAAGGCTGTACATCATTCTAAGACTCAATTAAAGAAGGAATTACATTGTTTACAAGACACAAATAGATAACATAGAAGCTTTGGTCTTGACTTGAGTCTTGAATCTTGAGTGAAGCTTTTAGCCTTTGTCTTTATCTAGAGCTGTGCTTGATCATTTGTTCAGCTTTAGAATATTGTGACTTGCTTGATCAATTAGCTTTGAGGCCTTTGTATATCATATAGGATGACTTTGGATACAACCTGCAATTATATACAGCATAGCACAGACACATTTTGCATTGTGTTGTAATTATCAAAAACAAGAATCAACACTATGATCACTGAGATCAACATGGTCGGTGTAACCGACGGGTGGTGGGTTGATACGGGCACTACTAGGCATGTTTGCTTTGAGCGCAGCTAGTTCAAAACCTATAAGGAGACTGAAGATCAGAAAGTGCAACTTGGTGATTCTCGTTGCATTAATGTGCTGAGCACTGGAGAGGTGGACTTGGAGTTTACCTCTGGTAGGATTGTAAACCTCAATGATGTCTTGCACAATCCTGATATGAGGAAGAATTTGGTTTATGGATACCTTCTCAACAAGGTTGGGTTTCATTAGAGTATCGGATCCGACCAGTATGTTATAACTAAGAATGGCATTTTTGTGGGAAAGGAATTTGCTTGTAATGGGATGTTTAAGCTTAGAATTGAAATGAATAAGAATAATGCTTCTGTTTACTCCTTGTCTTCATTTAATTCATGCCAAGTTACTATGTCAAGTTAATGAGAAATTGGTAAATAATATGAGCAAACTTGGCATGATACAAAAAATTGACTTAAATGAATTTGAGAAATGTACTTCTTGTAGTCAAGCTAAGCTAATTAAATCTTTGCATAAAGGTGCAGCTAGAGAAATAAATATTCTAGACCTGATACATTCTGATATATGTGAGATAGATGGAACTTTAACTAGAATTGGTAAAAGATATTTCATTACGTTTATTGGTGATCATTCAAATTATACTCATGTTTATCTTATTGCACATAAGAGTGAAGCAATTGACATCTTTAGAACTTATGTAACTGAAGTGCAAAAGCAATTTGAAAGAAATATTAGAAGATTTCGTAGTGATAGAAGTATTGAATATGATTCCAATGAATTTAAACAATTATATGCATCGTTAGGAATTATTCATGAGACTACTACACCTTATTCACCTGAATCTAATGGAAAAGCTGAAAGAAATAATAGAACTCTTACTGAATTGGTAGTTGATTCTCTTATTAGTTCAGGTGCACCCAAATCTTTATGGGATGAAGCTCTTTTATCTCTATGTCATGTTTTAAATAGGGTTATGTATCTATCTTCTGATATATCACCATACAAATTATGGAGAAATAGAGAGCTTAACATTGATTATTTTTGAGTTTGGGGTTGTTTAGCATATGTTAGAAAATCTGATCCTAAAAGAATCAAATTTGCAAGTAGAGCATATGAATGTGTTTTGCTTGGTTAAATAACAGTATGGCTTCAAGATTTTTAGACTTGAATAATAGTGTGATTATTGAATCTTTAGATATTGAATTTTTTAAGGATAAATTTACTTATTGAGAAATAGTGGGGGTTCACAACCCTTTACTTCTTCTATTATCCCTCAAGCTGATTCACCTCTTAATGTTGATTCTCATGATATAGATTCTGAGCTTCATAGATGTAAACGTGCTAGAACTGCTAAAGATTTTGGTAATGATTATGTTCTATATGCTTTAGAATATGACCTTAGTTTTATCAAAGAGGCCTTAACATCACCCGATGCCGATTTGTGGCAAGATGCCATAAATGACGAGATGGATTCACTAACCTTTAATGGTACTTGGGAGTTAGTGGACTTACCTCGTGGTAGTCATTCTATAGGATGCAAATGGATTCTTAAGAGGAAACTAAAACCAGATGGTACTATTGAAAAGTTTAAAGCTAAACTAGTAGCTAAAGGATATGACAAAAAGAAAATATAGACTTCTTTGACACTTACGCTCCTGTGACTCATGTGACTTCCATTAGAGTTTTATTAGCTATTTTTGTTGTGTATAATTTTGATTCAGCATATGGATGTTAAAACAGATTTCCTCGATGAAGAACTTGAAGAGGAACTTTATATGGATCAGCTGAAGGTTTTGTGATTCCAGGACAGAAACACAAAGTTTGCAAGCTAAATAAGACTTTATATGGTCTTAAGCAAGCTGCTAAATAGTGGCACAGCAGAATTGATCAATTATTACTCTCAAATTGTTTTTCTATTAATAATATTGATAAATGCATTTATTATAAAGCTTCTAGTCATAGTTGCATTATGCTTTGTCTATATGTAGATGATTTACTCATTTGTGGTTCTTTGCTTGAATTAATTTCTTTGTTTAGTCAAAATTTTGATATAAAGGACCTAGGTGAGCCCAATGTTATTTTTGGCATGAAAATCACATGTACCGAGACTTGTATTACTCTTGATCAATCTCATTACATTGAGAAGATCTTGAAGAAATATAATTATTTTGACCGTAGACCTGCATGTACACCTAGTGACCCTTAGGTTAAACTTTTGAAAAATACTAGTGCTGCAATTAGACAAAAAGAATATGCTAGTATTATTGGTAGCCTACGCAATGCTATTTACACTATACCTGACATTGCATATGCCGTAGGGGTATTATGTAGGTTTACGAATTGTCCTGGTTCTGAGCATTGGAATGCTATTGACATAGTCATGAGGTACTTTAAAAAGATCATGAACTGAGGACTACAATATGAGAGGTTTTCCGCTGCCCTGGAGGGATTTAGCAATGATGATTGGAATTCATTTTCAGATAATTTCAAGGCCATGTGGATACATTTTTAATGTCGCTAGTGGTGTTGTTTCTTGGAGGTCAAAGAAACAGACTATCCTAACTTACTCTACTATGGAGTCTGAGTTAGTTGCTCTAGCTGCTAGTGAGGAGGCAAGTTGGTTTAAGAACCTCTTGTCTTACATTCCCTTCATTAAGTAGTTCTATACCTTCGATCATAATCTACTCAGATAGTACTGCTGTCATAGCCAAAGTACAAAACGCTTACTATAATGGTAAGAGATTAGCAATTTGTCGCAAGCACAGTACAATGAGAGAGCTCCTCACATCTGGTACTGTTATTGTGGATTTTGTGAGATTATAAAGTAACTTTGCAGATCCTTTGATGAAAGAATTGTTTGGAGACAAAGTTTAGAATACATCGATAAGGATGGGACTGAAGCCCATTTCGAATCACATATGGTGAGAACCCAACCTGTACGACTGGAGATCCCAAGACATAGGTCCAATAGGAAAAACAAGTTATGCTATGATTGGAATCATGCAACCTAGGAGTTTACCACTCCTTAGTTCATCCTGATGTGTATGTGCATAATGTCTTGTAGTGTTAGTAATGATCAGCTTAGCTCTTAATGGGTTATATATCTTTGTATGAGAGGAGTGCCTAGCTACAAGAATACTTTTGATAGACTCACCGGGGTGATTGTGAAGTGTGGCCACTTCTATGAGAATGGGGCTAATTCTCTATAACATTCACTTATACTGGGATAAAGTACAAGGCTGAAATTTGCTGGCATTTAGAACTTGCACTTGGTAGAATTATGTGTAGTTTTCCTTCATTATGTAAAAATGGGTAATGAGTTCAAGACTTGAGATCACTCATTATTCTTGCTTTTTAGGGATTGCCCACTATGTAAGGTTCAAGTCTTCGGACACCTTACTTATGCATGGACAGCATGTTTCTATACTTTTGGGAAACCGCTTCTCTTCAAATTACTGTTTTAAATATATAAATGGGAGATTGTTGAAATTTAGTATAGTATATATTTAAAACACTTCTTTTATTATCAACATTGTTTTGTGGCCCAATGGTTAAGTTTTGGTCTCACATGAGGTTAGAGGTTCAATTCCCAACTAACACATATATAGATATTTATGTATCTTTGACTGGCCGGGCCTTAGTCAAAAACGTGTATTTATATATTTGAAGAAAAAAAAAGATTTCTATTTTCGAACTTTTGAATAAGTGATTTTTAATTTTCGAAATTTGAACTTTTGAACAAGTCAAAAACGTTTTTCTCAGGCTCATCAAACACATTTACTGTACTAGCCGTTTTTGACCTGTCAAGACAAAAATCAAGTAAACTTTTATGGCAAAAATAAAGGCATTTTTTTCCGTTTTTATGAGTCTTCTCTTTGGTTCCGAAAGGATGATTTCTGTTTTTTATTTTTTAACAGAGAAAAATTGTCTTTCGTCTCTTCCTCCTAGCTCAGATAATTTATACAATTTAGAAGACAAAACAACTGCAACTGCGTACCACAGACTATCTCTCAAAAATTGATCAACCGATTAGGTGACTCTTGGTCATAGGCTATATTATTTTGTATATTATTATATTCAATTTTGTTATCGATATGGTACTGTTTCAACATGCTATCTCTCCTTGTACAGCGGAATTGCCTATCCGGGTGGGGCCCATATAAGCTGACGTCCGCTTCACAACCAACAGCACGATGCTGTAACTCCATGAAGTCTTCACATCACGTGCCCCCACCCAGGTACTATTCATTTCCTCATACATTTTTTTCACAATATTTTACCTAATTACCATAGCCTGCATATATTAACCTACAACTTCCCACTTTACTGCTTTCAATATATATATATACTAGGTTTGTCCACTGACACGTACCTATGGCACGTCTTCGGAACGGTGCACCTTATTTGATCATAAAAAATAGTTTTGGAGGTCCAGCAAATTAATTGAAGTAGCTAACATAGAGCAAAAAACATACATAAAAAATAGTTTTGGAGGTCCAGCAAATTAATTGAAGTAGCTAACATAGAGCCAAAAACATATTATATGTTTTTTTTTTTTTGATTTTTTTGAATTATTTTTAAAGTTTTTAATTTTTTAAATTTTTTAAATTTTTAATATTTTAAAAAAATTTTTAAAAATAGTTTCTTAATTTTTTAATGGAAGAGGGAGGGACAGAAAAAGAGAACAAAAAATTTAAATAAATATAGGAGTTGTTTTGAGCGGGAGATTTGAATTTGAGTTTTGGGGGAAACTTTTGGGGGGGGGGGGGGGGGGGGGCAATATGTTTTGTAAGGTTAGATCTGGGCCTTTGATTTTTGGGAGGATTGAAGGAGAGCTACTTGATAGCTTTCTTTGTGTTTTATTATATAGATTATATATATATATGGGTAAAAGGATATGAGCAACTTGCTCATTTAGTAAATGAGCAAGTGATTATGTGGGCATGCATGTGATACATTGGACAACTAATCCTTTTAAGAATTTTTCAATCACATACATGCCACATCATCAATTGCTTATTTACTAAATGAGCAAGTTGCTCATATCCTTTTTCCATATATATATATATATATATTTTTTAATTTTTTTTTTAAACCACGGGACGTTAAACTGTAAACAGAAACTCGTTGTATTTTGAGGATGTTTGCTGATCAACGATTCATCTCCAGAATTGGCCGAATAACTTCTTAAAGAAAATGCAATCCACGCCTCGAGTTGTTCTCACACTTTTGTTCTTGTTGCAGTTAAAGTCAATCAATTCAATCCATTCCAGAGCGGTGCGGTACTATCAGAAGATCAATTTTGGCATTCAGGTTTACTTTTTATAACAGAAATGCATACTAATTAACTTCTGCTCTATTCATCGCCATTGAAGCAAAAACGAGAATAAAAAATAAGTCTATGTAAAGAATGTTGTGTTTCTTGAATGATTAGGCTGTAGAAATCTCACCTTTCTTCTTGACGTCTCTTTTCTTCTTCTGATTGTTGGAAAACAATACGTACTTTTTTGTATCTTACTTCAGAGTTTAGACCAAAAGAGATAAAGCATAAGATACAAAAGTTTGCTCATTCGATTTAAGCATGTCCTCTTTCACATAGTTTGAATTCTGTGACAGGGATGCAAGCCACCTCCACCACCCCCTGAGGCAGCAAATGGTGGTCCATCGACAAACATAAGCCCATGCTCATCACACCAAAAAATCTACTAATTTGGTGGAAGTTGGTTATGATCAAAGTTTGTAGACTGCTCTTGAATGTGTTGGACTTTTTTCCCAAACCGACCTACTTTTTGAAAGTTTTTTCCCAAACCGACCTACTTTTTTTTAATTTCCAAAATGACACACTCGGTCTTTGAAAGACCGAGTTTAGCACAAAATAACTCGGTTTTTCAAAGACCGAGTGTTAGAATTCGATTTTTCAAATTCTAACACTCGGTCTTTGAAAAACCGAGTTATTTTGTGCTAAACCCAGGCTTTCAAAGACCGAGTGTATTATTTTGGTAAATACTTTCAAAAGTGGGTCAGTTTGGTAAATACTTTTAAAAAGTGGGTCATTTTGGTAACAAGTTCAATAACAATTTGTATTGGTTTTATCAACAATAAAGAAGCACAGTTAGTAATGAAGGCACCTTAAGTAATGAATGAAGGCATCTTAAATAATGGGTTCCCTAACATGAGTGATGAGAACATAGGAAAATAATACAAAAAACATAAAAAACAATCACTCTCAAACCAACGAAATACTGGCTTCAAAGCAAAACAGTCAAAATATGTATAATTTATATCTAAGTTGCATGTTTATACAACTTAGTGAAAGATACATCAAAATACTTAGCAGTAAAGAACAAACAAATGCCATCAGCCAATGAAGTGGTCAGACATACAATTATAATGAATACTCATGAAGATACAGAAAAACAAGTTGTCATATATAACAATGGCATTTTGCAGAAATCCAGAAGAAGATAATGACTCATGCTAAAGCAAAGAAGATGATATGTATACACAACAGGTTAAGTGTAATTGTCTTCCTAAAGGAACTCCATTATACACACATCAAACACGTGTAAGCTCTAACTTAAAACTCATGCCAAATTTTTTGTAGGTTTCTGCTACCAACCTTCAAATGCAGCTAGTTCTGCTTGGTGCTTACACATGTGAGGATTAATTATTTCATTTTGTATCACATATTAACTCGTTCTGAAGTTTTGCTAGGTTCATTCTTAGGAGAGAGAGTGTTTTAGTCATTCATAGGAAATGTAGCTAGGTTCAAATGATCTGTGACTCAATCTACCTAAAATCATCATATAAAGACAACTTTCACGAAACATTCCTTTCCTTTCCTTTCATGACAAGTTGGGAACTTTCTCAAAATCAACTTGACTCACAACTCACTCCATGGAAATAGGTAAGATGCGAGCATGCTAAACTAAGAGTTGAATTTAACTTGATCTTTCTAATCAAAAGGGAAGAGAATAAATATTCACCTTGCAAATACACATTTTGTTCAGTATTCAAGAATACACTTCAAAATCTGAGTAGTGAAATCGGTAGATTTTAAGTGTGGTATCTGGAATCAATATAGTAAATACATATAATTATTTGTCCAATATCGAAATTCACAAACTTTTCTATTGAATATATACTGAACTTCTTACAGTTGGAACTATTGCCTGTGCTATTAACCAATAATCTGCCCTCCTATAGTGTGGAGACAACAGATTTTACTGCATTATCTATAGAATTCCATTTATCAGACACGTAAAACTAGGTAACATAGATAATAATACCACACAACGTATAAATAAGATTGCATACAAAGTAAACTGAATTCTGACCAAGTACATATCGATTTTTTTCTCCTTCCTCTATAGGCATCCATGCGTTCTTTTCATTTATTTAGGATGTACGAGCACAAATGACTGTACGATTTGAGACAGGGGACCTCTAAGTCAAAGCATTAGATTTCAGCTTAAACATGTCATTTTTTTCCCCAAGATTGTCATGAAGGATAACAAAATTAGTTCCAGCTGATTGGGAAACAATTAAGAAATTCAAGAAACAACCACTTACCTTAAGCCCTAATACATATAGGAGGGGTCAATCATGCAGAACAAGCAAATACAAACATAAGCTGAATAGGCAAATAACTACGTACATATATTGAAAAGCATGAGCTGATGCTTAGCCCCATGGGGCTAGCACAAGATAACATTGTGCAGCATGAACCAGATGTGATAGGAGGATAGGTAATGAGAAGTTACTGTGAATGCAGAACTTGTTACCAGAATGACCCACTTTTTTAAAGTATTTACCAAACTGATCCACTTTTGAAAGTATGTACCAAAATAACACACTCGGTCTTTGAAAGACCGAGTTTAGCACAAAATAACTCGGTTTTTCAAAGACCGAGTGTTAGAATTTGAAAAATCGAATTCTAACACTCGGTCTTTGAAAAACTGAGTTATTTTGTGCTAAACTCGGTCTTTCAAAGACCGAGTGTGTCATTTTGGAAATTTTAAAAAAAAAGTAGGTCGGTTTGGAAAAAACTTTTAAAAAGTAGGTCGGTTAGGAAAAAAATCATTGTGTTGGTGGTGGTGTTGGCATTCTTTAAAAGTCATCTTTAAAGGTGAGGCAAGTAAAAACATTGTTAATTATTTGTGATTCCCTTTTCCAAAATGTATATATGCATCATCCAGTTGGTTGATATTGTTGTGATTTGGGTCATTAACTTTTGGCCGACTTGTCCAGATAGATATATGTATGATCCAAAAAAGATAATCCCTACTGGAGTCTAGGATATAATTAATTTAACCATCTGCATAGCAATAATAATAATAATTAATTTAATCATCTATCTATTTACTTAAAACTAGTAATATACAGCTACAATGCACTTGTTAATTTTAAAAAATAAAGTAAAAACTGTGATTTACAAGTGAAAAGCATGTCTTAATAAATATAATTTTTTTAAAGTATATATGTTTTTTAAAATAATATAACATAGCACGTGTTAGTAATATGTATACAAAGGGTACATAAAGGGAGAGGTGGACGTGACGTGTGAAGCACGTGTTAAAAAAAATAAGGTAAAAACTCTTATGTCAACGTGCGGTGTACGTGTTAATTAAAAATTTTAAAGTAAAAAATATATATGCTTTACGTGCGTTGCATGTGTTGATAAAAAAATTTAAGTAAAAAATAAAAGAATTGGAGTTGCACGTACAATGCACGTGTCAATTAAAAAAACTTAGGTAAAAAATTGGAGAGTTGGAGTTGCACATGCATTGCACGGGTTTGTTTGTTGACAAATTACAACTCCAACTCTCCCATATAATATAGACTAGTATTTTTCACGTGCGATGCACGTTTTAATAAGAGTTGGAGAATTTTCACGTGCGATATACATGTTAAGAAATAGTTTTGGAGTTGGACGTGCATTGCACGTAATTGAGAAAAATATTTTGAAGAAAAAGCTATGATTTGTACGTGCAATGCACATGTTCATAAGTAGAATTGGAGTTGAACGTGCAACACGTGTTTGTTTGGTGTTAAAAAATATTGAAAAATTATTTTGCACGTCCGTTGAACGTTTGAATAGGTGAAATTTTGTTTGTTTGTTTATTTTTATTGTAATTAATGGAAGAATTGGAGTTGCACTTGTACACATGGGTTTGTATGTTGACAAATTACAACTTCAACTCTCCCTTTATATATAGAGAGAGATAGATATAGATGGATTTTCATGTGGTACTATTACTCTGGACCACAACCTCGACAGCTATTCGTTTCATCTCTCATGAAACTGTTTCCAAATTATACCAAACTTGGAGTGCTTCAGAATGGCCCGAAGGTAACAATATAAGGTATAAAAAGCCAGGGGAAGAAAAAAAAATCAAGATGATTAATAGAGGAAGGATACCCACAAATCTTTGAGGTATATGTGCAAATCTTATTCAAACAGTAATGTAGTAATGTAGTCCATTCTGATGCATATGTACAAGTTTAATCATCCGCTTGTTCTTATATGTTACTGCTTAGCTGCTTAAATAGGAAATCCTCCAAAACTGGATTGATTTGTTTCCGTCAATTGTGATGAACATACACAGAAGGAGCCTTTTGATTTAGTTTCGAAAATATTCGTTCCGAAATCACAACCAGCAACCACAAGAACGAAGGTAAAGGATTTATCCTTTATATTTCTTCTTTCTTACTCTCCCTTTCACTATCTTTGTTTCCTTGCTCATCCCAATTACACACACAATCAAGAAACAGATTACTAATAAATACAACCGTTCTCATCCTCTTCCCTTTGGCATTGTTTCCATTTCTCATTCTCCCGAACGCAAACATTTCTCTCCCTCATCCTATCCTTGCCGGGGGGGGGGGGTAGATGGTTAAAAGAAAGTAGTTTCAACATTTAATATACAACCTGTGAGAAAACACGACACAAAACTGAAAGTTGAATTTTCTTTCCAATGTACAACGAAAGGTCTTCCAGCTGCAGTTCAAAAGTTATCATAATAGAAGAAACTGTAATTTTCAAGTTCAACTATATTTATGCTTTTCAAGTGGATAAAGGAACCATCCATCTTTCTTGCAAAAGCATTATTATCTCAGGCAGCTGAAATGTCACCTGGGCTGATAATTTCAGAGGCGAAATGAAAGAACTGTGTCCGACGATTCATCACAGCATATAAATAGCCTTTTTTTAATATATAATAACAAGATATAAAAGCTATTATAACAATTTCATGTTAAGTAGCCGAGCACCAGGTACCAACTTACGCACCAACACCAATTGGTGCAGTTGCCTTAGAAAGCCATTCCATCTCCTGTTCATTTAAGTGTGACGCAAGAATTTGGTGACAGGTCGAATGGTAGGAGTCCACCCATTCAATCTCCTCTGGCGTCATCAACTTCAGATCCATCAACTTCTTCTGATAAGGTGCCTGTAGAGAAGACAAGCATCAGTAATCTACATACATACAGTTATCTTAAATCTTGCAGAAAAGGAAAATGAGAACTATAATCTAAACAAGTTTTAGTTATTTACAAATATTCAGATATTCTGCTGGAGAAGAGTAGAGAGGAAAAGATGAATTTAGAACGCGATATTTTGATCTGTTATAAGTTCTCCATAACAAAACCAATCACATTGCCAGAAAAGAAAAGAAAAACTAATTCAGGAGGGGGCCATGTGTAGATCTTTCCATGAAATTGGAATGGAACCTCAGTTATGATAGTAAGACCACCAGTCACACAATGAATCGGACATTCTTTTAAAATGCATAATTTTTTGTGATAATAAAAATCAAAATAATAACAATAAAATAAAGTGCATAAATAGACACGAAAATTTATTCATAGAAAACAAATCAAAAGGTTATGAACTATCCTAAAATGTATGCTAGTAAAGTATGGATAAAATGCAAAAAAACTACTCTCGGCTTGTTTTTGTAATTCGAAGTTTTAACTACTCCAAAATGTCTTTTTTCCATAGTAGTCTGGAATGGAAGCAATGCTCCAGAAAAGAATATTTGTTGAATTCTAAAAAAAGGAAGATTTGTTCACTTTGTAACTAGTGGCCAGCGTGGCCGCAAAAGCCTTTTCCGAAGTGCGTGGAGCCCAGGGCGAAGGAGTTATTCTTTGACTGCAAACCTCCTGGAGATGCAAAATGCAAGGATTTGCAGAGAACCAATTGCCATGGAAAAGCAAGAGAACCTTTCCCCAAGTACTTCTAGAGAATCAATTCGCCGGCGAGTTGAACCTGTTTCGCCATAGAGCAACTGCAATGTCCAGATCAGATTTATCTATTCACCAGCCATTGCATTCAGGACGCTCCGCTTCATTCCAGCTAGGCACTCTTTTCTTTCACGGTTGGACCTGAGAGGTTGACCAGCTAACAGTCAAAGGAGCTGGAGGTGCCAGAGATACATTGGTAACGTCGAATTTTCTTATCGTACAAGAAAACTCCAGTGTGTGATAGCTGGAAAACAGAGCGCAGTGCCTCTGCTGAAAACATAGCATGCATTAAGCTGCCTACAGCACCACGGGAATGGTGGGGTGGTTATGCACAAGGTCTGCTCAATGAGATCATGCACATAATTGATGTTGTAGGTTTTCCACCGAAGTCCCATTTCTACTCAACTGAAAAACAAGTCCCATTTCTACTCAACTGAAAAACGGATGTGCACTAGCTTCTCATAAATATTATATTTTTCTTACTCCAAAATTGAAAAGCTTCAGTAGCCCCCAGTGGTGGATGACTTCCAGCAGAAAAAAGTAACTTCTGAAAGAAAGCCAAGTGAAACAGGTTATCGACTCTCGCCCTCAATGAACTAAATGGAGGATTGACTATCTTTGTCTTCTTTGGAGGATCCCTCATGTTCCTATTTAAGTCTTATTTGTTTCATAAGTTGTTTCTTCTCTTCTTCCCTATGAGTATGGAAGGTCATGAATCCCAATGTGCTCAAGTGAGATCGCGTTAATGCACCTAGGCTTTTGATCTCGTGCACTCGACTGTGCTTGTTGATAAGTACAACTTCGTAATTCTATGTTAGTCTATCTATTGATGTTTAGTTTCTACAATTTCTATACTATAGGTAGCAAATTACCTAGGATTTTTCAATATAAAATGTCTTGTTGGTTCGAAGGATGGAAACGGCCTGTTTGAGCTCTCATTTCTTCTCTATCGTCTTGGTCATCTCCGTGTCTGGTTTCTCCTCTTGCTTTTCTCCCCGAAATCCCAATTGGTGTAAGGCCATCGACTTCTAGGAAAAAAGGAGGAAAATCGGACAGAATTTCGGCCGTTCTACTCACGGCCGTTCTACTCAAAGTTTTAAAAACTCGGGATCGGAATTTTCCAAATATTTCGATTGGGGTCAGTATCGTTAGGATTGGTAATATCGAATCAGTGTATCGGGTTTTGTGTATCAGGTTTTTTTTAAATTAAAAAAATAATGTTTTCAATAATTAAATTATTTTAAAAACAAAAAAAATAATAATGAATTGATGAATTTAAATAATTTCATTTACAAATTTAATATTTTCAAAGACTTTGAACATTTTAATTAATTCAGAGAAAATGAGAAAATAAAATGAAAGCTAAATAGGATAATATGTTCGTTACACAATTACATCTTTCATTACTTGAATAAGAGGATCTGCATGAATTGAAAATTAAAATACTGAAATTTTTTAATCATAGGACTGGTGATTTCAGGTTGGCATAGTGTCACGCCCCGCTTCCAAAATATATAAGTACGGCCACGCAACTAAGACCCAGCGAATGATACAAATATTCCATCTCATATCATTCACAAGTTGTACAGTTAACTCAACAGTATAATATACATTCGTACAAGCACTAAGATAATCACATGAACAAGAAATAGTATAAATAAACACCATACAATAACCAACTTATATATACAAATAGAGAGGGGTAGTAGGAGGAGGTGGAGGCAGTAGAGTAGAAGTGGAGTTTGCTGTGGAGTGAGAAGAAAGGGTTAGGGTAAGAGTATAGTAAATGTTGGGAGTAGGCAGTAGGAGTAGCGGGTGGAAAATTAATGTCGAAGATATAGTTAGGGGTTGGGGGTCGGGTCAGATGGAGATAAATTAGGGGTTAGGATTAGGATTAGGGGATTTAATTATGATCAAGGATATAGTTAGGATTAATTAGAGTTAGGGTTTGAATTTAAACTCAAGAAAAATCACAAAAATTTATAATGGATCCTGAAAATATTTGGGCTCCAACAAGTGTCCCGATAATGAGTCCAAAAGGAGAGAAAAAAATTGATTGATAATAGAAATTCAAGAATTCACGTAATAAAATACATAAATACAGAACAAGGAGTTACAGATGGGGCTGGTCCATCCGATCCAATTGCTAACTCGGCCAATCCCCGAGTTAACTCGCCAATCCGAGATTTAAGGGTTGTACTGGAGCGACCCTTTGTAAATCGATCTCGATCGGCCAGATCAAATCAGGATCGGCTGATCTTTAAAACCATGGTTTTACTTCCTTTAAGTAGGCAAAAGCAAGGCTTTTTGTTCTTCTGTGTATTAGACTGAATTTCTCCTTCTCCGCCCCACTAGTAGTGAAAGAAAGCAGAGATTAAGTCAGCTAGGCATCAGTTTGAGTAAGAGATCGAGACCACAAGTAGAGATGGAGGAAAAGGTTGCACTAGGAAAGTGAGGGCTCAACGTGTGTAAGCGTGATCTCACCCTCGTGTGGAAAACCGCTATTCAATTTCAACTTTGTGCACCCTAGCCTGAGAATCGGAACAACCGAAACATGGATTCTTTCTTAACGACTAAGATCCTTCCTTTTTAATGTAGCAAGGACTTGAAGAGGAGTTGCTGCCTAGATTCCACGTCTTCTAGAACAGGGAAAGCATTTGAACAAAAGGATTATTTGTATTCCATGCTACTCGACCCAGCTTTCCTTTTTCCACACACAAAAAAAGTTATGGACTCGAGGCATTGAAGTGCGCTTAAATGCAAAGAAGTACCCTCAGTTTATTTTTGACCGACACAAGGCATTATAGTGTGGTTAAAATGCAAAAAATGCCTCAGTTTATTTTTTAATTTTTATTTTTTAATTATCCTATAGTTTTCTTCTTCCATCAAATTTTGACGGAAAAGGGGAGCCTTAGGGTCGTGTTTGGTAACTTTAGGATAGTTAAGATTATAAAAACAAACTGAGGGCAGTTCTTTGCTTTTTTATGGAACTTTATGGTAGCTTTGCAGTTTAGCCTTGAAGTATCCATAGAATCTTAAGAAGGTTGTTCAGCTAGATCAGATTTCTAAGTGAGACATCTGAAGGTAAGGCTTAAGGATCATAACTGATGTCATATAGAATATGTAAAATAATGACAATGAAAAATAATTGGCCTCCTCAAGATGTAACAGCAAGAAGAGGTGACTGATCCATTTCCATTTCAAGGGGACCAAGAGCACAGGAATCAGTGTATCACAACCCTGACATTTATATACTTGTAAATGGAAATGAAAGTTTAACAAACATAGATAAAGAACTCCTCAAAATTCCCCTGATTAATGTGTTATCCGACAATCTATCAAAGCATTATAATACTTAGAAATACATTTTTTTAAATTAAAGATATGACAAGATTGAAGTAACATGATAGTTTACTTTTGAGTTCAAAAAAGGAAACAGCAGAAGTTTACAAACTTACCCATGTAATGTGTTCAAAAGTTAAATAGCCTTTATCGCCAAAATTAAATTTTGTATTGGCCTCTTTCACAATAAGAACATTCTCCAATCTTATACCGAAGTTCCCATCTTCATAGTAACCAGGTTCTGAAATTTTAAAAAAAAAACAAATATCAGCACAAGTATTATCTGTCAAAAAGAAACCTACCATCCAAGAATATATAGATAATATAATGGTAAAGAAAATATCAGAATATACATTAGAAGAATATAATCTGCAATCCACTATTCCAACTTCCACAGAGAGAAATTTTACAAGTTTACTTTGAAGAAATAAAATCAAATAATGAAAGCAAATAAAAGCATGACTAAATTACTAAACGGGTACCTCAATGCAAACATATGCAAGAGAGACTATCCAAAATGATGCAACAATGAAAGAAAAAAAAAACAATCCTTTAACTCAAATCTTTGGAATTTGAAACATGAGCCCTTGTCTTCCCCTCAACTTTGTCAGGAATCAGCCCTATGTCAAACTAAAAGATAGCACATCCTTCTTTACCACTTAATCTAATTCTATGAGGCCTCCCTACAGTATTTCTATTAGAATTCTTTTCACAAGGGGTGTTTGAACCAATGTATTAAAAAACGCGCTACGCTAAGCGCTATAGCGCGCTATGAAGCTTAACCCTCACCATTGCGCTACATAGCGCACACGCATAGCGCACAGCTCGCATAGCGGTGCGCTATACGTGCATAGCGCACGCTATAGCGCAACGCTATGTAGCGTTAGCACTACGTGCGCTACTCGTTTTTTTTCCTTTTCTTTCACAGCCCGTGGCCTTTTCCCCCTCCCAACTTATTAGGGTTTTAAAAATCAAAACCAAATCCATTGACGACTGGAGCAGCGATCGACTACTGGAGCAGCGAGCGACTCCGGCGACTAGACCGGCGTAGGCGACGGGTCCGGCGACTTTCGAACAGGTATTCATCTTCTTTTAATTTTTTTTTCCTCTCATTTGTATTCTTTTATTTTATTTCTTTGATTTCGGTTTTCTTCTTCTTCTCCTGATTTTGTTGATTTTGCTGATTTGGGTTTTGATTTTGTTTTTTGCTGATTTCAGTTTGATTTTTTTTTTGGCTGATTTGGGTTTACTGATTTTTTTACCTTCTTTCTTCTTATCTGCATATTTTACCCTCATTAAGAGTAAAACTATAGCTGGTTACCAGTTGGAGTTTTAGAAGAACAGGTTAATGATCTTCATTGTCAATACTACAGTTTATGAATTCGTTGTTAAATAATGGCATGTCGAGAACATGGGAACTGGGAAGTGTAGTTAATACTATTCAAGGAATGTCACAATTAAATTTATGAATATGGTCAATAATTTCCTTATCTATGTAAATTTAAAGTTAGTAGCTCTTGAAACAATGTAGGCTAGCTAATAATGCAGCAAATCTGAATACAGATACTGTTTCTTATTTTCAGTGGAAGACTCTGTTCATGTTACTAATTGCATGTAGAAGCTGCATCATCAAAGTTTTCAATAGTTTGTACTAATTTTCTACTAATTATAAGTTCAAAAGTGGTGATATTCACTGAATTGCACTGAAAAAATTGCACTGAAGTGCACTGAATTGCACTGAATTGCACTTTACAATTCACTGAATTGCACTGAATTGTAAAATTATTTGCAATCATTAAGAGTAAACTATGGCTAAGATATTCCGGAGGATGCAAATATAATTCTAGAGGAGGATGATCTAGAAATAGAGTGATCGTATATTTGAATTTTGCACTTTTCTATTTGAATTTGTAGTTTTCACTTGACTGTGTTTGTTTTATTGTTCTTTAAACTTTGTGTGCATTTCTATGTGAGTTGAATATGAATTATAAAGTATAAACTATGAAGTTCTCAAGTCTCAACTTCTCATTTTTGGTGAAATATTCATTATTTGTCATTATTTAGCTTCAAATTTTTTTCCCCTATGTTCTATTGAATTATTTAGAATTTATTATTATTTTTATATATTTATTTATTATTTTTTAAATTAAAAAATCAACCTTTTTCATAGCTTACGCTATTGCGTTACGCTATTTTGCGCTATACGCTAACGGAACCTACCGCTACGCTATACGCTATCGCTATTTACAACATTGGTTTGAACTTCATATCCATGTTAGTGGAGCAAAGGCAATCAAAGATACATAGTGAGAGACAAGTGGTAAATGCTGTAGCTGAAGCTATATAAAAGAACAGAATCCTGAGATTGTAAAATGAGAAATCAGTAAGAAAGAGCCAAGTAGAAAATTAATGACAGAGAAATGACTCGAAAGAATGGCTTTGGAAGGAGGATTAAAGCAATAATCACTTTCTTTGGGAGGTAATCAAGGTTCAAAACAACGGAAACAGGATCGAAATGGTCGGGCACCGTCGGATTTTTTTCTGTTTAAATAGGACTTAAACGGAAAAAAACGGTTTTCTATTATTTAAAATTAAAAAATTAAAAATATAAAATGCTAAAAATATTTCAAATGTCAAATATTAAATATTTCATTATGTGAGAGTGAGAATGACAAATCATATGCACAAATATTGTACTTGATAGTTTATAAGTTTATTCGAAAAATTGAGTAAATATGCAAAGTGCACCAAAACTTTTGGTAACATTTGGCTAATTGACTGTGGTGATGCTTGAGCAAGTTCTTTCTTCGCTCAATTTTGGATAGCCTCAATCAAAAAGGGAAAGTAAAAAACAGTTACTAAACAATGCATTTTAACCCGTTTGGACCCGTTTAGGTCCGCTTCAACCTGCTTCGGCCCTATTTTGTGCCCCTTTTTGCACATTTTGATGACAAGGTATTTAATGTCCGTTTAGGCCTTAAACAAAACGTTCTACATATTTTAAGCTTAAACGAAGCATTTAAACACATTTTCCCCCATTTTTTAGAATCTTGGGAGGTAATTACGTTTATGAGGTAATTCATTTATTAAATGGTTGGAATGCAGTAAGTACTTTTTTTATAACAAAGCTATAGCCACACATGTACACCGCACGCACACATAATAATCTCATAAGAAAAGAATGATGCAAGTGGGGATTGAACTCCCCGACCTCTTGCTCACTAGCTAAGCGGCTTACCACTAGCTGAGCTTGGTAGTGCAAGTTTGTAACCCAAATTGGGAGTAGCATTGTCACTTTCACCCGATACCCGAAACCGACCCGAACCCGATATTGAGCCCGACCCGACCCTGTCTTTTACAGGTCGGGTCTAGGCCCAAAAATAGGACCCGATTCAATATATGGGCCAGGTCCAGGTCCCATCAAACCGGACCAGACCCGGACTCGCTGATATACCTCTTCTTCTTTTCCTCTTTTACATACTTCACTCCCTCCTCACCTCATCTATTTCCCAAAAATATATTTTCTCACCTAAATTTATCTTGTTATCAACTTTGAAATTTCTCATTTTTGGAACAATAGATTCTTGAAATGGTTCTAAGGAATCTGAACCAGGTGAAGGAGAGCTTCAAATCGGGCGGCGGCGGCGGCGGGTGTGGGTCGTCAGGTATGGCGCCGAGGCCGATGGAGTGGCTTCACGATTCAAAACTGCCGCCGTTTTTTATGAAGACGAACGAGGTGGTGGACGATCCAGGTATGGATTGGATCGTGCCGTGGAGCCGGATGCAAAATAGTTTCGTGGTGTGTGATCTGTACACATTTTCGATGAGTGTATTGCCTGAGTATTTCAAGCATAATAATTTCTCCAGTTTTGTCCAGTTTTGTCCGGCAGCTCAATACCTATGTTAGTATTTTCCTCTCGGATTTATTTATTTATGAAAGCTCTGTTTGTGTAGTTTAGCAACTTGATTGATTTGTTTAATTTTACAATTTTGGGGGGAAATTGAGAAGGTTTCGGGAAATATCCTTTATTTTCCAACAAAAAAAGGGAAATATTTTTGTGGGTCTGTTACCCGTCGGGTCCGAAAATTTTGGATGGCCACGGATCCTATAATATAGGGTAG
This sequence comes from Hemerocallis citrina, assembly GCA_017893485.1. Classification (NCBI taxonomy): domain Eukaryota; kingdom Viridiplantae; phylum Streptophyta; class Magnoliopsida; order Asparagales; family Asphodelaceae; genus Hemerocallis; species Hemerocallis citrina. Next base: position 304,324,880 of record CM030360.1, read on the forward strand.
GGTCTGGGTCCAAATATAGGACCCATAGGGATCCGGGTTTGGGTCCAAATATAGGACCCAAGGGATCCGGGTCTGGGTCCGAATAGTGCAGGACCCGACCCGATACCTATACTAATTGGGAGCATTAAAGATGTGCTCAATGGTTTCAAGCAGAGCACATGATATGTGTGCTTAGCAATTTACAACAACCAAATGAATGAGGTAATTACCTAAGAAAATTGAATGAGGTAATTATCAACACAAGGTATCAACAGGATATCCACCTACGCAGAATTTTGACAAGATACCGATTAAAATTAGAATTATTTGTTTCCTTAATGCTAAATGACAAAGCGTGCTTGTTCTGATATCATACGCTACAAGAAAACAAACAAATGCACCCAAAGTTGTCACAGTAAAATCCAATTAAGTGTTTAGATCATACTAACCATCAGTAACAGTCATGGATGATTGCAGTGGTACGTTCCGAGCATGTGGCTTGAAACTAATTAAATGGGGTCCTGTCCACAAATATCTCAAGGTCACTGTGTCAGCCAGGATCACAACAGAGTTTTACGCAGGCATAAATAAAAATGTATTTGCAGACCTTCATGAACATTCAAGTAAGATCCAATCCCATGACCAGTACCATGCCTGTAATCAAGACCATCCTTCCACAGTGGGATGCGAGCAAGAATATCAAGAGAATGTCCTGTAAATAAGGAGTTGACAAAGTCAACCTAGCTGAAAATTGTAATGCTAAGCTCACCACTTCCACATTAGTCTTACCAGTAGTCCCATTAGGAAATCTGGCAGTATCCAGAGCTATATGGCCTTTGAGGACCTATTTCAGAAAGAAAAAAAAAGCAACGTCAGAAACTTCAGCATCAGTTACACTACCATGTTAATGCATACCCATTTCCTCTACAAACATAAATTCGCTGGTATGGAACATCTCTGGTTTGGTGATGCGAAAATACCTTTGGGAACATGAAAACATAATAAGTTCGTTAAATTATTAATTTGGTACCAAGGTGAAGTAATTTGGTTCTTTAACGACTTTAGTGGGACTAAAGCATGAAGAAGCACCAACTATACTTTTAAAGATAAAAATAATATAATATAATGTATATCATTAAAATGCAATAATTGGGATTTGGAGGTTAGGGGCACAAAGAGGACTAGGGATACACTGAAACGGGCATTGATAGAAGTTATCAATAGGAATTTGGAATGTATTAATTTAACAAAGGAGGTGACCCACAAAAGAGTTGAATGGTCGAGAAGGATTCATGTTGCCGACACTAAAATTTGGCATTCAGGCTTTTGTTGTTGTAGCATTGAAATATTTATATATATAAAAAAAATAGTACGAAAAAACATATATTTTGGGGGAAATGTGATAGTGGAAATTGTTTTTAGTGATTCATTTCCACACCATACATTACAGCTAGTAACATCTATCTTCACTGTTTTCGCATTGTGGCAATCAATAGTAAATATAATAATAACCTACATAATGCATTTAATGCGCTTGCAATATATGCTCAGACTCATTATGTTACTAGAAGCTGCTATGGATCTGTTTCAACCACCTTTTACACCCTTTTCACAAAAAAAGGATAACCGCTTAAACTAGGGGGTTTTCCAGCGGAGCAACTCAAGGCCGAAATTGCTAAGCTTGGGTTCTTGCGGCTTTGCACATTAGTCAGCTCTCATGCAACCATGTATGGCAAAGGCGTAAACGAGCATCAAACAAGCAGATGTTAAGTACCAACATAATTCAAAATCTCAGTTTCTACTGCAACAAATCAAGTGTAGCCAAATCTATCCCATAACTGCTTGACGTATAGTTTGGTCAGTAGGGTCATATAAAATTAGCTAGCTGCTCACTCGTGAGCATTTTATTTCCTCTTCTAACAATTTGGCCCTAGTAAAGACTACCGAAGAGAGAAAAAACTTATAGTATGTGAAATATGGCTACATGTTTAACTTATTTCTCCAAAATTTGACTAATTATCACAAACAAAAAATAGTTGCAGATTTGCATAAATGAAAAGCTCAAATTAATGCACTAATGCATGCACACACAGGCTTTGAAATAAATAGAGCACGTCTATTTGAATGCTTTTGTCTCCTCATTTTGAATGATTTCATGCATTACTGCTATTTTTTCTTGCTTCCTTTCTCTAGAGCAATTTTGTTTACTCATTAGTTATAACACTTTAAATGCACTTCACTGTAGAATAAACAAGATTAATCAATGTTAGTGACAACTGAAGAGAGAAAACCTACAGCAGTGTAGCATGCTTTCTCATGCGCCGAAGGTTTTCCAAAATGAACCGTCCTTGTTATATCAGTTGTCCCATCTTGATACTTTCAGAAACAACAACAACAAAACAAGGTTAGCGTGGAATAGGGAAGAAATTAATTTCAAACAAAGAAATATATTATCATAACAAATGTTTACCAACCTGAGCCCCAGAATCAAACAGGTAAATGCGGTCAGCATCAAGTTCAGCACATGTTTTTGGATCTGGTGAGTAATGAATAACTGCTGCATTTGGACCGACTGAAGAGATGGTTGGGAAACTCAGTCCTTTAAAATTCTGTAATCAGACCACAAAATTTGCGATGTAAAACCAACAGAATAACGATAGGAATGACATATTGCATGGAAAATATATTCTCAACCAAACCAACAGTCTTTAGTAATCTAGTACAGGCAAGTCCAAAAGCCATGTCATATTTGCAAGAGGGTTATATATTGAACACAGCAAATAAATATGGTGATTATCAAATGTCTCCTTACCTAATTCGAAGAATAGTTACTGCATAAGGCCAGATACTATCCAGAAAGTGAATCCAAGTTTTCTAAACTATATATGCTTATATAAAGGAAATATATAAAAAAAACATTATTTAATACCAAAACCTAAGTTACTTAACAAATGAATAAATGAGTGAGTGTTTATCTCAAGAGAAGAAAAACTATGTGAAAGAACAATATGGAACACGAAGAAAGCAGTCAGAGAGAGAGAGAGCAATTTAAAGATAACATACATAATCTGGAGTACATTGACTGGATACTGAAGCATTGCATTTTGAAAACTCAATAGAAAGAAAGCACAATCAATCCACTATTACTGCTTCAATCAGTAATAAATTTACTTATCAGAGAGAACGCCAAATGCTTCTTTGTAAATGAATTGATATGCTGTAGAAGTTCTAACTTTTATGTTTTAGTTTTCGTTATATCTTTGAAAGCATGATGGACATTTATTTGGTGGTATAATCTTAAAATAATGTAGACCGGTATGCTATTTTTAACTAAGTGGATTAGAGTAGATATTTATATACTTGATTGTAATATTCTACTAATGTTGGAAATCCTCCATATCAATTCCCCATAACTCAATGTGTTACTAAGGATACACAAATAAGGTGACACGATGGGGGGGAAAATCAGTAAATGCAGCTTTGCATCATTGCAAGGATCATGCAGAAGAAAGCACAGAAATATGTGAGGAAACTCTTAACTGCAGGATTTAAGGAATAGAAAGCCCAATCTCAGTTCTTGGGTAATAAAAATCTTTACTCAAACCCAATTAAATAACTCAATGTAACAACTGTAATAAGAGTGTAATAGAAATGAGGATAAAAATGAAGATGGAGGTGGGTGAGTGGGGGGAAAAAGGCAAGACAAGAAATGAATGCACCTGTAAGAAATCTGTGACAGCTTCAGACAGAAACAAATTATCGAGGATAACATATGATAGAGCTAGTTGAGATGGTTTTGACAGACCAGTTAATGTGCTGGGTAGGAAGATTGATAAGATTGTAATTTGAGCAAAAAGGATAATGGGTAGTCATAGAGGAGTTAATTGAATTAGTTAGGAAGGACATGTTATTTTACAAACGAGGTGGGGTGGGCCTTCACAAAGTTGAACAAAGAAAAGGAATCGTGTGAACAAGTTGAAATGATCGATGAAGAAGTTTTGTTATAGTTGTAGTAAACTGAAAAATGAAGATGGAGGTGGGTGAGTGGGGGGAAAAAGGCAAGACAAGAAATGAATGCACCTGTAAGAAATCTGTGACAGCTTCAGACAAACAAATTATCGAGGATAACATATGATAGAGCTAGTTGAGATGGTTTTGACAGACCAGTTAATGTGCTGGGTAGGAAGATTGATAAGATTGTAATTTGAGCAAAAAGGATAATGGGTAGTCATAGAGGAGTTAATTGAATTAGTTAGGAAGGACATGTTATTTTTACAAACGAGGTGGGGTGGGCCTTCACAAAGTTGAACAAAGAAAAGGAATCGTGTGAACAAGTTGAAATGATCGATGAAGAAGTGTTGTTATAGTTGAGTAAACTGAAAAAGAACAAGAATGAGTGAATGAACTACAAATTGTAATCTTGAACTCCTACCACTATAATACCGCACTTTTAATACAATGATGGCTAGAAATGAAGAACAGGAACAATAGAGCAGTAGATATATCATACCACGAGATTTTTTATTTGATAATAAATTGCTAATCACTAAAATCTCAGGATACGAAAAGGTAAATATTGGTGACCTTATTAAAGTAGGACTACACCATAATTCCAACTAATACTACTCTCATGCTATAAAGAAGGTTCAAAGGTAGAGTTAAAGCAATAATCAAATAGTCTGTTCTTGATCTGGAAGCATCATAATCAAACAATGTTTACTTTTGCCAACGAAAATTTCAAAAAAATATCCCATTTTTGCACTAGCGGCCAGCAGTAACGGAACACTGAAACAGAAGTTCAAGAATGTCATCTATTTTCTATACATTCAACTTTACAGGAACAGAAGTCTGTTCTTCCTTCCCTTCAACCAACCATAAAGGACAGCATAAGTCCCAACAAACAGTTCTGAAGTAATCTCATTTTAATTTTCAGCTACAATTTTTTTTCTTTTTAAAATCTCAACAACCGTACAAACATTATTCAATTGCATGCAGGGTCATTGAACCTAATTTCCATTTATCACAACCTTATTATATCCCCAACGCATCTCGTATATATACAGGAGACAAACAAGTGAACAACAATTCTTGACCCAAACTTGAATCTACAAGTTGTTGAGTTTGCAGGATTGCAAGATGGAGTTCAGACCTGCATTAAAAAGCCCTGATTCCCATATTCTACTGACTCTTTACATTATGGTAATCTTCACACAAAGAGAAAGGTTAAGATTACAGGTAACACGACAAATTTAGGAACAACTTAAAAGGATGGTATAAGTACAGGAAGTATGGTCATGCATCTGTAATTGTGAATGCCTTCTGAAGTTTTAGCTATAACATCAATTGAATCAGATGACTCAATGCCACAGGAGAAAGAAATTGACATTATATATCTTCTGTGATTGTTTAATTAGTTTTTTGAATACACACCCACTCTCACCCTATATTCATATATCAATGAAAGAAAAATGGTGCATGCGGGACTCGATCCTAATCTCTTGCTCACCAGCAAAGAGGCTCACCACTAGATAGTGTAACACTGGTTGATAAGTTTTTTCTGAATTATTACTTAAACAGTTGTCAGAACAATCTGGAAATACCAGGTACAACTCACTGCTAATTGATGATTATAGTTTTGAATGAAAAAAGTAAAGAAGTCATACCTCTTGCTTAGCACGGAAACCCTCTAGTTTATCACTCACAGATAGCTCTGTTAATTTCCGTGTTTCTCTGTCAGAAATTTCAGCAACGAATTAAAAATAATAGAAAGATGAGAACATTAAATCAGATACCGTTTCGGGTTAATTACAGTACACTACCATGAAGTTTTCCTAATTTTTAGTTTATTGCCAAAAAAAATATTTATACTCATATCTACCATTTTCAAGCCTTGTTTACATTGCTTTTTCATATATGTTTTCCAGCATTTTAGGGGAGAAGGTAGTGACAGAATGCTATCACTATCCAAAAAGAAAAGAATGTTATGGTCATTAACTAGAGCTGATATCAGGTCATATCAGGTCGGGTCCTCCACCACCCGGACCCGGTACCTCACGGGTCCAAAATTGGACCTAGACCTGGACTTGCAAGAACCGGGTCCGAGTCCTAGCTAAAAAAAATTACCCGTTAGGTCCGGTAGTGAGGAATAAATATTTGCACTTAAGTATTTTTTTACCCGATACCCTACACTTCCAACAATTTTTGCACTTAAGTACATGAATAAATATTATAATTACACATCTATTCTTCAACAATTACTTTTATATGTATATCCTTATAACCCTATTATTCAAATCTATATTTTTGGGGTATTTTTTTACGGATCCGGATCCAGGTCTGTTTTGAGCAGACCCGGACCTGACCCTGGACCTGAAAGTGCATCGGATCTTATTTTAGGACCCGGACCCGTATAAATCGGGTAGGTTCCGGTCCAATGCCGGGTCCAGGTCGGGTTCGGGCATCGGGTAAATGTGACAGTGCTATCATTAACTTTGTGCAGGACTTTCGTGCAACTTTTTCAATTGTACTTGCAGATCTTCCTTTCTTGTGGCATGCTATTATTAGAAGAGCCAAAGGAGGAGGTTGGAGAGTGCCAGGGAAGAATGTGAGTTTGGCAGGAAGAAGAAAGCAACTAAGGTTAAAGGGGGGGGTAAATGAAGTAGATAGAAGATGATAACTAGAGAATATTTTTTCCTATTTAGTTTAGAATTAGGGGTATAATTGCCCATGATAAATTCTCGTTTTCAGCTAATAATACCTAACGGTTTTTTTAACTCCAAACTGAAGGAAGGTATTAGAAAGCAAGTTCCAAAAAACATAAGGTGTTCATAAGCTAAAAAAATTATAAGGTATATAACTGATGATTTACCCATTTGTTTTTAGGATGTCAACTGCCCGTGGGGCAGTGGTACTCAGCAGCTCAGCTAGTACTTAAAAGAGTAGAACAACAGAAATTTTGTCCCATGGATTCCCACGAAATAATGTTTTAAAAAAAATTAGTATGTAATCAATACTTGGGTCAGATGATGACCAGGTTATCCTAGGTTTACAATAAGACTCAATTAGCCACAATAGCTAACACCTAAAATTCATGTCTTAAAGGAACAATAAACAGGTTTTGGCAGCTCCAATGATGGCCAAGAAACTTACCTACTAATCCAGAATACTTAAGCTACGAAATCAATTGGGCGTATAAGTATAAGATTATTGTTGTATTATGTTGTATGGAGGAAGAGAGAGAGAGCATAGGAACAGTCCTTTTGTGTGTACGGAAAATGAGTACAAAACAGCAATTAAAAAAACGATAAACTTACGAATATTTCCTCTTGTGTGTTCCTTCAGGCTCACCAAAATAACCAGGAGCTCCATAAATATCTTGCATCTAGAAAAAAAGGGAAGAGAAATCAAGTTAAAAGACCTATCAAAAGAGTTTATATTGTTATTATTATTGGAGTCATCAAAAGAGTCACAAGTATAAGATTTTACTTAATTCAAGGTGTGCAAAATGCTCTAAAGAGCAAAATCAGATAGCAAATCCAAATAGGAATTCATACTCAAAATAATGACTATTCCCTTTATGGCTTTATATAATTGAGATAACACAGTTCACTCTTCCTTGAATATCCTATGTGAAAACCACCAAGATTGCATCACAACTTAATTTAGGGGGTGTTTGGTAGTTTGCAAGTGCATACTGCAATTGCTACTGCTATTGCAAGCAAAAATTAAAGATTTTCCTCCAGAATTACCAAAACATCCTCTACTTTCAACATAACCTCTGAATTATAGATTACAATGATCATTTCCCTCAAAAATTAACGAGGATATTTCAGTAATTGAGTCAAAGAATTTTAGAGGGAAATTTTAAACTCCCACTTGGAACGGGAATTGCAACTTGCACTTACATGCTGCCGAAGAAGGAGAAACTTTCAAGTGTGGAAGCCATTCTCTTTCAAATCAGCATTATCTATAGTACTATACTACTATATAATATGAGTTTCGGGAATGTTTTCTGAGATTCTGTCTGTCACTTTTTCCCTTGATCATATTTATAAAAACTTTAACTTACATAAATAAAATTACAAAATGGTTAGTTGTCAATTTAACTAAATCTATTAATTTCGGATTACTAGTAATTTACTTGTGTGACGTACTTATAGTACGCATTTACTTTTATCAATTATTTACGTTTTTACTCCAAAGTTCAACTTTAAAACGAAGGTGATTTAAACAATTGTGCAAATTTACAGTTAACAAAGTCTCTTTCAAATTTTTAAGGTCCTTTTCTTTAACTAACTGCCTTCCAGAGTTCTATGCAGGAGTCATTCTACAAAATGGTAAGCAATGCAATGGGAGAAGTTGGTGGCAAATTAGCAATACTCTTTGCCTACCAACAATGACATTGTAAGGCTCTTTTACCCTTCATAAGATTTATTATATACATGGGAAGCCTAGAACGATGCATTAGTGAAATGCGTGTAAAAATGAAAACGTGAAATATACACACACACACACATATATATAGGGATTAATGGAGGTTAGGTGCCACCGTACCTAAGAATCATACACACTCGCCCATATTTGGAAGAATAGAAAGGAATCAATGCCGTTGAAAATGATCTTCATATTATTAAACATCTGGTGATGCAAAATCACTAGATTTGGACTTTGGACATGTTTAGATCATCCATGATGTGGGTCTCATTTGTTTGTAGTCATCTAATGGATGAGCAAAAACATGTGCAAAAAATCTAGCGGATTTGGATCACTATGTTTAATTGTTTAATGATATAAAGATCATTTCAACGGCATTGATCGTATTTTTACCGTTCCAAATATGGGTTAGTATGTATGTTTTTATGTAGGGTACAATTATAAATATGTACACACACATATTGGGGAGTGATCATGTGAGACCCTCTTCCTCGTATTTTGAGGCTCCCAATAATACAAACCCCATATCACTATTTATAACAATTTAACTCTGCATAGTAAACTTGCATCTCACATGTGTATTTACTAGTTAATACCAATTAAGGAGTATGTATAATTTCTTTGTTCAAAATTAAAAATACATGTTAGCTTTGGAATAAATCAAAGTTATCAGCTGCCCATGGCATACAAGTGTCCAGAAAATAGACCATTAGAATAACTATATCAAGGTTCATCCAGGTCAAGCAATCACTTGTACTTTCACATATTTACATCTAGGAGGTCATCCTGCCAAAAGTTGTTTACTCAAAAGGTGAGATGGTCATCGCTAAATATGCTTTCAAAATTGTCATGAAATATGGACAAATACCAAGGGATCATAGATATGGCAAATACCTGACCTGTGAATGAATATTTAACATCCTACCATCAATTATGCTAAATAATAATCAATAATAAACTGCTGATTTTTTATGAAAGCATATCAATGTAAACTCTACTTTAAAAAAAAATTAACAATGTATTATCCTCTATTTTAACTCTCAAAAGGACACTTCCTTATCTGAGAGAACAATGTCAGGGCACCGCTCACACTCAAATAAAAGATAGTTTTCGGTATTGATCCAAAACTTCCAGCTCATATTTGAGGCCACAACCACTCAGGATTCATGTACCAACGCCAAAAAATTGGATAACGGCTTAGTTGGTAGTTTGCATGTTAGATCATGGTCTAGTTGCTTGGCTGTATAACTGCAACACTCAATAAGAATGTCAAATGAAATCATAGCTATATCCGGCTGTATCAAGTAGTTATTCAAAATTCTTGCGGAAATAATACTGGGAAAACAATGTCATTCTAAATGAATTTGAGTGGCCCCAACGTCGATTAACCATTCCCATTATTTGTCAATGGTGAATAATTTATACTTGAAGTAACCCTACTTCATAAAATTGGACCAATTATTCTATTTGATGCAATGTGTAAACATATCAAAGCAAAAAAGAAAACTAATGGTGCTGACTTTTTTGCTTGGCATCTTTTCTTCTGGTAACAGAAACAATGAACTGTGTACATATACTGATATTGTTTCCAAAATCAGATAGATGGAAAGCTGAGTGATAGATTTTGTAGGTAAGTATTGAAGTGTATATGTATTTTATCCTCTTTTACAAAACAATTACTACTCTACCACGTCTCCCATAAGAGTTGAGTGGAATTAATCACAAAAATTTAGATTACTTGATAGATGCAACACGAAAGGATGCCAGACTCATTTTCAGTAATATTATCCCAGTACCTCATTTTCAGTAATATTATCCCAGTACTGCCAGTTCTTTAACCTTATTCTAGAAATAAGCTACACTAAAAGATCTTGAAAGGGGAAATTTTGTATAGGCGTCTAAAGGTGTGGTATCTATGAATGTTGTACATGCACAAATATGTCTGAAATGAAAACATTCAATATTGTTATAGGACATGAGCACTTAAGAATTGAATAGTTGTATTCAAGCATCAGTGAGAAAACAGACTTACCAAATCATGGAATCAAAGAAGTAATATTTACCAGTACAATGAACTATAACATGTTTCAAGCATGTGGCAACTTGACTCACTTGATTATCCAACCACACAAGATATTGCACAACAGCTGCACCATCTCGAATATGCGCATTTCTTAAGCCATCCAACTCAGTAGGATTCTTCGATAAGAAGTCGATAAAAACAAAATTATAAGTATATGAAGTTTTTTCCTAAAAGTACTTCTGAACAAGATAGAAAGGAATCACAAATTACATGAAAAATAAATTAGCAACTTCACAGAAAAATGATGATAAATTGAAAATAGTTCAGAACTTCAAACTACAAAAAGCTTCAATTCCATCAAAGATTGTAATAAGAAATAAAATCCTCTTGATAATTTGAACTTCTCGATTGATTGTTTAAGCATCAATGGATACCTTTTACCTCGAAGGTTTTAAAATATATATACAAACAGATACATAGTAAGATGAGTGCATACATTAAAAAAGGGTGCTACCCATTAATTTACCACAAAAAGAAAAGGGGTTATTCCTTTTAAGAACCTCGTTTGGGCGCCTGAGACTTCCAAGCGCTCAAATGGGTTACCTCAATTAACTTTTGGCTAATGCAACCCACTCTAGAAAAACCTCCCATAAGAGAAGACGAATTGCTTTATATTAACGCTGTATGATATATTGTTTCTATTTGGTGCAAGGTTTTAGAACTCAGTTTCGGTATAGGTATCGGTACCTCCAAGATTGATAAGTTTCAAAGAATTTCGGTAGTTTCAGTAGGTAGGTTTCGTTCAGAGTTTTGGTTTCGGTTTTTATTATGTATTTGTAAATATATACATATAAGAAATAAATAAATGGTAGTTTTATTTTTAAGTTGTTTAAGTATAGGGGTCTAAAAAAAATTAGCAAGTGTTTTACATGAATGGGCAAGGTTTTAAAACTCGGATCGGGATCGGTTAGACCGAGATCAGCGACGGCCGGATCAGCAGGAGTATGAGGTTTTTTGGATCGGGCATTTTAAAATTAAAACAAAATTATCTGATATCTTTCTATAAATAAATTATTTTTAAAAAATGAATAAATAAATTTAAATACTTTTTACAAATTTGATATTTTCAATTACAGACTTAAACATTTTAATTAGTTTCGGAGGGTTAAAAATGTAGAATAAAACTAGAACATTAGAATAGGAAGACCAAATAATACAATTTGATTTATATACTAGGAAAAAATAAAATATAAGCTAGACATTAAATGATGTTCATTGACAATTATATCTTCATTGTTTGAATAAGATGATCCACATGACTAGAAAATTCAAATATTGAACTTTTTTAATCATGGGATCGGTGGTTTCGATTTGCGATCGGGTAGATCCATCTGATCCAATTGCTAACTTGGATGATCCTCGAGTTATCTCACTGATTCCGAGATTTAGGGGTTGTATCAGAGCGGCCCTTGAAAAAGATCCACATCGGCCGATCGGATCAGAATTGGCCGATCTTTAAAATCATGTGAATGGGTATGCGGGTCGGGTTTGATTTAGTTCAGAACTAAACCGAACCATTGTAGGCTAATTATGTTCATTTAATTGGGTCGGGTCGAATATGAATTAGATCTGACCAGCCAAGGGTTTGTATTTGGAAAGGAAACCATAATCCCCTTTTTCATTGCACGCTGCCTCCAAGTAGAGCACTTTTTTCCATCCGATAATGAAAAAGAAAGAAAGAACGAAGAAGATGGAGACATCGCAAGTGAGAAGGGTTCAAAACGATTAAAGGTGAGTGTTTTTCAAAAATTACCACTTATCTAATCCTAATCCTCCATCTTTAATCATCCCCAACCTCAACATCCAATCATTTTTGAGTTTTTTAAACCTTTTTCATGAGTTTCGGCCAAAACCGATATTCATTCCTTTGTTTCGAACAGCTTCCTTCCGAAACAGCCGAAACAGAAACAGATCAGCTGAAACCTCTATCCATGATTTGGTGTACATTCCTTTACTCTTATCCTCTACAAGTTAATGATTCCAATGGTTTGGAAGGAAAATGCTATGTAGTATTGATTGTGTTATATCTCTCATAAGATGCAATTAATTACGTGTTGAACATGAAGTCGGTCAATTCAGCATATTACATATTCGTTGAACTTATCCAACTTTATATACAATGTGGATCGGTGGGTGGATATCTTTCATGGAGTTTACTGTCCGCAATTTATTTTAGATGCTGACAATGTCACCCACTATTTATTTTTATGTCCTCGAAATGTCACTCGCTCGGCATATACCCCCTCCATTACATACCTAACATCGCCTTTCCTCAGCTGATTGCTAGAAGCTCCCATACTCATGCATTGCTAATTTCAATATAAATAAATTTGCAACTAATTGACATGTTTCTTTGATTTTGGTGTTGTGGCAGAAATAATGAAATAGCAGCTATTAACTATACTAAAATTAAATATCTAGCTTTAATTTATTTCTATAGTATATCAGCCTCATGGATGGATCCAAGAAACCCAGGTAAGAGCTAGCCTCCTCAAACTCTTCCCTACCCATCATCTTTCTCTTTGTTCCACTCTACTTATTTAAGAAAATAATTTGTGCAATATGGCAATGTATTAGTTAAGTACTAGTTCATCTGAGAAAAGGGTCAGCCCAAAAGACCTAGCTAGCCCAATAATCCACAGTGTAGGGTTAGAGATTTGATTTTAAAATCTGAGGGCCAGTGTTAGGTCAAAAATTTAAGCCCTCGCAAATTTTGGGTCGGTTTCAAATCCTTGGCAATCCCAATATGACCCTGTTTATTTATCACCCCAAAGTCTAGTAAGGAGAAACTCAATGATGGTGATGGTGACAGTGACAGTGATGATATATTACTGTTCGTTCAAGCACGGAAAGAAGCATGCACTCACTTATTAAATGAGCACGAAAATTGTTTGGGTGCATAATTGCATGTTCTTAGTAGCAGCTTTACCTTGATAGCTTTTGCAAGCGCCAAAGGTGACTGATGCATGAGAACCTGACTGGAATCCAGCTTGGAGAATAGTGCAAGGCAGCAAGAGGTAGGATCAACCCATATTCTACCATTCTTCTCATCTTTCTTGACTTCATTATGAGACTCCTCCTCAGGAGCAAATGAATTTGTCAATTTCCCAGATGCTAGCAAGCTTACATCTGAGTCGACACTGTTGTACTCCCGGACATTGATTGCATTCTCAACCATATAACATTGTGCCTGAACTCGAATTCAACAGGGGAAAGTATAAACAATATATATATATGACAAACATGGTTATATATATATATATATATATATATATATATGACAAACATGGTTATATATTGCATAAGTAGGTTTTTTTCTAAGAAAAGTCGATCTAAATGTGATACTCATATAAGCTCGAGCTATAAATGATATGCCACTGTTACTAACCTAAATTCATTATATTATTATTATCAGTTAGACAAATGTGTATCAAGAAATGTAGAAGTTGTGGAAAGAAGGAACAAAAAGACAACGTCAAATGAGTTGCTCGTTAAACTTATCTTCGAGATATAAATTTTCAAAGAAAATACTAACCTCAGAGCCAACCTTTCTCATATCCACATAAAAATAGGCTGAATCAATTGTTACAATCGCAAATGAGTGAACAACAGGGTTGTAAGATACATCATTTCCTCTAACATTGTACAACCAAGCAACCTATAATTTAAAGAATGAAAATTAAAATATGTAAACATACAAGCCGAAACACTAGTTATCTGCACTTAAGTGAATGGCTGCAGTTACATGAGAAAACGCAACGAAGAAACTGTAGGAAAAAGGTTAGAAAAGGATACCTCATCAAGCGCAGTAATAATAATGCCATAAGCTTTTTCTTGTATAAGTTTTTCCCTTAGATCCTTCAATTTGTCTGATACAGAACGCCCTGCAAACTCTAATGGATGGACAATTACAGGTAGAGTTTCAGCTGGGGGCCTCTCTTTCCATACTTCATCCACCAAATTGGTAGACAACTTTACCATTTTTTGTTGGTTTCTTAAGAAAGCTTGCTCCCATCTTTGAGTAGTTTCAACAGATACACACCATGGGTCAATACCTACAGTCCCCTCAACTGGAAGATTCTGAAGTCACAATAGTAAGATACCAGTAAGCATTGAAATCACCATATATAACACACAACAAAAATATGTTGCACGTGAACTATGAGACTTTCAGAAGATATATACACCGAACTGAAATTGAAAAACTTTATGTATATAAAGAAAAAATAAGGGAGGTATCAACAACTCACGTCAGCTATCCAACTCTCGACAGGTGGATCTTCTCCAATCCGCATAAGCTTCCACCGTTCACTCAGTTGTTGAGTTGCCTGCAAGAAATATCGTCCATCGGTCCACAGCAACGCCTCGTTCATTGTAATAAGAGCCAAACCTATTGAAAGTTTCACGAGTTATTGAAAATATATATAAGATCTTGGGACGACCTACATAGACCCAGGTGGGGTCAGTTGACCACTTTTTTGAAGTTAAGGGGCTTTCACAAAATATTTATAATTAATAGGGGCCAAGTGATAATTTGACCCCTCACGTCTCATTCTTCCTTCATGTGGCACCGGTTAAAGGAATACATTTTTTCTTCAAACCATTATTTAACTCTTGAATTTCTCGAGTTCTTTGGCTAATCATTTATAGACTTTACTCATTTCCTCCAAAATTATTTACAAAACCCTCTTCTATTAACTATATGCAATATCTAAAGTTAATTATGAATGAAATACATGAGCCAAAGTACCCAAAAACAATTCATTTGTTACAAAATGTATTTAATCAGAAAAAATACATCTTAATAGAAAAACTGTATTGAACATTATTTCATTTATTTTTTAATTGCCTAACTATATACTTTATCGCTAAAAAAAAGGAAAAACTTTCAGAATATTATAAATGGTGAGGTGCTAAATTCTACATTAATATAATTAATGGACAAAGTTATGGCTGCAATTTTATTTTATTTTTTTACTTGTTTCTCAAATTGAATAGTATCTCAACCCCATTTCATAACGGGTAATGCTGCACCTACTACCAAATTTACTGCTTTTTTCTTTACTACCTAAGGTGGTACACTATTAGTTGAGGTTATTGTAGAGTAGGTGGTTGAAACATCCAATAGTAGTGTGCCACCTAAGGGGAGTAAAGAGACAAGTAGTAGGTTTGGTAGTAGGTGTAGCATTACCCTTTCATAAAAGTTCTCGTTCTGGGTCCGCCACCGCCACTGTATAAGATTATTCTCTCCATATGGATAGTTAATTAGGATTTGGTACAGAAAAAAAAAAAAATTTTAAAAATCACAACTCTATTTTGCCCATCATAACTAGAGTCATCTGAACTGAATTCCACATCCAAACATAACATGGGTATATTCCTCCAATCAATTTTCGGCGGAGTCTCTTTCAACCAGCAGTCACCAAAATTAGATACTACTACAGTTAATGGATCCATTAAAATTGTTTCATGCATGCACATGACTAAAAGGAAACATCAGTACCAGCACTGGCAGCGAGTTCCTAATTCTAATTGTCCCGACTCTAATCAAGTTCCTTGTAATTAAGTAGTACAACACAATATAGACAGTTAATTGAGGAATTGGATCAGACGGAAAGGAAACATGAGTACCGTACCGGCACTTCCCGTGAAATTCGAGACGAATTGACGCCGTTTATCTCTTGCCGACACGTACTCGCTCTGCAAAAGCCCAGTACGAGAACAAGATGAGTACATCGAAAATGGAGATCAGATCGGAAGGGGAGGGAAACCCTAGGTCCGGGAGTTGGGCAAAAGAGAGAGACCTGATGGTAGTCCTCGGAAGGGACGATGAGTGCGAGGAGAGGAGGGGAGTGGGAAGCCATTAGCGATCGTAGAGCATCCAGAGGATCTGCCATCATCGGTCTCCCCTTCCTTCGTGTCTGACTGACTGCTCTTGGCCTTCCCACTTCGGAGAGAACAATCAATTGTTTCGTAGAGATACGGGAAGCGTAGCCTACTTTTGTACTCCACGGCCGGGTCAGAAAAAAAGTGGGGCCCACGGGTACTGTTGTATCTATATCCAAGTTTTTTTTTGATAAAAGATGACTAACGTCATCGTTCCATTAATACGAAATAACGAAACAAAGGATTACAACAGAAATAAAAGTCTAAAAGCAACAGGCTGCAAGAAGAACAACAATAAATACAACAAAGTAAGATAACAACAACACGACCGCTGCGTGAACAAGGGAGAACTCGCAACTCCAAAAGAACTCGGACCAACCCGAGTTGATAAGAAGGTCACAGTAGTCAAACTCACAGCCGACCGAACCACCAAGCGCGGGGATCCAGTCCTCTTCTCATTGCTAGTGCCCAATACTATTCGCCCTCGATGATCCTCCTCTTCTTCGCGGCCTCCTGAATCCCTGCCCAATCATGAATCAACACAAAGATTTTACGCATGGAATTATGAAATGTTAAAGCAGTGTTGCGGAATATAAAATCATTTCTTTCTAGCCATAGGTTCCACATAGATGCTGCTACAGCAATATCCCAACTTTTTCTATTCTCCGACCTAACGAGAACGTTTCTAAAAATCCCCCAAATATCTGCTATTGAAGTAGGAACCCTATTTAACCCGAAACCCCTACATACTACTTCCCAAGTTAACCGCGCTTTTGGACAATGGAATAGTATATGATTCGCGTCCTCTTCTGGGTGAAGGCATATCCCGCAACTGACGTCGCTTAGTAAATTTCTTTTCCTGAGGTTAACCTTGGACAGAATCGCATCTTTGTGAACTAACCAACAGAACACTTTGACTTTGAACGGGACATAAGCTCCCCAAATTGCTGCTTGGTTTGTACATCTCGTCCCACCATCGTTGATCCACCTATACATTGCCGCCACTGTGAATACGTTAGACGTGTCTGTATTCCATAATCTATCGTCCTCGACGTCACTCAGTTGGCCCCCTTCGTCGATAATGAGTTTGTTGAGCTGTTCAAACTGTGATAGGCTATCCTGGTCTAGGTTGGGAGCAACTGTAAAAATAAGTTTCCCATTCTTCCGCACGTCTGCCACCGTTAGATCCAAGTTTATCGTACCTTTAGCAGCTTGAGGGAATCTGTTTTGAAGGGTAGTTTCCCCGCACCATTTGTCTTTCCAGAATCTAGTATTTTTACCGTTTCCCACTTTGCATATGGTATTCGTGTGGAAAATCTCCCCGAGCTTAGCTATGCCTTTCCAGAGAAAGGACACCTTGGCTTTAGGGCTTCTGCCGCCGAATCTGTATTTTTTTCTCTTGCGGAACAGAGCGAATGAGTAGCTCCACCATCCCTTCTTCATAGTTGAAATTTTCCACCTCCACTTGCACAACAACGCTTGGTTCATGTCTTGAAGATTCATGATTCCTAGACCTCCGTTTTCCTTTCTCTTGCATACTCTGCCCCATTTAACAAGGGGCAGACCTTTGCTCCCTTCGTCAGTTCCCTTCCATAGGAATTTTCTTCTGATTTTATCGATCCTGTGGATGACCCATTTTGGTAATTCGTAAATCGACATTAGGTAGAGAGGGACTGCAGAAAGGACGGAATTCAGCAAAATGATTCGTCCGCCCAGAGACAGAAAACGACTCTGCCATACAAGAAGCTTCTTTTCAATCGATGACCGGATACCAATCCTCCTTCAATAGAGCACCTGGTCTAATGGGCGTACCCAGGTATTTGATTGGGTAATCGCTGACCTTACAACAAAGGATCTCCGAAATCTCGTTAATCGTCAGTGATAGATGGTCGGAAACTGGGATAATGCTAGATTTATGAAGGTTAATCTTCAGTCCCGACCAACCTTGAAAGCACCCCAGTACTGCCTTGATAGCAAGCACTTCTTGCCTGGAAGCCTTTCCGAACAATAGGGTATCGTCGGCGTATTGGAGGATCGACATTGGCTGGGAGATGCCTTTGATCTTAATTCCTGTGATCGTATTGGATTCTTGGGCCCTTCTTATCATTTCTGCTAAACTGTCCGCTACTATAGCGAAGAGGAGGGAGGATAGCGGGTCTCCTTGTCGGAGCCCTCTTTTGCATCTAATCTCATTACCCTGCCACCCGTTTACTTGAATAAATGATTTCCCCCCACGGATACACCGATGCATCCATAATCTCCATCTCGCGCCGAATCCTTTACGCTCTAATGCCTCGTCTAGGCAATCCCAATTTACTGAGTCGTACGCCCTTTGGAAGTCTAATTTAAGCAGAAACCTGTCAGCCTTGTCCTTGTTACCTCTGAAAATGATTTCGTGGGCGGATGCGATGCTGTCCATAATGTCCCTTCCACGAATGAACCCGCATTGGGAAGGAGCGATAACCTCATTTAAATGGGGGGTAAGTCTCAGCGCTAACACCTTCGTGATAATTTTGAACGAACCGTTAATGAGACTGATAGGCCGTAGGTCTTCAAAGGACTCGACGTTACTTTTCTTGGGTATAAAAGTGACAGTAGCGTAATTCAGTCTATCCAGATCTGCAGATCCGTCATATAGGTCGTGGAAAATGTTCATAAGGTCAGCTCTGATGACGTCCCAGTATATCTTGTAGAAAAAGATGGGAAGACCATCAGGCCCTGGTGCCTTGTCCTGTCCGAGCAACTTAATTGCTTGTAGCACCTCTGAGTCTGAAAACCTTTCTTCGATACCTGAGCTCCCCTCTATCCTGGACGAGTCCCACATATCAGAAGCAAGCGCGCATCTATTAGCTGAAGAAGACCCTAGAATGTCGTGAAACTTAGCGTCGAGGTGCTCTTTGATGCGCTGGTCATTCTCTGTCCAATTTCCATCCACTGTTAATCCCGTAATATGATTGTGCTTTTTTCTGCCATTAGCCATCTTATGGAAGAACTTTGTGTTGGCATCTCCTTCGCGAAGCCATTGTACTCTTGATCTCTGTTGCCAGTACAACTCCTCCATCTGGATGCTTTGCTGAATTTCCCGTCTTTTGCTTACCAGCTCGTCCTTCTCGTCCTCCCGCAACTCTCTCTCCTCTTGGCATCTTTCTAATTCTGCGATTCTACTGCTGGCTTCAGTCCTGTTTTGTAACACGGCAATCTTCTTTTGGCCCGCCCACCCTTTTAATCTCCTACGCAGACGTCTAGTCTTTTCATTCCAAATACCAACGGCAGACGATTGCAAAGTTTCGGCGTTCCATGATCCTGCAATGACTTGCTTGGTTTCCTCGCAGATGGTCCATGCTTTCTCGAATTTGAAGCTAAAGTGCTGCTGCCTATCTTTCCGCCTGCAGTCGACGACCAATGGTAGGTGATCTGAAGTGTAGCGCAATGCTGATTTGACCTTTGCTAGCGGATGGATCTCTTCCCAATCAGACGACACGAGAACTCTATCAAGCTTGGCCAGAGTAGGACATCTCTGCATGTTCGACCAAGTGAATTTTCTGTCAGTCATATCCAGCTCTAATAAATCTAGTTCCTCTATAATCTCGTTGAATGAGTCTTGATCTATACGGTGATGTCCTCCGCCTTTATGCTCGTAACGGAATCTAGTGATGTTGAAATCTCCACCTAAGACCCAAGGCCCGCTCCATTTACTTTTGATGAATCTAAGTTCCGCCCACAGATCCTTACGACGTCTGCTGTCATACGGACCGTACACAGACGAGATTACCTGTATCCACCCGTCGCTTCTACGTCTAACTCTAATGGAAACCGTGAACTCGCCTATATGATCGTCGATTATGTCAAGGGTACGAGAGTTGACCCCTACAGCTATACCACCTGAATAACCCCTAGCAGCTTTAAATCTCCAATTGAAGTCAACTAAACCTCTCAACGTATTGAATTCCTCCTCAGAAGGGCTCTCTATTCTAGTTTCTTGAATACCGATGATGTCAGGACGAATCTTGCTAAGGGTAACCCCTATCGATCTTTTTTTTACCCTTTGTCGCATTCCTCTAACATTCCAAAATGCGTAAATCATTGACACACTATTACACATCTAATGTCCTACTCTCCGCCTCCAAACGGTTAGGTAACCGATATATTATAGTCATCTCTAATAATAGCTACGTTATGTAGTTGCTCAGCTCTAGTGGAACCCATGGCTAGCCCGTACAAAGTAGCAAAATAAATGATGGCATCATCTGAAAATGAATTAAGCACTGAAAAATTAACATCTGAAGTACCTGCATCTGTGGTTTCTGGCTCCTGAGCTTTCTTTCCCTCGTGTGGAGTCCCCTCTTTTACCTGCTCTATAAGCACCGAAGTACCCAATTGCCTTTTTCCTCTCCTTTGATATTCTGTAAACTTCTTGCTTGATGAACTACCCACGCTGCATCTGGCACCTTTATCCTCGAAATCTGTTTCGGTTTCTGAGATGAAATTATCCTCTCGGATACCGTCTAGCGCTCCGATAAGTCCGCCTACTGATTCATTATCCGAAGAAGTAATAGCTTTCAAACCGATCTGCTGCTGAACTGTAGTAGTGGCTTGAAAATTGTTGCTAATTTCAGTCAGCACCCCAACCGGCTTAACAGCATCTATGCCATCGTCGCAAACTGGACCCGTTTGATTAGGGCCAAAACCCCCTCTGGACTGGATTAAAGCTTCTATTGCTGCCTTGACAGACCCTTCGATGTCTTCTCGCGTCAGATTTGGCCACCTAGCATCCTTCAGTCCCAAGACATTAAATGCGTCGTCGCCCACTGCAAACCCGGGTTTAAGAATTCCACCTCTTCTTGCATCTGAAGAACCACCAGTCCCTTCGTACAATAGCTTTTCAACGCCGCCCACTTTCCCATCTCCTGTATGTACAAGACCACCTTTCGGCTCAATAAATGCTTCCGCACGTTCCGCTCTCTGCCAGCTATAGCCGCTAGGGGAATTAAATGGTTTGGTACGAATGGACGGCACAGCGGATAGCTTCGATTGGATTGGGCGGGCTGAAGAAAGAAATTGAATTTCGCTTGCATGGACAGCTGTCGCTTTGTCGAGGCTCTCAGATCCAGTGGGTTTTAAGATTGCTCTCCCATCGGACTGCTGTCCTTTTTCGAATGATTTTCTCTTGATTTCTCTCCCATCGGACGGCTGTGCTTCATCTCCTTCCTCTAGCTGATGATCTTCACCGTACAAATTTCTTTCTCTTCCAATCGCTTAGTCTCGAAACGAAACGTTCTTCTGAGCTTCGACGATTACAGTAACCTCGTAGAAGAAGTTATCGAACTCGACAATCAGCTTTGATGGAATATCAGTCTTAACAGCGACTCCCACCTTGAGTCGAGCAAACTTCCGAGCTGAATGGGTTGCCGTCTGTTTGTCTATGTCGATGAGCATCCCGAAATGACGCACTACGTTTTGAAATCCCGATCGTACCCAGCAATGAAATGGGAGGTTGTATAATCTGATCCAGACGGGGGGAAGGGATTCCGGCTTGAGAACCCCGTACTCGCGAGTCCACCATTTTAAAGTGATGAAGAACTCTAATCCAGTCGCGTCTCTACCTTCTATACCCTTAACTCGGATCGCCTCTTTCGCCACCTCTGCTACGCTGCAGTGAGCATAGAACATGTTAGGAGCAATCGCTTGAACCACCCAAGTAGGCCTTGGATCCGTGAACACTGCCGCAAGAAGCAACTCCTCGATGTCGCTGGCAATTGGGGTTCCTGTCTGTGCTTTAACCAGAATACCGCCGTTGAATCTTCGTTCAAAATCCGCCATTAGAGGAGTCGGAGTAATCGACACTTGAGTTACGCGACGCTCCCCCGCTGCGCTTTCCTGAGTTTTGCTCCCCTCCGAGACCAGCGACGCTCCGCGCTTGGGAGCCTTAGAGTTTGAAGTGGAGGCGCGCTTTGGGCAACTGGTAGAAATATGGCCGGATCTCCGGCAAATGTAGCAGAACCAATCGGCGGTGCACTTGCTAATGGAGTGGCCCGGTCTCGCGCATTTGTGGCAGTTTACCTTTCCGTCGACTCTAGAGTTCTCCGATCCGCTGTTGCTTCTTTTTGGCTTCGAAGCCTTCCTGCTTTTCACCAATACCCACTCGCCCTCTAGCTCCTCCTTAGCAGTGATACGCTTCTGTGATGGCGAGGGTGAACGGCTGTGCGCTCTATGCGCTTCGACACCTTGAGGAGAACCACGGGTAACCGCCGCATATGATCGTCTGTGCTCGCTCCTCCGCTCTGAGAGTGGGTTCTGCTGTATATCCTTTTCCTTGCTTCGAAAAGTTCTCTGTGGACTGGCGCCTTCACGGTTGGGGCGAGCGAGGCGGGGTGGGGGGCTAGCATCTTCTTGACGTCGGTGTGATGAGCGGTGACGCCTGTCTCTGGAAGCGTCGGACTGCGGCCTCCTCTCTCTCGGAGGAGAGACTCTGACGTATTCGTGGCCGTAGTTCCTAGAGCGCCGGACGTCGACAGCACGCTTGTGTTGGGGTGCTACTTCGCCTTCTTCTCGCTCCCGCTTTGGCATGGTGGAGATGAAGTCCTTGAGCGACCTGTGAGGATGGAGAGTTGGGGAGGGGGTTCTGTGGTTGGAGGGGAAGAGAGGAGTTTTCATTCTCTCCTTTTTGCCACACTCGTTATCGTTGTTATCTATCTCCAAGTTGCAACAGTACATGTGCCTTTTTTTTATTCGGAGTTTTTACGTTTTTCCTGAACTATAATAGGTCACTTTTTTAAACTATTTTCCAAACTAAGCCACTTTTCAAACTATTTTTCCTAAGTGAGCTGCTCTCCACCACATCAATTTAAGCCGCAATTGTGAACTGCGGCAGCAGTACAAATGAAGCTGCAGACCCGCAATTTTCAACCGCGGTGATATGGCTGTAAATAGAGTTAAATCGGAATCGTCCAAATTGGACACGAATCTTAAAGCTCGGGAGTAAAATGGTAATTTCACCTACAGGTGGGCCTGAAATGGGTACTGGGTCTTTTCTCCAAAGACCCAATAGCCCACGAACGGATCCGCCTCAACTGGGTGCGGGTTCCAATCCGCAAGAAACCCAGTTCAGCTGGAAAGAATTAGGGTTTATGATTATACTTATTCGATGGCCCTGATTCACTCTATCCATTCACTGGGAAGTAGGGATTCGATCTTATCTCGAAACTAGTCCACTGTTAACAGGTAATCAATCTTTTGCCAGTAAAAGCTCATTCATAATCTTTCTGATTACCGACTTGAGCGTCGAAGGGTGCGTCGCCGGGATCAACCCCGGTGTTTTGCACTTTTTGCAGGTCAACGTCGGAAGATAACGGTCAAACTCCAGCGGAAAGGCTTCAGGTTTGGCTATTCAACATCCCAAAGAATCCACAAATCTATCTATTTGCCCCCACACCGATTTCAGCGGCAACAGATTGGCGGCGTCTGTGGGAAACACGAATAGCAATCCATCCTCTTCCATCGATTAAGATCACCTCCAGTCATGCCTCCAAGGAAACTGAGATCCAAAGGGTCCAACCGTGGACCCACTCCTCCTCAACCCCAACAGGAGGCTCCCCTCCAAACCGTCCAGCAGCAGGAACAACTCCCACCTCAGCCTGATCAGCCCCTGCAGCAGGAGCAGCCTCCTCTTCAGATCCTTCAGCCCTCGCGGGGTCAAGCCAGGCCCCAGAATGCCAGTGCAGGGGCCTCCCGTCCCAACCATCAGAAGCAACCTCTTCACCGTGACCACGTCTCCGTGCACAACCCTTCTACCGATTCAATGGCATCTCACAACCCCCGGCCTTCCGAAGACCTCCGCAATATCCTCATCAATCGGCAGAAAGAAGAGGACTTTCGCCACCGTTTGGATGAAAGGCGGGCCCGTGAGGGAGCCCCCCGCCCGGAACGTCCAAATGGGCGATCTCCTGGTCGCCGCGACCACAGGAGGTCCCCTCCTCACAGAAGGCAGAGACAGTCCCCTGAGTACCATTGAAGAAGGCATTACTCTCCCGCTGGTCGGCAGCCCCCGAGGGGCGATAACGGGCCAACCACCCGAGCCGAATTCCAACAATTCCAAGCCACAATCTTGCAAGCCCTCAACCCCCGACCAGACAACAACAATAATGCTCAGAGGGTCCCCACTCCTTCTCCGGTCCAAAGTCCTCGCCATCGGTCCCTAACTCCTCCTCAAGCTCCGAGCTACCGCCATCATATCCCTAGTCCTCGCCATTCCCTGAGCTACCGTCGCCGTAGCCCCCGCTCCCCTTCGTACGAAGACGAGCCCAGAAACTCACTTGGCTACCGTCGAAGGGATGATGCTGTCTAT
This sequence comes from Hemerocallis citrina, assembly GCA_017893485.1. Lineage (NCBI taxonomy): Eukaryota > Viridiplantae > Streptophyta > Magnoliopsida > Asparagales > Asphodelaceae > Hemerocallis > Hemerocallis citrina. The sequence goes on from CM030360.1 coordinate 304,349,605, forward strand.
CGTCGTCTCCACAAGATGGAGAGGCACCTCGGCCAACTAGACAGGGAAGAGGGGATGAGAGGAAGGACCCTCCGTCCAAGCCGATCTCCCTTCTCCCGAACTATCATGGAAGCACCCGTTCCACCGAACTTCAAGCCCCCGCAGTTTGAAACATATACTGGGGAGTCCGACCACATGGATCACATCGAGAGTTTCAAAACTCTCATGATGATCCACCAGGCTTCTGATGTTCTACTATGCACGACCTTCCCAGCTACTCTGGAAGGTCCGGCTCGGGAATGGTACTCTCGCCTCGCCCCGCCCTCCATCTTCTCCTTTGAACAATTTGAAACCCTCTTCATCACCCACTTCGTAAGTAGCCGTCGCACCGAGAAGAATAGTATCTCGCTACTCTACCTCAGTCAGAAGAAGGCCGAGAAGCTGAGAGATTATGTGAAGCGGTTTACCGCGGAAGCTAGATCCATGGCCTCCTTCGACCAATCGGTCGCTGCAGCAACCTTCCAGTCAAATGTCCTCAACTCAAGCCTTCGGTCCTCCCTAGCCAAAAAGCCCTCTCAAAACTTCTCCAACCTTCTTCTCAGAAGCGATAAGTATATACGGGCCGAGGAAGCTGAACATCGCCCCACTTTTGAGGGGTCTTCCTCTGGGACCGAGAGAAAGGCAGCTGAAGAAGAGGGAGCTAAGAAGCTCCAGAAGGACAATAGGGGCCAGCGCCGCCCGCTTCCCAGATTCGAGAAGTTTACCCCTCTTAACGCCAACATTTCCACTATTCTAATGGAGGTCGAGAAGGAAGGAGTTCTGCCTCCTGCCTCGAAGATAAATACCCTCGGCAAGAAGAGGGACCAAGACAAGTGGTGTCGATATCATCGAGATCACGGCCACGATACCAACGACTGTCGAGCTCTGAAGAATGAAATTGAAGCCCTCATCCAGAGGGGGGCAGCTGTCTAAGTTCGTGAGAAAGGACCGAATCGATCTTCCTCCTCCCTCAAGGGTGGCTAATAAGCGTCCCGAGAGGCGCGACGAGACTCCCGAGTTCGAAGAGGAATGCATCTTGCACCTCATCCATGGAGGCCCAATGGGAGGAACCTCCAATTCTTCTCGAAAAGCTTTTATTAGGGAAGTCAACTCGGTGCGCGACATACCCCTCCCAAAGGCCTCAGAGTTCCGGTCACTTTCTCGGATGAAGACCTAGAGGGTGTCCGAACCCCCTATTGTGATGCACTAGTAATCAACTTCCACATGGCCAACTTCAAAGTGGAGAGGATTCTGGTAGACAATGGTAGCTCTGTCAACATCCTCTTCCTAGCGGCCTTCCGAGGACTCAAGTTATCGCGGGACAGGCTCATGCCCGCTGGCTACACGCTCCATGGGTTCACGGGAGTGCCAGTGACTATCGAAGGGGTAATAACCCTCGACGTAACCGCTGGCAAAACTCCTACTACCCGGACGGAGCCAATGGATTTCACGGTCGTCGACATCCCAGCTGCTTACAATGTGATTCTAGGCTGACCTGGCCTAGCTGCTTTAGAGGCCATCCCGTCGGCTTATCATCTTAAAATGAAGTTCCCCACCAAGTCAGGTGTAGGGCCGTAGGGAAAGTAAGGGGCAGTCAAGAGATGGCCCGCAAGTGTTACATGACCTCCACCGGGGGACCTGTCCTCTCCCTCGAGACTCTTGAGATTCCCCAGGAGAACACATAACCTATGTCCGAACCAGTAGACGAGCTAGAGGAATTGCTATTTTCCGAGCAGAATCCGAACCGCAAGTTCTTTATCAGTAAGACCCTCCCCTCTGCCCTCTGTTCCGACATAGTCTAATGCATCAGGAAGAACCATGACCTCTTCGCCTAGTCGGCTGCCGATATGCCAGGAATTTTCGAGGAACTCCTCGTCCATCACCTAAGCGTTGCTCCGGGGTCCAAACCGGTCCAGCAGAAGAGGCGCAAATTTGCCCCCGAGTGCCAGCAAGCCATAAAGGAAGAAGTGGACAAGCTCCTCAAAGCCCAGTTCATACAAGAAGTCAACTATCCTGAATGGCTCTCTAATGTTGTTATGGTTAAGAATGCCAACGGAAGTTGGAGAATTTGTATCGACTTCACGGACCTGAACAAAGCATGCCCTAAGGATCCATTTCCTCTCCCCAGCATCGACACCTTGATCGATGCTACTTCGGGCCATGAGCTGTTGAGCTTCATGGACGCCTTCTCAGTATATAACCAAATCAGAATGTTCCCCCCGGATATCCCGAAGACCTCCTTCGTCACCGATCAAGGACTTTATTGCTACAGGGTAATGCCCTTCGAGCTGAAAAATGCCGGTGCGACCTACCAGCGCCTCGTCAATAAGGTCTTCCAGAATCAGATCGGCCGAAACATGGAAGTGTATGTTGATGATATGCTAGTTAAATGCATCCATGGGGCCGACCATGCTGCCGATCTCCAAGAAGCATTCGATGTGTTGAGGAAGCATGATATGAAGCTCAAACTGAACAAGTGTTCGTTCGGAGTCTCGTCAGGTAAGTTTCTAGGCTTCATGGTCGGTCAAAGAGGGATCGAAGCCAACCCCGAGAAGATTAAAGTCATACTAGACATGGCTCCTCCTACAAGTGTGAAAGAAATTCAGAAGCTTACAAGACGCCTCACGGCCATAGGGCGTTTCCTGTCTAAGTCAGGAGAGAAGTGTCTTTCCTTCTTCAAAGCCCACAGGGGGGCTAAGGGCTTCGAGTGGGGCCAACAGCAACAAGAATCGTTCGATCAACTGAAGGCCTATCTGGTCAACCCCCCTCTCCTCAGCAAGCCTATCCCCGGGGAAACACTCTACCGCTACCTAGCTGCCTCCGAGCAAATCCTCAGTGCTGTCCTAGTGAGGGAAGAAGACAAGGCTCGGAAGCCTATCTATTATGTGAGCAAGGTTCCCAGAGATGTCGAGCTCCGCTATTCGAGATTAAAGAAGATAGCATACGCCTTGGTTATGGCAGCCAGGAGGCTCCGCCCTTATTTTCAATCCCACTCGGTGGTCGTTCTCACCGACCAGCCGCTTAAGCAAGGCCTACACAAACCCGAGACCTCTGGGCATCTGATGAAGTGGTCGATCGAGCCGAGTCAACATGACATATCTTACCAGCCTCGGACCGCAATCAAGGCTCAAGCCTCAGCTGAATTTATTGTTGAGAGCACCATCCCGGAGGTTAGTCAAGCAGCAAACGGGCCTCCCATCTGGACAGTATATGTAGACAGGTCCTCTTGCACCGAATGGAGCAGAGTCGGGGTCATTCTGGCAGGCCCAGATGACTTCGTTTTCCAATACTCCCTCCGCATTAACTTTAAGGCCTCCAACAACGAAGCTGAGTATGAAGCCATTATAGCCGGCCTGGGTATGGCACGCAAGGCAGGGGCACAACGTCTCCGAATATTCAGCGATTCGCAACTGGTCATGAATTAGGTCTTAGGAGAGTACGAGGCGTGAGACGACCGAATGGCTAAATACCCAGCCAAGGTCCAATGTCTCATGGCTTCATTCGAAGAGGCACAAATTCAGCGGATCCCTGGAGAAGAAAACCCCCAAGCATATGCCTTCTCCAAATTGGCCTCCTCCTCCCTTCAGGGTCTCGAGCAGACCGTCTTAATCGAAGTACTCCTAAGACCGTGCATAGAAAAAGAAGCTCCCGACTCAATGGAGTCGCTGCCCGTCCAACTCCAAGACAACTGGATGAAGCCTTTGATAGAGTTCCTCAGGGGAAGAAGCCTGTCGAATCCGAACGAGAGCAGAGCGGTACACCCTTGTTGAAGGAGTCATGTACAAACGCTCCTACACCCAAGTAGATGGCAGACCCTACTTGAGGTGCCTCTCCCCGGAAGAAGCCTTGTATGCCTTCCAAGAACTCCACGAAGGCATAGGCGGAGCACATTCAGGGTCCAGGTCCCTCGCCAGAAAAGTTATGAACTACGGGTATTTTTGGCATACCCTACTTCGAGAAGCCGAGCAACATGTCCGGCAATGCAGCCCTTGTCACCAGTTCTCCAACATCCGCCGCCTACCCCAAGCACAACTCACCTCTTTCTCAAGCCCGATTCCCTTTGCAATGTGGGGGATGGACTTGTTAGGCCCGTTCCCACCAGCTCCAGGCCAGTTCAAATTCCTAGTCGTGGCAATCGACTATTTCTCCAAGTGGATCGAGGCCGAGCCATTGGATACCATTACTGAGAACAAAGTGCTGCAGTTCTTCTGGAGAGATGTAATTTGCCAGTTCGGTGTACCTCGGGTCCTGATAACAGATAATGATGGAACACAGTTTACAGGGGAAGCGTTCCGATCTTTATGTGAAGACCTCAGCATTCAGCAACGCTTCTCCTCCTTCTCCCATCCACAGTCCAATGGTCAAGCAGAGAATGCCAACAGGCAGATCCTCTCCGGCATTAAGAAGAGATTAGATAAGGCCGCCAAAGGCTTATGGGCAGAAAAACATCCTAACGTATTATGGAACTACCGCACTACGAAACGGACCCCCACAGGAGAGTCGCCCTTTAATATCACCTATGGGTCCGAGGCTGTGATCCCATTAGAAGTTAGTCTGCCATCCCCTCGCCTTATCGCTTATGATGAAGAGCAGAACGCCAGAGATCTCCGAGCAAATTTGGACTTGATTGACGAGCTCCGCGAAAGAGCTTCAATTCGCCAGCAAAGTTATCGGAAAAGAATTGAGCAGGCCTACAACAAAAGAGTCCGTCCCACAGATCTCAAAGAAGGGGACTTAGTCCTAAAAAAGCTAGCTATCTCGTTCCCCAGCCAAAAAGCTATACTTCCAAATTGGGAAGGACCGTACAAAGTTTCCAAAGTAGTCCGCCCCGGAGCGTATCGTCTTGAAGATCTTGAAGGCCGGGAGATACCCAAAACTTGGAATGCCGACTATTTACTGAGGTATCAAGAGAGCGCCTGAACGCCTCTCTGAGTACCTTCAAATGTCAAGTCATTCCTATCTTTTTATTTGTGCTTGTTTCTTTATTTTCCCATTGTAATAACGGCTTGCAACTTAGAAGCAGCCGATTAGCAGTTATCAATAAAGAACTTCTTTCCCCTGATAATTCTCTTGTGATTACGTTTATCTCTCTGTTTAAAGCCTTTAATTGCTCTTACTCAAATGACGTGTTCGGAGTCCAAAACTTAGTTCGATTCCGCTTTGCAGGCTCGCTCTTAAGCAAGCTAGAAGTGGTTCGTCATTCGAAATTGCTCCCACAACCGTTGAAACTTACTCGAATGACGTGTTCGGAGTCCAAAACTTAGCTTGATTCCGCTTTGCAAGCTCGCTCTTAAGCGAGCTAGAAGTGGTTCGCCATTCGGAATTGGTCCTACAACTGTTGGAATCTCAGGCAAGCAAGTTACCAATAGCACCAAACGAATAACAAGTACCGACCAAACATGCTAGGACATAAACGCAAAGGAGTAAAACAAGCTTTAACTTCTATAAAAGTTTAACGCACAAAGGAACTCAAGTTATGAGACCAAAATACTCTACTTCGATAAAATACAAAAGCTCAAAAGAGACATAATTACAACAACTCGTTCAACGCTTCTTCGGGATAGGGACGTTTCGGTTTAGAGACACCTAGGGACGGCGATGCCTAACCTCGGAACTCATCTCCAGACCAGCAAACTGAGACGCCTCTTCAGCACTGCCACTGACGGTAGCCCCAACCGATGCGCCGCTCGACGAAGCAGCCACACCACTTTGAGCGTCAATCGGGCTCTGGCTAACAGCAGGCGAGCGAGTTGCAAGCTCGTAAAACAAGATTCCTCTCTCGCTCTCTTCACGAGTACACGACGTACTTCTGACGTTAATCCATTCAGGTTGAGGTTTGAGTCGAGCGACTTCCTCCTCGAGCTCGACAATTCGATCCTTCAGAGAGTCGTCCTTCACGGCTATTTTAAAGCGAGGAAGCCGAGCAGAGCCTGCGATGCCAGAACTGTCGGCTATAACTCGACGGAGATGAGTAACTTCGATACTCTTGTCGACCGTAACCCTCCTTAACTCGTCAACCTTCGAGGTCAACTCGTCGCGCTCGACCATCAACTTGCCCACTGCCTTTGTTAATTCTTCTTTCTCCGCCGAAAGCTCTTCTTATACTATCTGCAAGTGTCGGATCTCAGCTAACAGTTCACCTTTCTCCACTAAGACATCAGACAGCGCCTTCTGAAGCAACTCCACCTCTCTTTCGAGAGGAGCTTCTCGAGCTTGTTTCTTTAGTTGCTTCAGCTCGGAAAGGCACTTCGACAACTTTAACCTGAGTTGCTCTCAATCCAAATCGCTTTTGAGAAAACACTCTCTACTGCGAGAGAGGGCCAACTTCGTCGCTTCCAAGTCAGTTCGGAGACGAACAGATTCAGCTGCAGCCTCGTTGTGTGGCGCCGCTTGAAAAAATATATCAACGCTAAGCTCGTGCAACACAGATAAACTTCAAAGCAAAAGTTGCTAACACTTGGCAAATCGTCAAAAGAAGTGCTCAACACTTAGACAAATTTTAGAAAGATTTCAAGTCAAAACAGACTCCAACACTTAGTAAGAATTGCCAAAACAAGAGTTTCATTTATATCAAAAAAGCGGTGGCCAGTCCGCTACAAGGCAGTACATGAAGAACAAAGAAAAAAAAAATGTACCAGAGCAAGAAGATCAAGGAGCCACCTTGAGTGGTAGCTCGGGAACGGGCACCTCGGTAAACAGCCTCTCGTCCTCCGCCGCTCCGGCTCGGGGGTCGGCCTCGACCTGGTCACCGCCTTCCTCCACCACCATGGGCTCGGGGTCGGCAGGAGCATCGTCACCTTCTTGATCGTCCCCCTCCTCTCTATAGGCCCCTTCCTCCTCTCCTTTGGCTTCTTCCTCGGCGTCCGGACCCCACAGCCTGTACCCCGATCTATCAAAGCTGGGGACCCGAGCCTCGACGTGCTCGAGCGTGGTGGCATAAGATTGCTCCATGTTAGCCGCCATGTGCTTCTTGGCCTCGGCCTTAATATCTGCCCTCGCCGTCTCTACGGCCTCAACATGTTGCCGCTTCACTGCCTTCAAGGCCCTCGCCGCTTCGGCCCTCTCCTCGGCTGCCTTAGCAACCTCCGAAGCGAGTTTCTCCCTCGCATGCTCCAGAGCCGCCTCAAGGTCGGTGACCTGGGCCGCCAAAGCATCCGAGCGGCGCTGCTCCGCCTCAAACTGCTTCACAGTCCTCGCCCTCTCCGCTCTGTCTTTATCACAAGCGGCCTTCGGTTCTTTCTCTTGCTCGGCATACTGCTCGAAAAGGTGGCTGAAGTGGCATGTAGCCTGCAAGAAGAAGCAGTTAGAACACGCCATAAAGCCGAACTAAAGACTTGGAAAATTTTCGAGAAAATATCAACAGCAACTGAGAAAACTTACCGACATGAGCGACCGAGCTATTTCTAGGGCATCGTCGCCCGTTATCCCCGCCTTCAGAGCGGCTCGGTCCTTCGGGGTTGGGAGACGGTGAAGAGCCTGCATACTCATCCCCGAGTCCCCCAAGAAGCCGTCATGGTTCATCACCCACCAATCGGGGACGAACAACTTCTTGTGGGCCTCGGTCAGTATGGCCTCGGCCTGCTCGGTCAATGGCGGGGCCTCGAGCGCCAGTGCCGCCGAGACGGAGAAGTCCTCGCCCGAAGGAGCAGAGGGGGTTGGGTGAACAATGCCAACAACCAAGGACGATCGCCGAGGAGAAATGGGGACAACGGTTCCGACCACGGTCGAAGGCGCCTTGGTTGGTCGGCCAGAAGTGGGACCAGTGCTCGTCCTCTTCCTCTTCTTAGCATTGGCGGCCTTGTTTCGTTCGGCCATCATCGCCTTGAAGTCCATGTTCGGAGCCTCTATTGATGTAAAAGAAAAATAAGTTAGAAAAAATACAAGGCATTAAAAAAAAGTAAAACAAAAAAGAGAGATGTCCGGAGCGTACTCGGGTCGATCGGACCGAGGCCCGACCCGTGAAGCACCTCCTCGGTCATATCCCTCCAACTCAACATCGGAAGACCGATCAGCTTCGCCGCCACCTCTGCCTCGGCCAGGGTTAACACCGGCTCGGCCTTTGCATACTTCGGCACATCCTCCTTCCATCGGGTCGGGAAGTCCCATGCCGAGGGGCCCTGATCAGAAAGAACTTCCCCTTCCACGACTTTATCCAGTCGGGGTTCTCTATCAGCTTGACACCTTTTCGAGGCGAGAGATAGTAGCGGGGCTCGGTCTTACTCATCCTGTTGATCCGATACAAACCCCGAAGGATGACGAGCTGCGGCTCCACCTTGGCTGTTCGGCATTGGAGCAGAAATCCAAGCACATGTCGCCACGTGTTCGGCATGAACTGAATAGGACTCAGTCCATACCACCGGAGGACTTCGGTCACGAAAGGATGCAGAGGAAAGTGCAGACCGACGTTCAACGCGTCGTAGGCGAAGACACAAGTATCCAGCGTGAAGGCTATGCACGTTCGCACCCCGGGGCCGTGGAGAATCAGTGTGTACTCTGGGGGAATGGCGAAACCCTTCCGAATCCGAAGTAGGTCTCGTTCGGTTAAAACTGAAGGGATATCGTCCACCTCGGTAACTTCCCTCGGATCATTCTCCTCGTAGGCTTCCGAGCGACCGTAGACAGCCTTGGTCAGCAGCTCGCCGCTGTACTGCCTTATCCCCCCATGGCTAGACAACACGGTCGGCAGCCGACCCAACTTGCCTGCTCCTCTCACTGTCTCCACCACCGTCTCAACGATCGACGATCGAGCCGTTACCTTCCCCTTCTCCTCGACTGCCGATGACCCAACTATCTCCTTCCCCTTGCGTCTACTAACCACCTCTCTCCTTTCCTCGTTGCTCCGACCCCCCGAGGAGGATGCCTCGCTACCCGAGGATACTCGTGACATCTCGTAGAATAAATATTTGAAGTTAAACAGACTGACCTTGATGTGATGTTTACGGTCGGAGAAAGTTCGCCAGAAATCGCCTGGCCTTCACGACAGCTAGCACAACCGCCCTTAAGCTCAAATCCCCGCTAGTAGAGCAACTCGAGAGCAAAAGTAAAATTTGGAGAGTGAAAAGTGAAAGAATGAGATAAGGGGTGAGGGGGTGAGAACTTATAGCCAAAGAGGCGACTATTGGGTTTTTGTAATGCTTGGGGGCCTATTAAGGAAGACTAAACGACAGAAAGAAGAGGAGCGGCGAAGGCAACGATTCGACCTTGGCCACATGGCTCGTACTGAGCCGAGCCACCGAGACACTCTGCCGAGCTACCGGGGCACCGACCTCCGCATTTGGAGAAAAATGTCGCCGAGCCACTCCTACCGTCGGATTGTCTCAAAATTCGTATCGAAACATGATGAGCAACTCAGATCATGCCACGCCCACAAAACGACAAGATAACGTTTTCTCGTGATCTGAACCTCCAACTTCGTGATCCGCGCCATGACGAACGCTCCGGATCTAGCCACGTGGCTTAACAGCTCGTGCTGAGCCGAGCCACCGAGACACCCTACCGAGCTACTGGGGCACCGATCTCCACATTTGGAGAAAAATGCCGCCGAGCCACTCCTACCGTCAAATTGTCTCAAAATTCGTGTTGAAACATGATGAGCGACTCACATCACGCCACGCCCACAAAACGACAAGATAACGTTTTCTCGTGATCTGAACCTCCGACTTCGTGATCCGCGCTATGACGAATGCTCCGGATCTAGCCACGTGGCTCAACGGCTCGTACTGAGCCGATCCACCGAGACACCCTGCAGAGCTACCGGGGCACCGACCTCCACATTTGGAGAAAAATGCCACCGAGCCACCACTATCATCAGATTGTCTCAAAATTCGTGTCGAAACATGATGAGCGACTCAGATCACGCCACGCCCACAAAACGACAAGATACTGTTTTCTCGTGATCTGAACCTCCAACTTCATGATCTGCACCATGATGAATGCTCCGGATCTAGCCATGTGGCTCAACGGCTCATACTGAGCCGAGCCACCGAGCCACCCTGCTGAGCTACTTGGGCACCGACCTCCACATTTGGAGAAAAATGCCGCCAAGCCACTCCTACCGTCAGATTGTCTCAAAATTTGTGTCAAAACATGATGAGCGACTAAGATCACGCCACGCCCACAAAACGACGAGATAATGTTTTCTCGTGATCTGAACCTCCAACTTCGCGATCCGTGCCATGACGAATGCTCCGGATCTAGCCACGTGGCTCAACGTGTAACGCCCCGAATTTACATATAAGGATAAATTCGAGATTTCACAGGATCTTTACTTCACTTCGTACAATTTTACAAGGAAAATAAAACTTTTTATTCACAATACATCAGAGTTCAAATACAACTTGGTTTTACACAGCGGAAGAATGAAATTTACAATAAAACATTTCCAACATCTTTAAAATAAAACAGCATCAGCATATCCACTTTATAGCTCCATGAATGGTCCTTTACCTGCATGTCAATCTGTGGGCACGTCAGTTATTTACAACTGACGAAATGTTATACACGGCTATCCTCTCTATGCCGGGAATAGTATAACGATCTCATACTTTAATAAATCACAAAAAGATTGAATGAACAAATAAAGTGTCAAAATTGATTATTCTAAATATAAGTGTATGTCATGCCTTAATGCCTAATGCACACAATTCTACACTAGGATGACACTAATGCACACTTGTTCGGATTCTATACATTCCATACTACATAGGTCCGAGGGCAAGCACCTACGTACTCCACATTGAAGGGTTCGATCCCTCGCCATGAGACTACCTAGTAATAAAACACGTTTCAGAGTTATTTCACAGATACGGATCTCAGCCTCCCTGGCTAGCCTCCCTGGCTTATATTAACAGATCCCAGCCTCCCTGGCTATTATATCGTGATGATAATCCCGTAAATGCCCTTCCAGCCCCGGTATATACATATTCTTTGGAGTATGGTAAACATCCGTCGACTACCCTAAGTCCCGGATAAAATACAGTCCATCTCCTATGGGGCAACCACAGTCCACCAACTGGGTCTATAGCCACGGAGATCCACCGCCAACTATATAGAAGCACCCATTACGTTTGCACAAGTCTATTACATCTTCACTTATGTGCCTAATTTTTCTTAAGTTCAAGACATGAATAATTTCTACTCATAGAATCAGTTTTACCTCCTACCGGACTTAACCAACAAATACAAGATGGCTCCTTAGCCATATCTCCAAATCATTTCACAAATCTTTTATTTCAATAATGCCGGTACCGAGGTCTTACTAACTCCAAATCATAATCTTTCATGTACAAGAAACATGGGTACACATACCCTTTAGTAATCATGTCTTAAACTTATATAATTTCTTCTTTCAACTTAATCACAAGTAATCATAGTCTCATCATTATTCATTATCTAGTCATCCGTTCACATTCTTTATAAGCAAAGGAATAATTTCTTTTAAGAACACAATTCTATCACATGAGATTTCATAATAAAATCAAGCCATTATAATGTCTCACTTTACTTAGAATATTCTTCGAACAAATAAGAGTAAAATTCTCTTCAAGAAAATCACTTCGCAAAAGTAATACTTTACATTTCTTCTTAAAACATATAAACCTTGTAGTAAATATGAAGACTACATTATACAATGCACAAGTAGCCGAACAACTAGTTTGCTACAGTTTGCTCGGGTACATAGGCCAAATATTTTCGAAAGTGGACCAATTGTGGACTAACTTTGGTAAAAATTTTCAAAGGTGGACCAGTTGGGTAAATATTTTCTACGGTGGATCAGTTTCGGAAATTATTTTCTTTTTACCCTTTTCATCATCCCTTCAATTTTCCCCCGTGCACGTGTGCACGTGTATGATACTAGTTATTATAATCATATACATGCTTATAATATAACATTCCTGAAGGTATCAATTGGTTTAAAAAAATGTATATGTACCCATATGTTAAAATAATTATGAACCATATTGCAAAGTACTAAATAAACATGAACATCCCGGAATTTAAACTAAATTATTGCATATCGTAAATGATGTACCATGTTTAATATAATTATAATATTAGCCCTTATGCTAATAAATTGATTAAAAACATTTATTTATTCCAAACTGAGGTTTAGTGAGAAATAGTAACTAACTATTTTTAAACCCGTTTGCACAAATAAGAAATTACTACATATTTATTTTGACAACAAGAGAAGTCTCAACAATCTTCCTACAAATTATACATTTCGACATTTATAATCATGCATGCTAGTATGGTTTATGACGGTAATTCATTTTATTATTTTTTAACTATCGTGAAGGAAAATTGTTCTCTTAGTCATAACAATATTTCTACCATTCATAAACACAATATATTTATCCCATCACATTTTACTTTATTTATCAAAATTAGCATGTTTGTACTACAATTTGAAAGTATAAAAAAAATCAACCACTAACACAATATTAATCTTTCTTTCTTATTCATTAATCAACATGACCCTAGAACATAAACTAAAGCAACATTTTTCAACAAATTTTCCATACAAAAGAATACACTTTTAACATGCATAACATTTTACAAGCATTCTAACATGATCTATGGTATTAGCTCTTTAGTCAAAATCTCCTATTATTTGTTTAATCATAACAATATTGTTTTCATTCATAGCATGTAACACTAACATGAAATCTTAACTACATATCAAAACAAAATGCTCATATTTTGTCACTAGCATGCATAGTTCTAAATTAGAAAGCATGAGAACCCACCTTTTGTTTGAAGGTTGAAAACTACAAATGAATGGCTCCTTCTTGCTCCTAGCAACTCCTAGTCCTCTTCTCCTCCTAGCAAATGCTCCAAGCAAGAGATCCTCCAAGCACAATAACTTTCTTACTCTCTTTCTTTTTCTTACACTCTTTTCTTTCTCTCTTGCTTCTCTTTTCTTTTCTTCGTTCTCTTGCTTTAATTCTAATTTTTGTGTGTGAAATGAAAAGGGGTAGGGTGCTATTTATAGGATTTTGGGAAGGTGTATTTTGCAAAATTTCACCCCTAATAAATTACTCTATTTAATTCTTACAACCCTTCCAATTCTAAACTCCTAAAACCTACAACTCTCCACCTCCCCACTTTTCCAAAGCACTAACTCCTCTCATTCAATCTCTCTCTTTCTCTCTTCATGAAACCGGCCACTCACTTTCATTTAATCCATAAGCAGCCAGTTATTAAAACTATACATGGTATACAAGAGTTGCCATTCACAAAAGGGCCATTCTCACAAAAAAAAATGTATCTGATGATGACAAGTACAAAACCAAAGAGTCCGATAAACCCACGTTAATAGATCAACGTGGTATCTATATATGTATCAAAGGTCAGAATCCATGCACGCATTGTAAAGAATTTAATGCCACCAAATTTGAATCATCATTTCATACATTATACCATACTTATAATTATCGTACTATATACTATATATGTTAGTGAAAATAGTTTTATTAAAATCAAAATGTATTGTGCACAAATAAAATAAATACACACACTTAAAAATTTATTTTGAAAATGGGTATGCACAAATACGCGGACCAAAATACGTGCGTTGCACGTAAAATTTCGAAATGCGAAAAATCGATTTTATCAACGGAAAATTATTAAAATATAATCAAAATAATATGAGAAAATCATATTTACCAATTTTATATATTTCATGATGAAATCACTGCACGTAGAAAGCACGTGCATTATACGTGCAGAAAATCGAAAAATGCATTTTAATCAAAATAGGGGAAAAATAAATTTCAGTTTTATAAAATAGATTTAAATACATAAAAATAAATAATTTAAACCTATAGAAAACATTGTACGTAGCGGTGGAAACACGTGCATCAAAACACGTAAAAAGCACGTAAATCCCAGGGATTGAAATATTATATTTTAGTCGACTGAAATCAATATGGAAAAATGTATAAATAGTACGAATCCAAACTATGTAGTGAAACATATTACAAAAATATACGTGCGTAACACCCAGGGGCAAAATTGTAATTTCCAATTTTGCGGGGTGTTACACTCTCCCCCCCTTAGAGTAGTTCCGTCCCCGGAACTCGCTAGGGTAAAGATTGTATTTTGTACATGTCATAAAAAATATTTGTATTTAGAAAACTGCAACTTTAAGAAAAATAAATGTAGTATACGCAACAAACAAGACAAACTCTTTATAAGAAAACTATGAATATTAAGATGTTACAAGACGGAACAAGAAATGGCATAAGAACTGAAATGTGACAAGAGATAGAATAGTTTGAGATAAATTTTCGTACAAAAATAATATTAGAGAAGCTATTGGATAAAGGGGAAAAGTCAATTAAGTCATTATATTCAAAATAGTTCGGAAAATAATGTGGCGAAGGAAACACAATCAATAGGTAATTTGGAAAATTTTATCAATGTAATAAATGGTAGAAAATTCGCAAACTGTATAACGAAATCGACTTAGTAATTTAAAACAAGACCATTGAATAAGAGTTTGGAAAAATAAATAGGAATGAGACATGGTTGAAAGTATAGATAACATAAAATGACTTTGTATATCAATTAATAAAATAGTTTGTAAGGGAACTATAATAATTATACACACAATTTGAAAAAAAATAGAAAGCATACGTTGAAATACTTTGTGAATATACAAAATTTTGTAGTGATGAAAATATTTTATAACATTAAGACAAAATAGTGTAAAGCACATACACGAGATGGAAACACAATTGAAAACAATAATTATATGGTGTAGCAAATTAGGACAATAGACATAAATAAGTATATGCAAAAATATTAATGTAGTAATTAGATGAGGGTAAAATGATATGTATAATAAGAATATTGAAATATATGATATATATATAGAGATCATTGGAAAATATAAGTAATAACAAAGAGTGTAAAGACAGTTAAAATTTGAGAAAAGATAATGTATAAATAGTGAGTATATACATTATATTAAAGATGTGTAAAACTATAAAAGTATTGAATAACGATTAATAGAAAAATGAATTTATCAAAACAAATATGAAATAATAGTATCGAATGTAAACAAACAAAACAATAGTAGGTCACATTTATATAGGTAGAAAAAATTTCAATCTTGTTAAGAACATATAGAATAAGATACTATAGTACCATAGAAATCAAAATCATATAAAATGAGTGCTCATAAGAAAATTTCATAAGAAAAATCCAAAATAATAAATGAAGAAAAATAGTGGTTGCAATATTAACTTAATAAATGGTAATTTAAAACTTGACAGGATATGTGAAGCAATAGTTGACATAAACGGGTAAAAAGTGACATAAATACATGAAAGACAAAATTTTAAGTTTGAAAAACAAGTTTAAAATATCAAGACTAAGGAAGATAGATAAATAATAAATATTCAAATCATTTAATAACATAAGAAAATTTTTATTTGAAAAAAAAATATGGAGAAAGTAGCATGATAAAAATCTACAAAATAATTTGAGAGGAAAGTGTGTAAGGTATCATGAATGACGGTCCAAGCCAACCACGCTTCCACGGCGCCACTCTGATACCCAGGGGAAAATGTGCTCGCATACACTCTCATATTAATGTATACGAGGAGAACATCATGAATGAAATTGAATGCAAGTTCAATAACAACTTCATTCACGACTTCAGTCATCCAAAAGAAAGAGAAAACATCGGTGTATAGAGCAACACAAATGTAAATCACTTACATTTAAATCTCTATAGACTGAAACTCACACTCCAGTGTCTGCAGGAATAATATTGTAACTACTCAATAAGGTGTCATGGGTTCTAGACTATAGTTAATGATCTTACTACTCTTCCTAAACAAATCTTTAGTCTATCAAGTTCTGATTCACTTGGGTTAGCCATAAGAGTCGGTTCCCAGCTAGCGGTGGTCCGAAGATGCTTAAATACCGTGTCGCTTAAGGTTGTTTACACCCGGTTGACAGAAGGACTCTTTTGGCTTGTTCCCAAATTTATCATCACATTCTATCGTTCCTTATAAACTTGTACTACTTGTGAAGCATGCTCTGATACCATCTGTAACGCTCCGAATTTACATATAAGGATAAATTCGAGATTTCACAGGATCTTTACTTCACTTCGTACAATTTTACAAGGAAAATAAATTTTTTTATTCACAATACATCAGAGTTCAAATACAACTTGGTTTTACACAGCGGAAGAATGAAATTTACAATAAAACATTTCCAACATCTTTAAAATAAAACAGCATCAGCATATCCACTTATAGCTCCATGAATGGTCCTTTACCTGCATGTCAATCTGTGGGCACGTCAGTTATTTACAACTGACGAGATGTTATACACGGCTATCCTCTCTATGCCGGGAATAGTATAACGATCTCATACTTTAACAAATCACAAAAAGATTGAATGAACAAATAAAGTGTCAAAAGTGATTATTCTAAATATAAGTGTATGTCATGCCTTAATGCCTAATGCACACAATTCTACACTAGGATGACACTAATGCACACTTGTTCGGATTCTATGCATTCCATACTACATAGGTCCGAGGGCAAGCACCTACGTACTCCACATTGAAGGGTTCGATCCCTCGCCATGAGACTACCCAGTAATAAAACAAGTTTTAGAGTTATTTCACAGATACGGATCTCAGCCTCCCTGGCTTATATTAACAGATCACAGCCTCCCTGGCTATTATATCGTGATGATAATCCCGTAAATGCCCTTCCAGCCCCGGTATATACATATTCTTTGGAGTATGGTAAACATCCGTCGACTACCCTAAGTCCCGGATAAAATACAGTCCATCTCCTATGGGGCAACCACAGTCCACCAACTGGGTCTATAGCCACGGAGATCCACCGCCGACTATATAGAAGCACCCATTTACGTTTGCACAAGTCTATTACATCTTCACTTATGTGCCTAATTTTTCTTAAGTTCAAGACATGAATAATTTCTACTCATAGAATCAGTTTTACCTCCTACCGGACTTAACCAACAAATACAAGATGGCTCTTTAGCCATATCTCCAAATCATTTCTCAAATCTTTTATTTCAATAATGCCGGTACCGAGGTCTTACTAACTCCAAATCATAATCTTTCATGTACAAGAAACATGGGTACACATACCCTTTAGTAATCATGTCTTAAACTTATATAATTTCTTCTTTCAATTTAATCACAAGTAATCATAGTCTCATCATTATTCATTATCTAGTCATCCGTTCACATTCTTTATAAGCAAAGGAATAATTTTTTTTAAGAACACAATTCTATCACATGAGATTTCATAATAAAATCAAGCCATTATAATGTCTCACTTTACTTAGAATATTCTTCGAACAAATAAGAGTAAAATTCTCTTCAAGAAAATCACTTCACAAAAGTAATACTTTACATTTCTTCTTAAAACATATAAACCTTGTAGTAAATATGAAGACTACATTATACAATGCACAAGTAGCCGAACAACTAGTTTGCTACAGTTTGCTTGGGTACATAGGCCAAATATTTTCGAAAGTGGACCAGTTGTGGACTAACTTTGGTAAATATTTTCAAAGGTGGACCAGTCGGGTAAATATTTTCTACGGTGGATCAGTTTCGGAAATTATTTTCTTTTTACCCTTTTCATCATCCCTTCAATTTTCCCCCGTGCACGTGTGCACGTGTATGATACTAGTTATTATAATCATATACATGCTTATAATATAACATTCCTGAAGGTATCAATTGGTTTAAAAAAATGTATATGTACCCATATGTTAAAATAATTATGAACTATATTGCAAAGTACTAAATAAACATGAACATCCCGGAATTTAAACTAAATTATTGCATATCGTAAATGATGTACCATGTTTAATATAATTATAATATTAGCCCTTATGCTAATAAATTTATTAAAAACATTTATTTATTCCAAACTGAGGTTTAGTGAGAAATAGTAACTAACTATTTTTAAACCCGTTTGCACAAATAAGAAATTACTACATATTTATTTTGACAACAAGAGAAGTCTCAACAATCTTCCTACAAATTATACATTTCGACATTTATAATCATGCATACTAGTATGGTTTATGACGGTAATTCATTTTATTATTTTTTAACTATCGTGAAGGAAAATTGTTCTCTTAGTCATAACAATATTTCTACCATTCATAAACACAATATATTTATTCCATCACATTTTACTTTATTTATCAAAATTAGCATGTTTGTACTACAATTTGAAAGTATAAAAAAAATCAACCACTAACACAATATTAATCTTTCTTTCTTATTCATTAATCAACATGACCCTAGAACATAAACTAAAACAACATTTTTCAACAAATTTTCCATACAAAAGAATACACTTTTAACATGTATAACATTTTACAAGCATTCTAACATGATCTATGGTATTAGCTCTTTAGTCAAAATCTCCTATTATTTGTTTAATCATAACAATATTGTTTTCATTCATAGCATGTAACACTAACATGAAATCTTAACTACATATCAAAACAAAATGCTCATATTTTGTCACTAGCATGCATAGTTCTAAATTAGAAAGCATGAGAACCCACCTTTTGTTTGAAGGTTGAAAACTACAAATGAATGGCTCCTTCTTGCTCCTAGCAACTCCTAGTCCTCTTCTCCTCCTAGCAAATGCTCCAAGCAAGAGATCCTCCAAGCACAATAACTTTCTTACTCTCTTTCTTTTTCTTACACTCTTTTCTTTCTCTCTTGCTTCTCTTTTCTTTTCTTCTTTCTCTTGCTTTAATTCTAATTTTTGTGTGTGAAATGAAAATGGGTAGGGTGCTATTTATAGGATTTTGGGAAGGTGTATTTTGCAAAATTTCACCCCTAATAAATTACTCTATTTAATTCTGACAACCCTTCCAATTCTAAACTCCTAAAACCTACAACTCTCCACCTCCCCACTTTTCCAAAGCACTAACTCCTCTCATTCAATCTCTCTCTTTCTCTCTTCATGAAACCGGCCACTCACTTTCATTTAATCCATAAGCAGCCAGTTATTAAAACTATACATGGTATACAAGAGTTGCCATTCACAAAAGGGCCATTCTCACATTAAAAAAAAATGTATCTGATGATGACAAGTACAAAACCAAAGAGTCCGATAAACCCACGTTAATAGATCAGCGTGGTATCTATATATGTATCAAAGGTAAGAATCCATGCACGCATTGTAAAGAATTTAATGCCACCAAATTTGAATCATCATTTCATACATTATACCATACTTATAATTATCGTACTATATACTATATATGTTAGTGAAAATAGTTTTATTAAAATCAAAATGTATTGTGCACAAATAAAATAAATACACACACTTAAAAATTTATTTTGAAAATGGGTATGCACAAATACGCGGACCAAAATACGTGCGTTGCACGTAAAATTTCGAAATGCGAAAAATCGATTTTATCAACTGAAAATTATTAAAATATAATCAAAATAATATGAGAAAATCATATTTACCAATTTTATATATTTCATGATGAAATCACTGCACGTAGAAAGCACGTGCATTATACGTGCAGAAAATCGAAAAATGCATTTTAATCAAAATAGGGGGAAAATAAATTTCAGTTTTATAAAATAGATTTAAATACATAAAAATAAATAATTTAAACCTATAGAAAACATTGTACGTAGCGGTGGAAACACGTGCATCAAAACACGTAAAAGCACGTAAATCCCAGGGATTGAAATATTATATTTTAGTCGACTGAAATCAATATGGAAAAATGTATAAATAGTACGAATCCAAACTATGTAGTGAAACATATTACAAAAATATACGTGCGTAACACCCAGGGGCAAAATTGTAATTTCCAATTTTGCGGGGTGTTACACTCTCCCCCCCTTAGAGTAGTTCCATCCTCGGAACTCGCTAGGACTAGAACATGATGAGCGGTTCAGATCACGCCACGCCCACAAAATGACAAGATAGCATTTTCTCGTGATCTGAACCCCTATCCTCGTGATTCGCGCCATGATGGACGCTCCAGATCTTGCCACGTAGCTCGGCAGCTGGTAACGCGCCGAGCTACCGAGGAGGACTGGCCGAGCTACCGGGGCACCGACCTCCGCAAGCGGAGAAAAACGCCGCCGAGCTACTCCGACCGTCCGATCCTCCAGAAATTTACACCGCTGGCTGATGGAAGGCCCAGATTGTGCCACGTCATAAATCAGAATAAAAAATAATTTTTTTATTTATTAAATTCGAATTATTTATTTAAAATTTGTGAAAAATAATTAAAAATTTAGGAAAATTAGTTAAAAATTCTAAAAAATAATTATAAATTCGGTAAAAAAATTTTGAACCCCTGGGTAAATAATTATTGCTTAGAATAATTAATTAAGGCCACCGAACAATGAATCTCCGCTTCGCAAAATTAAATAAACAGTCCGAAAAATAGATAAAAATTAAGAAAAATCACCAAAAGTTCAGGAGAGCTCAAGAACAACCTTGAGCGTGCAACCAACTCTGAAGATTACCATAATACCTCACATAGGGATTCAACACCCCTCATTTGCACTCCGATACAACTTCGCAGGCCATTTAAAATAGTAAAACTGCTCCTCAAAGGCTGATCAAAATCAGTCTTCAGGAGTGGGAGGCTCGTGATATGGCTAAAAATAGAGTTAAATCGGAACTGTCCAAATTGGGCACGAATCTTAAAGCTGAGGGTAAAATGGTTGTTACCGCTAAATCTGGTGTGGGGGCAAATAGATAGAATTTGTGGATTCTTTGGGATGTCGAATAGTCAAACCTGAAACCTTTCCACCGAAGTTTGACCGTGATCTCCCGCCGTTAACCTGAAAAAAGTACGAAACACCGGGATTGATCCCGGCGACGCACCCTCCGACGCTCAAGTCAGTAATCAGAAAGATAATGAATGAGGTTTTACTGGCAAAAGATTGATTACCTCTTAATGGTGAGGGATGGGGGGTATTTATAGCCGCCTTAGGGACCAGTTTCGGGATAAGACCAAATTCCTACTTCCCAGTGGATGGATAGAAGTGAATCAGAGCCGTTGATTATGTATAATCATAAACCCTAATTCTACCCAGCTAGACCAGGTTTCTTGCGGGTTGAAACCCGCCCAGTTGAGATGGATTCGTTCGTGGGTTATTGGGCCTTTGGGAAAAGGACCCAGTACCCTCTTCAGACCTGCTTGTATGCGAAATTACCATTTTACCCCTGATCTTTAAGATTCGCGCCCGATTTGGACAGTTCCGATTTAACCCTATTTTTAGTCATATCACGAGCCCCCCACTCCCAAAAACTGAGTTTAATCAACCTTTAAGGAGTAGTTTTATTGTTTTAATGGCTTGCGGAGTAGTATCGGAGTCCAAATGAGGAGTGCCGAATCTTTGTATGAGGTATTATGGTAAATTTCGGAGCTAGTTGCGTGCTCAAGACTGTTCTTGAGCTCTCCTAGAATTTTGGTGATTTTTCCAGATTTTTCTCTATTTTTCGGACCATTTATTTAATTTTGCAAAGCGATGATTCATTGTTCGGGGGCCTTAATTAATTTATTTTAAGCAATAATTATTTACCCTGGAGCTCAAAAATACTTCCTTGAATTTATAATTATTTTTTAGAATTTTTAATTAATTTTCCTGAATTTTTAATTATTTTTTTTCAATTTTAAATAAGTAATTTGAATAAAAAATTAATTTTTAATTTTATTTATGATGTGGCGCAATCTGGGCCACCCATCTCGCATCAGCACGTAATCCCGAGAGATCGGAAGGCCTGCGTCGCTCGGCACTATTTTCTTCATGTAAGCACCTTGGATTGCCAGTTGCTCGAATTCCGAGCAACGTGGCTCGGTGCCATTTTCTCCACATGAGCAACTCGGATCACCAGTTGCTCAGATTGGGATTCCGAGCGACGTGGGGTGATCTGAGCTGTTCATCCGATCGGGGCACGAATTTTGAGAAGATCTGACGGTCAATGTCGCTCGGCGCTATTTTCTCCATATAAGCAGCTCGGATCGCCAGTTGCTCGGATTGGGATTCCGAGCGATATGGAGTGATCTGAGCCGTTCATCCGATCGGGGTACGAATTTTGAGAAGATCTGACGGTCGATGTTGCTCGGCGCTATTTTCTCCATATGAGCAGCTCGGATCGCCAGTTGCTCGGTTTGGGATTCTGAGCGATGCGGAATGATCTGAGCCGTTCATCATGGCACAAATCTCGAGGCTGAAGGTTCAGATCACGAGAAAATGCTATCTTGTCATTTTGTTGGCGTGGCGTGATCTGAGCCACTCATCATCTCTCGGCGCGAACATTGAGACAATCCGACAGCTATAGTTGCTCGGTGGCTTTTTTCTTCAAATGTACAGCTCGAATCGGCAGTCGCTCGGATTCCGACGGTGTGGCTCTCCGCTACTTTCTTCATGTGAGTGGCTCGGATCGCCAGTCGCTCGGATTTAGGATTCCGAGCAACGTGGTTCGGTGTTGTCTTCTCCATACGAGCGGCTCGGATCATCTGTTGCTCGGATCGAGATTCTGAGCGACGTGGGGTGATCTGGGCCATTCATCATGGCGCAAATCACGAGGTAAGAGGTTCAGATCACGAGAAAATGCTATCTTGTCGTTTTGCGATCGTGGCGTGATCTGAGCCGTCTGATCAAGATCTTGCACGATTGTTGAGGAGAAAGTTGTTTTTCTCCAATACGTAGCTCGGATTGCCAGTTGCTCGGAATAGGTTTCCGAGGGACATGGGGCGATCTGAGCCATTCATCATGGGATCTGGCGCGGATCTTGATGCGAAAAATAGTGTGGATCTCGAGAAAATGAGATCTTGTCGTTTTGTGGTCGTGGTCCAATCTGAGCCGTCTGATCAAGATCTTGCACGATTGTTAAGGAGAAAGTTGTTTTTCTCCAATACGCAGCTCGGATCGCCAGTTGCTCGGATTAGGTTTCCAAGGGAAGTGGGGCAATCTGAGCCATTCATCACGGGATCTGGCGTGGATCTTGATGTGAAAGATGGTGTGGATCTCGAGAAAATGCTATCTTGTCGTTTTGTGGTCGTGGTCCAATCTGAGCCGTCTGATCAAGATCTTGCACGATTATTGAGGAGAAAGTTGTTTTTCTCCAATATGCAGCTCGGATTGCCAGTCACTCGGATTTGGGTTCCGAGTGACGTGGGGCGATCTGAGGCATTCCTTGATAGCTCGGCAATGTGCCTCAACGGCTCAGAGCTAGAGGCACAGCAGAGCGGTATGGCCCAGTCTGAATCGTCGTCACTCTTACGAACCGTCGCCGCCCTTCTCTACTTTGTCGTTTAGCCTTCTTTAACGTCTTGAGGTGGGCCTAAGAGTCGCAACTCCACATTACAAAGCCCAAGAGTCATTTATTTTACTATAAGTTTTCACCTCCCCCATCTTTTATCTCATTCTTTCACTTTCACTTTTACTTTTTGCAAGCGGTGTTTTTGCTCTCGAACGACACTACTAGCTTTTGTGGCGAGGCGAGTTCGAATTCCGGCTATCTTTTCCGGCCATGCACGTGACTTCAAGGTTAGTCTTTTCCCCTATCTTTGAGAATGACTAGAATATCTTATGGGGATGAGACCTCCACCTCGGACCAAGACTCCAGCCGAGCGGTGGTAGTGAAGCCGAGGAAGGGGAAAGAAGTGGTAGATCCGGTCGGGGTGTCGACGATAGTTGAAACTCCGAAGGGTGCAGGAGAGTTGGGTCAGCATCCGACCGTTCTGTCTAGTGTCGGTGGAGTGAGGAGTTACTCCGAGGACATCCCGAAGAAGGTGGTGCATGGGATGGGTTCGGCGTATGAGGAGAACGACTCGAGGGACCCCTCCGAGGTGGATGAGATCCCCTCAATCTTGACTGAGGCAGATCTGCACCGGATTAGGAAGGGATTCCGCATCCCGAAAGAGTATGTCCTACTACTCCCTGGTCCGAGTGTCCGAGCGTGTACAGGGACTTCGGCTGACACTTGCGTCTTTTCCTACGACGCATTGAACGCCGGTTTTCGGCTGCCACTGCACCCCTTTGTGGTCGAGGTGCTGCAGCGGTACGGCCTGAGCCCCGTTCAGTATATGCCGAATATGTGGCAGCATGTCATTGCCTTCGTCTTTCAGTGCCAAGCGGTCGGCACGCAGCCGCAGCTCGTTCTGCTTCGGAACCTCTATCGCATCTGCCGGATGAGCAAGATGGAGGATCAGTATTATTTGTCGTCGAGGAGGGGTGTGAAGTTGATCGAGAATTCGGACTCGATCAAACACTGGAAGGAGAAGTATTTTCTCATTCGTGGTCCCGAGCCGTGGGTCTTCCCGACGTGGAAGGACGGGGTGCCGAAGTGGGCAAAGAAGGAGCCCGTGTTTACTAGGGAGGAAGAAGAGGTGGTGGCGAAGATCCTCGGACTTCCGACCCTTAGTTGGAAGGATATCACCGAGGCAGTCTTGTTCGGTGGGGGTCTTAGTCCGATTGACCCCAGTACGCTCCCTTTCTTTTTGTTTCTTCGCTTTTCTTATTGTCTTTTACTGTTAGTTATTTTCCCTAACTGTTTTGCTCGGTTTTTTCTTCTTATGCAGAGAGCCCCGACATGGACTACAAGGCATTGATGGCCAAGACTCGCGCGGCAAAGGAGGCAGAGACGAGGAAGAGGAAGAGGACCACGGCGGGGCCTCTTCCTGGCCGAACGGCGAAGGTCCCCTCGGCACGCTCGGTACCTTCGGCCATCGTGGAGCCAGTGACCGAGGACCCTTTGGAAACGCCCGTTCAAGCCCCTCCGATCGATGCCCCGGTTTCGTCGAGCGGGGCGTTCACTGCCGGCGCAGCTCTGGCATTGGAGGTGCTGCCACTCACTGCCGAGGCAGAGAGGATCCTGACCGAGGAGCACAAGCGTCTCTTCATCTCCGACTGTAGGGTTATGAAGGTGGATGGATTCCTCGGTGATGGAGGATATGCATGCAGGTGGTGAAGTACCTGCCGACCCCGAAGGATCGCACTGCGATGAAGGCCGGCGCCGTGGGCGACGGTGCCCTACAGATTGCTCGGAACACTATGTTGGTGAGTACGAGTTAAATATGCTAACAAGTTAAAAAAAAATTCAAGTTTTTTTGTTCGGTTCTAATCGTCCCTTTTCCTTCGTTTTGTTTGCAGACCCTCTGCCACTTCAGCCGCATGCTCGAGCAGATTGCCGAGCAAGAGAAGGAGATGAACCTGGTGAATGATCGGGAGAGGTCGGAGCGCGCCAAAGCGGTCAAGCTGTTCGAGGCCGAGCAGCAACTCTCGGCTGTGCCTGCAGCCGAGGTGGGGACCCTCGAGACGAAGCTCGCCGAGGCGTTGAAGAACTCCGCAGCCGAGACTGCCAAGGTTGAGGTGCTGGAGAAAGAGAGGGCTCGGCTCGAAGAAGAGTTGGCCAAGGCCCTGAAGGCGCCCGAAGAGGCCCTGAATGGCCAGGCGAAGAAGGTAGCAGAGGCCGAGCAGGCCGTTCGGGACGAGGCCGAAGCCCACATGATGGCCAACATGGAGGAGGCTTACGCCCGAGCGCTGCAGCATGTGGTGGCCCGTATCCCCAGCTTTGACAGCTCTTCGTACAACTTCTACGATCCCGTGGACGACGAGGAGCAGATTTCGCTGGCGGAGCTCGAGCCCGAGCCGGAGGGCGGTGATGCCGAGGAGGGTGCCGAGGACGAGGGGAATGTTGAAAGAGCAATTGTCCATGTGCCGAGCAATGATGCCTCGGAGCAGCGCCATGAGGTGGCCCCTTGACTTAGTCGCCTCTTTTCTTGTTGTTTTTGTTTCTTTTGTTTTGTTGTAACGCCGAACTGCGGACTGGCCACTACTCTTATGTACCTTTTGAATTTTAATGAAACGACTGACTTTTTGAGACTTTGGCCAAGTGTTTGAGATTTCAAGTGCTATGTTGTGAACGTCTTGTTATTGAAAATCTCCTTAAGTGTTGAAAACACCTTTTGCTCTTCGTGTTGATAACGCAAGTGTTGTGAACACTTTGAGAATTTTGGTAAGCATTGAAAACACCTTTTGCTCTTTGTGTTGATGTGTTTTTGCTTTTCAGGTTGAGTCGAGTTCAGCAGCTGAAACCTCTCGTTTTCGTGCTGCCTTGAAAACAGCGAAGCTGGCGCTCTCCCACAGTCAAGAGTGTTTCCTCAAAAATGACTTGGATCTAGAGGATCTCAAGGTAACGTCGAGACAACTAAGGAAACGAGCTCATGGGGCTCGTCTTGAAGGTGAGGTGGAGTTGCTTAGGACGATGCTGTTCGACGTTGAGAGGGAGAAAGGTGAACTACTGGCGGAGGTTCACCACTTGAAGATAGCAGAAGAGGAGCTTTTGGCAGAGGAAGATGAGCTAGCAGCTATGGTGGGTAAGTTGATGGTCGAGCGTGACAAGTTGACGGTGGAGGTCGACGAGTTGAAGAGGGTTACGGTCGATAGGAGCATCGAAGTTACCTATCTTCGTCGAATCATCGCCGACAGCTCCAGCGCCGAACGGTCTGCTCGGCTTCCTAGCTTCATGGTAGCCGTGAGGGACGGCTCTCTGAAGCAACGTATTGTCGAGCTAGAGGGGGAGGTTGCTCGCTTAAAACCCCGATCGGGACCAGTCAACGTCAGAAGTACTTCGTGTACCCGGGAAGAGAGCGAGCGAGGGATTTCGTTCTATGAGCTTGCGACTCGTTCGCCTGCAGCTCGGCAAAGTCCTGGTGATGCCCAAAGTGGGGTGGCTATCTCGTCGAGCGAAGCCTCAGCCGGCGCAACGTTGAGAGACACGACTAAGCTTGCTGGCCTAGGGACCTCAACGAGTGCGGGATCGCAACGACAAGGTGTGCACCGCCCCCGCCTGTCTCTCAAGAGGAACATCCCTCTTCCTAAGAGTCGTTGAGGTAGTCTTGTAATTTTAGCTTTTTGAACCTTGTAGCTCGTCGTAGATAAGAGTCTTTGGTCTTGTAATTTGAGTTTCTTGAACTTTAAACTTTTATAAAAGTGAAAGCTTTTTTCACTCCTTGTGTTTGTGCTGGCGTGTTCAGTGGATCTTTTGTGGTTGTAATAGTGTTTCTGAAGGGCGGACCATTTCTTGCTCGCTTACAAGCGAGGAGTATAAGTGGGGTCTTGCCAAACCTTGAACTCCGAGGGACACAACTCTATCTGAGGTGTCTATCTGAAGGTTTCGCGTGGATCTCGGTGTAAAAGATGGTGTGGATCTCGAGAAAATGCTATCTTGTCATTTTGTGGTCGTGACCCAATCTGTGTCGTTCATCATGGCACGGATCAGGTTAGAGGTTCAGGTCACGAGAAAACGCTATCTTGTCGTTTTGTGGGCGTAGCGTGATCTAAGCCGTCTGATTGA